>CM067298.1:6944139-7496639 GCA_034231615.1 Meghimatium bilineatum
AATTTTGGTGTCAATCTGATGTCTTATGTAGAAAAAATTCCAAGAAAATTTGTAGGAAGTACTGAAAACAAGCAGTGTTGCCATTTTGTGCTTTTCTAGATAATCAGGGCGCACTTGTTTAGTGTTTTCATAAAAATATTTAGTGCCTTTCTTAATTTGTGGGTGCTGTTCTGTGCATGTTGGTTCACTGTTATTTTTGAAATCTTTGTTAGCTGTTCTCTACGAGCCACACCTATCTTCACTCCGAATTCGTACATTCTCAGTATTTACCCATGCTTATTTATTACATAATAATCTGATCTTGCGGACTCACGAAGAGCACTGAATATGTCTGCCTGTCCATTGGCTGACCATCTGTTATGGTGGCGAGGCTAGCTGAGTGATTGGCCCGCTCGTTTCCATCGACACCCGCCTGTCCGCGGACAAAAATAAGCGGTTTTTTTTCGCAGTGAGGCTCACAATTTCTAATGATTCCACCAATCCCCTACATTATATAGGCTACATACGAATAACTATAGAAACGCAAGTTTCCATCGTTATTATTACTTTACCAGGCAATCTTTTACTACATTTTGAAGCCATTCAACTATTATCATATCTTGTTTTGACGTAAAGTTAAAGGGCAGTGTGTAAATGTTAGTGTCAACAATGATTAGAATATAGACTTTCGTTCTGGATCTTCGTTATGTCCATACTACATTTTAATGTACCCACATCACTGTTTCGTTTTGTCCATACTACATTTTAATGTACCCACATCACTGTTTCGTCACGAGGAACAATTGTCCTCATCGCTGAAAAGTATATTGGCTCAATGATTCTTTGTTGTTAAAAATGGGTGCTACCCGTCACTCGCTTGATATCCCCTTCTTCTCCGTCTCTATGTCTCTATCTCTATGTCTCTATCTCTATGTCTCTATCCCTATGTCTCTATCTCTATGTCTATGTCTCTATCTCTATGTCTCTATCTCTATGTCTATTCTTTCCCCAGGTGGTTTGTTATCCACTCTTGCCTTAAGCGTAGGGGTGATTGGAGCTCGATCTAGCGCTCTAAAGCCAGATTTGTGACGTCGGCTATGCTGTGACAGTGTCTCTTCAGCATGTTCCTCACGTTTTATATCCATCTTTACCGTGGTCTTCCTCTGGTTTTGTACCGTGTTCTCTTTTAGTTATATATATATGTTATATATATATATATATATATATATATATATATATATATATATATATATATATATATATATATATATATATATATATATATATATATATATATAAAATCAAAGTGGCACGATTGAACCTTTTAGGTTCAATACCAGCCTGTCCAATGGATGATATCATATTGTTTCGTTATTTCTCTGCTTGTCTTACATGTATTTGGATGTTTTAAAAGAAAATAATAATTTCTGTTTGTGTTGCTTCACCTCTGACCTAGTTTCAACCTTTCTTTGTTATCTCCACATTTAACTTTGCCATGTGAACGTCAATAGTGCGGATCTTGCTTGTCTTTTTTACTGTGTATGCAGTCTTGATAAACTTCTTCTTTTATTGTGTATGCAGTCTTAATAAAGGCAGTTTGGTCAAAACTTCCATTTGTTTGTGTTATTATGTGCATTTCCAGTGATTTGCAAAACTTTATTTCGTGTTCCAAGTTTCGCCTGTACGTAAAAAGAATAGAATAGGCACCTGTTTGTTTGTAACTGGGCATTGTTCAATAGGCATTGTTGTTAATTTAACTTAACTCTGTAAGATACACTTTTAGTGATAGTAAAGCATTCAGAAACGTAACGCCTAGAAGATCTAAATGTTCTGCTCAAAAATGTATCACATAACTATTGTAAAACCATCAACATCATTGTACAACGTGTACATACAAGTACAACCATAAAATGCTACACAAGGTGACTTCTCTGACTGGCATTTGTCATATATGTAATAAACCGAATCCTAATATTAACTAATAGTGAAGATTTTTAATGTGAAATCTTGTTATTTTTGTTTGGTTACTGTTAGCAGTTACTATCTTAAAAGTGGTTTTTCATGAATTCTTATGTATTTTTTGTACGAGAACACTACCTTTTCACAAAAATTAGTTGAAAAGAATATATATAGCAGAATATATCTACAGAAAATAAGGAGGTGATTTCGCATATATAGAATAAAATTAGTTATATTATCTAACATTAATAAATTATAATGTTCTATCTCGTAATAACTTATGTAAAGGTTAGTACTTTTTCAAAACAATTTAGCGCTTTATATTGCTTTTTTTAAGCACGAGATTAATATTACTTTTTTGACTAAACGAGTTGGAAGCACTGGAAACACGTGGCATCTTTACCAATAGTAATGTGAGTTCAGACACCGGATTGTGAAGTCTTATGACATGTCACTCAAATGTCTACATTGTCTTAAAATTTGTCAGTTCTGCAACCGGCATTGAACTATTCTGATCATGTCACCCCCACTGTATTCTGTACTCTTGGAAACACGCACAAATAAGGCATTCCTCACACAGATATATGTGCCAATAGATTAGTGGTTCTTAACCATTTTTTCCATGTTGGGACCATTTTCAAGTTATATCTGTTCCACCCTGGGGCGTAGTAAAAAAAAAAGCTTTTAAACATATCGTTCTTCTTCTTCAGTGTTCATTCTCAAACTCCTGCAGATTAGCAGGGTGTAGTCCGAAGAACAAAATGCATTGTGCCGTGGTCTACAGCTTAGCTGTGATATCAGCATCTTTCGGCCTGAGACATCCGACTTCAGCCTTGCTTCTTGGTCACTTTGATACTATATACAATTTTGATGAGTTTATAAGCTCATGAGGTTGTGTCTGTGGGTCTCACCAATGGCCCACTAGACAAACCAACCATGCAACAGTAGATGACATGTCTTTATATTGAGGTTATCATCTTATAGAAGCTTCATGGCACGTCATCTATACAATCCCGTAGTCGTAACCTTCGATAACAGTTACCATGTTGTTCCGACAGGCCGACGTTGTGCTTGAACTAGTTACGGGCACGGCGTGGGTGGACGGAACAACAAAGAAACATGTCTCAAGGGCCAGAGTTGTGCTCTGATCGCGACGTCTATTTCGGTGACATTAGACTAAAAAAACCATCGAGTTAGCTGGCTGTTGGAACAGAGGGCGGAGCACTTATGAGAATGTCCCATGTGCTGTGAGGCCAGTTTCTATTCAAGAATCAAGAAGAATCAAGATGAGTTTATAAATGTGCAAGGGAGAATTGTTGCGTTTATAAGTGTGCGAGGGAATTGATGCGTTTATAAGTGTGCAAGGGTAATTGATGAGTTAATAAGTGTGCAAGAGAAGTGATGAGTTTATAAATGTACAAGGGAGAATTGATGAGTTTATAAGTGTGCACGGGAAGTGATGGGGCAACCAACTCCACCCCAAAACCTCCTTAGTCGCTTGTAACGACATGCGTGGTAGGTAACAGTGTTGCTATTCTTCAACGATATTCGTGGCAGCACGCTGGGATATCATTATTATGATATATAAGAATGAAAAAGTTGTGACGAAACTGTTCTACAAATGAAAATAAATTTAGTCTAAACTTAACAACAAATCTGGAAATTTATAAAATCTGAACATTATGGAAATATTTGAAAAAATAAAAACACGAAAAATAATTTAAGAGTACGAATTACATGATTAGAAAATTCAGCATACAAGGAATGTGTGAAATTAAAAACATTAGGCTTAATAATGATAATAATAATAATTGTAATGATGTCGCAATCTCTTATCTGGATGCGACATGATTTCATAACATAATGTCCGCCATGTTAAAGAGAAGTAAGTGAGAAGCTACAGCGACGCAAACAACAGAAAATCAGATCTGTTGCTCGGCGGTTCTAAAGTAGAATGACATAGGGATCAAATACCATATATCCGTGAGGCGTACGACAAATAGGGAGGACGGTATATGAACGTATGAAAAGTATTAATTCCAGTAGGCATCAATTTTCCCATGGTATTGGTAATAGTGACAGAAATACAATACAGATGCAACAGAGTACAACAAATTCAAGATCAGAAGTCCCTTATACTCCAAAACAAAAATGTAAATATGAACACCAAAGTAAAATTTTACAGAACGGTTAGTATACAGCCCGGTGCTACTAATGCCAAACGTGGACACTTACAGAAAAATATCAGAGAGGACTTGCCACGACAAATAAATAAGAGACAGAATCAGAAACAAAAACACCAGGAGACTAACTAACACAACCCCAGTTTTATATTACATCAGAAGACAACATATTAAGTGGTTTACACACGCCTCCAGACAGACATACACTTTCGTAGTAACATCAGGAGTAAGGCAAGGATGTGTACTGTCCCGTCTACTATTCAACACTTAAAGTCACAAGTTTATAAAAGAAGAAACACATATAATCGAAGACAAACGAGAATTGATGAACGAAATGTTGTTCCCATGTGATCACGCATTAATCTACTCTGATGTTACTAGAATGCACAATGACATAACAGTCCTTAACACAGCCTGTGGAAATTATAATATGAAATTAAACAACACAAAAACTGAAGCAATGAGGTTTAGTAGGACAACAGAAGCATTGCTGCAATTGAAAGATAGCACTCAAAACAAGTGAAACAATTTTAGATAACTAGGAATTATATTTACAAAGGACGAAAGATTTGACCGAGAAATAGAGACACGTTGCCAGAAGGCAAATTCTGTCCGTTACCAAATGCCGACAATACTTACGCGCAAAAATATAAATATGATAACGAAACGTACGCTGATAAACTCTATTTTTATTTCAAGTGTGTGTTATCAATGTCAAACATGGACTTTGACAAACGAACTCCAGAGAAGGAACATGAGATGAAATGACTCAGAAAGTATTTGGGAATCACACTTAGAGATAAAATCCCAAATGACACTGTAAGGAAAATGATGGAAACTGAACCATGCATATACTATACAGGGAGACAAAAGATAAACTGAACCATGCATATACTATACAGGGAGACAAAAGATAAACTGAACCATGCATATACTATACAGGGAGACAAAAGATAAACTGAACCATGCATATACTATAAAGGGAGACAAAAGATAAAATGTTTCGTTCATCTAACAAGAATGAATCTATACCTACTCCCGATATCAGCGTACAATAGGATAGTGTCCGGTTTTAGAGCGAAAGGTCACACAAGATGCAGCTGCACAGACAACATCGAAGATATTTTAGCGAGACACAATCTAAATTCATCTAAATTCAAATAAAAATAGAGGGTCAAAGTAACACAGAAGCCATGTCAGGCTGTCAGATGTGTCAGGCTGAAAGGCGCAGATATCGCAACTATGTAAACCATGACGTAATGCATTATGTTCTCCAGACTATATCATGCGGATGTGCCGGATTGTGAGAAAGAACACAGAACTTCATCGTGACACTCTGGATACCTAACAGATCTATATACATCTATGGACACGCTGGACAGTGGTCAAATGTATATGGATCTATGGACGCTCTGGACATCGGAAAAATCTATATGGACACTATAGGCACCCGACGAATCTATATGGGCCTTGATCTCCAATTGAGTTTGTCCTCCTGTACACGGTAGCTGACTGTTCCCGTTCTGTTGTGGTTCATAAAACAAGCTGGTAGATAAGAATGAGGGATGATATTATAAGGAGTGTATTGTCAAGAGACTCTGGTACATGTATGGCCGGTCTCCGTTATAAGGGACTGTGCACAGAAAATGTAAACATGACCTGGAAGATCGATTTTGATTTCTACATGCATTTCGTTAGCTGGCCTTGGCTATTTTGGGTATCTGACTCCAACTATATGAATAGTGACCAACGAAAAGAATTAAAATAATCATAAACGTCACGAATGTAGTCTTAATTAATTCTTGGTACATTACGGGAAGCAGTGATTACATTTTTAACGAAAAAAATACGTACATTATTTAACGAAATAAATATCGATAAAGAAGCACATCACAGTAGCTACTGGCGAATCTAGCGATCTGCACGCTACACACTGAGAGCCCCAACCCCCGCCCCCATGGACCACCCTGGGGGACAGGGGAGGACTTTCAGTGCGTAGCGCGCAGATCGGTGCAGACCTATCGACTTTTGAAACTGAGTTCAGCGTGGTCACGAAAGCTGAATAAAACTACGCATAATATTAAAAAGTCGAAATATGGCCACTGCTCCCTGTAATGAACCTAATTCTGTACAAAGGTCTTTTACTGACGGCAGTCTCGGCACATTGATCCATCAACGATCTTTGATTTGAAATAAATATCACACCTGACCAACCGCTGGCCCTTTCAGATCTAAGTCACGTGAAACGGGAGCATGATACGGAATATAATTCTTGTCCACTAGGTGTCGCTTAGAACGATCAAGAAATCTATACTCTCTCGGACTAGCAGCAACAATAAACATCGCTATTAAATATAATTATACCTGGTCCTAGTCGTTAGTCAATGACTTATAAATGACGCTTTAATAGAACTAATTTGCATATTGGTTACATTAGGGGTTCATTTGCATAATGTTACGAAGTATGCAGTAAATATCAACATAACTTTATGCAATATCCACAGATATGGACGTACACTGTACTTCATACAAATAATAAAAACATTTCAGGAACTGACTATGAAATTGTGTTTGTGAACACAAGAAAAAAAAGGTGAACAAATACACGATATTTGATAATATGTACTAACTCTAGGGTTAGTCAAATGTCTATATTTAGCTCTGTTGTGTGAACGCGAACAGTGCTGGTTTTCCAAATCGTATTATGTTGTGAATGTGTTATGGTAAATCCTTTTTGGTAGAAACGTCGATTTGTGTGTTATGTGGGTAACCAGTGAGTAAGAAAACGTCATTACTCTGTTACAAGTTTCACCTGTCAAATACGCGATGCAATGTATGTTACGATCTTCCTCTTCCGTGTTCATTCTCAAACTCCCACTGGATCACTCTTACATCAGGGTAACAGTGGTACTAGATTTTCAGCAGAATGTAGTCAAAAGAATTTAAATGAGCTGCATCGCAGTTTTATTTGCAACAATGGCCAGACACATCCGTCTTTGGCTATTAAGAACGATAATTAAATAGATAATTATTTTATATTTTGTAAATGTTTGTCATTGAATTTGTGTTTGTAACATATCAGAAGGCAGCAGACGAGATTTGAATCAGGTCTGTTAGCTAACACCAATTCGCCTTGCAGTTTGAATGAAAGCCCCGCCGAAGACGGATGTGTTGGGCCATTGGCGCAAATAAAACGGCAACACACCGCATTTCCATTCTCTGGACTACATCCAACTGGAAATCTTGTAGGACCATTGTCCTGTTACAAGAGAAATCCAGGGGGAATTTGAGAATGAACGCTGAAGAAGAAGAATGAAAGCAGTTTCTAAGTCCTGTCGTTTTAAATCATTTTTGACATTTTTTGGGTGTATATTGATTGTACAATATATTGTATGTATGTATGTGTGTGTGTGTGTGTGTGTGTGTGTGTGTGTGTGGCTGTACAATATATTGTATCTATATGTGTGTGTGTGTGTGTGTGTGGCTGTACAATATATTATATGTATATGTATGTGTGTGGCTGTATAATATAGTGTATGTATGTATGTATGTGTGGGTGTGTGTGTGGCTATAATATAGTGTATGTATGTATATATGTGTGTGTGTGGCTATAATATAGTGTATGTATGTATATGTGTGTGTGTGAGACTGTACAATATATTGTAAGTATGCATATATGTGTGTGTGTGGCTGTATAATATATTGTATGCATGTATATGTATGTGTGGGTGTGTGTGTGGCTGTATAATATATTGTATGCATGTATATGTATGTGTAGGTGTGTGTGGTACGGAAATAATAAAAAGAACATGACATACAACGACTGTTATTTTATTCCTCTGACATGCCTTCTGTGGAGGAGTCAGGGCTGATGTATTAGCTAGCTGACCCCTTGAAGGAATTTCCCAGCTCACTGATGCAGGATCCTAATCAATAATCCAGCACGATTAACCCTACTGCACTCAACAGAAACGTTAATCGGATATCAACCAATAGAATGCTGGAAGTAGCCTTTCGCAGTGACGCGCAGTGACGTTGTTAGAATGCCGTATAGTACCGGCAGGACGTTCCCTACCAATGTGTTAGCACATAGAGCGAACGTCATGTCATTTTTTTGTCATCTATTTTATTGTGATCTTCTCATGAAAATATATTTAGTGACATCTATTTTAGAGCATATTTTATGACATATGTTTAAGGTATACGATTACGGCATTCTATTTGGCGATATCTGTTCTTTAATCTCTACTTTTATTACCAAGAAGAGAAACATTACAGTTGTTTTATTTTATTGGTTACGTGCACTCGATGTAATGTAATTGAGTCGTGGTTCACAGTTTGTCATTTAAAAAAAAATAATTTTTTAAATTAAATTGAAATGGGTTTAAAAATACTAGAGGATTGACTTTACTGTACTTGGTTTCCCACATGCACCACGTCACTGTCAACGAATCGGCACCGCCTGTTGAGAGTGCCACCTATAACACGTAACTCCGTAGCTCCAAGTAATAATCCAAAGCGATCTTCGAAAAAATCCACCTTGTAAGCAAAACGACATGAGCAGGATACGAACCCATGACATCTTGAGCACAAGGAGAACAGCTTAACAACTATGCTAGGGAAATCCCCATAGATTGAAATGGATATCCTGATATCAATATAATAACTGTATTTTAAGTAAAATATGGCTGTAAATCTAGCAGGCTAGTAAAATAAACAACATATACATTACATACTTTATTGTATACTGACGGAAACGATTTATAAAACAGATGATGAGTCGTGAGATCCTTAAGGAAAAGCAACTGTAAGGTGGGCAGAAGAAACGCTCAAGGACTCTCTTCAAATGTCGGAAAAGCAACGGTAAAGTGGGCAGAAGAAACGCTCAAGGACTCTCTTCAAGTGTCGGAAAAAGAGCTATAGCATCCACTTCAATACATGGAAATTCCTCGCTCAGAATAGCCCAATGTGGCGAAGCAGTACCAGCATAGATGCATCAGATTTCAGAGGCACAGAAAAATTGATCCAACCACCCATGAAACTTGAAGACGTGTTTATTGATGTCAAGATACAATGGAAGCTTATAGTTTGCATCAGAAGGAAAAATATGTTGATGCCGAGACGCATTTAAGCACAAAACAGTTTGTAATACTACAGTAGAACCCCTCTATAGCGCATATGTTTATAACAACTCTTCCTTATATCGTTAATTATACCGTCTTTTTGGACTTTGAGAATCACCCTTCCAAAGTAACGCAATTTGAATTTTCCTATAATTTTCATTGGTCACTCTGTGTATACTTCGTGGTGTCAGCCAATGCACATCACAGGAAAAGTCCAACTGCGTTTTCTTAGCCGGATGATTCTCAATGAGTCCACATGGCTGTATAATTGATGTGAAACAAGAAATAGCAGTGAAAGGCGACGAAAACGCGCTATATCTTTAGTGCTGTTCTGGTATATGTGGAATTATAAGTGTGCAAGTGGAGTGATGCGTTTATAAGTGTGCAAGGGGAGTGATGCGTTTATAAGTGTGCAGGGGAATTGGTGAGTTTATAAGTGTGTAAGGGGAGTGATGCGTTTATAAGTGTTCAAGGGGAGTGATACGTTTATAAGTGTGCAGGGGAATTTGTGAGTTTATAAATGTACAGGGGAAATTGATAAATTTATTAATGTGCAAAGAAATTAATGAGTTTGTTATTATGCAAGGCGAATTTATGATGTTATAAATGTGCAATGTTCCAGCGAAGACGGGTGTGTTGGGACCTTGGCGCAAATAACGGTTTCCATGCTTTTGACTACATTAGATCATGACACAACGCATTCCGTTCTCAGCACTTCATCCTAGTAATCTGCGGGAGTTTGAGAACGACGCAGAAGACGATGAAGAGCATAAACGCATTCTGGTCATGTTTATTGTTTTCCCCCGAATAGTGTACATTCTCATTGCAGCACTTCTTTTTATTCTCAAAAGTTATTTTGCTTATTGATTCTTTAGCTACGCTCCCTCTAATTACGCATGATTCAAATCATTAGCGTCATCTTTTGATGTATCTTTCAAGAACGACTATTATATTTTTTTCAGAACATCAATTGAAAGGAATTGGCAATCTTTCTGATTAAGTTTTGATCTTTAGACGTTTATATCAAACAGAAATGATTTATTTGAGAGTCAGGTCAAGTCAGTACATGTATTTGTGTCCTTTTGTTCTAAAGACATTTCGGTTTAATTTGTCTTTGATGAGATAGTTATAATTCATGACAGTTTCTCTTGATTGTGGTAAGGTCAAGACGTTGTTTCACATTGACGTGTGGTCACGCAGAGATGCCAACATCAATCAGGAAACATGACCATGTAAATTCAAATCCATGTGTAGAATGTGTGCAGAATGATTACGTCAATAGCAGCCTAGTCCATACAGACGGTGTGAATCGTAACCGCAACGATTGTAAGCTCTCTACTCTAACCATAAGCTGCTATAGAAGAACATACAGTAGTTTCTGTCAAATTTCGCAGCGCATGTCATGAACAGATGTTGGTCATTACTTTCTATCTTTATCCATCCTTTCATTATATGTTGTATACTTCCATTATTATATATTATACTACTGTTTATCTCTATTGTTATATATCATATTGCTGTTTATTTCTTGTTATATATTATACTGCTGTTTATCTCTATTGTTATATATTATACTGCTGTTATTTATCTCTATTGTTATATATTTTATTGCTTTTTGTCTCTACTGTTATATACCAGCAATCATTAAAACGCATCAAAATTATGATCTATTTTCACCCTTGAATTGTTTATTTCAGTGAGAGATTTTCAAACCAAATATGTTTTTTTTTATTATACTATTATATGTCTGTTTCATTTTCATGAGTCGCTGGTTTTTCTAATGTTCAGTTTCCATTCTCTTATTTCCATCTCAGCACAAAACAATTTGTGATACTACAGTGGTATCCTTCTATAGAACATATATTTGTATCAACCATCCATATTTAACAACACTTTTAAAAAAATCCCCAAATTTTCTATTATTTTTGTATATACTGCATATATATATATATATATATATATAAATGGCTATCTCCGTAGCTTTGAATCTTTGTGTTTTTCACTACACAGATTTTTAATATTTCATGTACAGGAATGAAAGAAAAATATCCACATCTATTCAATTTTTTGTTTTATTCTCTTTCGCCCATGCAACGCCGGGCACTGCTTCTAGTGTAAGTATATATTGTATATAGTGTTATCGGCACATGGAATGTGCTCACTTTCTACGCATGTGTAAAGGTCAGCGAACGTACACACGATGGGTAACAGAGGACAAATTGTGCGACGAACGAAGGGAAATGAAAAAAAGTTTAAGGAAGAGACCCTAACATGGACCGTGCAATATAGCAAAATAAACAAAAACATGAGTATGAAAATGAAACAAACACAAGAAGTGTGGCTAGAGGAACAATGTGAAACCATCAATGCAAGATTTAAACAAGGAAGCAGTAAAGTATCATACTACACTCAAAGAAAGATAACACAGCCAAAAAGACCAAAGATATCCACGATAGAAGACAAACACGGAAAGATTCTCATGAAACAAAAAGATATAGTAAAAATATGGACAGAGAGTAGTGGAAATAGCTGTATGACTGCAAGTGTAATCCTGACTACACGATATTAGAGAATTCTGAACTAAACAACAGAGAAATAGGAAATGCAGAAATTCCATTAGGTAAAATAAAAGAGGCCATAGGAACATTGAAAGACGTGAAGTCACCTGTGTACCTGTGTTCCAGCAGAACTCTTAAATACGGGGGAATTAATGTGGTAAATATTATGACCAAAATCTGCCAGAATGTATGGAGCAGAAAACAATGGACCGCTGAATAGACACAATCACTAATAATACCAATTCCCAAGAAAGATAGTTTGAAAGTGTGTACAAATTACAGAACAATTAGCCTTATTACGCACCCAAGTAAAGTGATGCTCAAAATACTACTGAACAGAATAAAGCACAAGTCAGAAGAAATAATTTCAGAAGAAGAAGATGGCTTCTGAGCAAACAGAAGCACTTTTGAACAAATATTTAACATCCGAACATTAACTGAAAAACATATTCAGCACCAACGTGATCTATACCACAATTTCATTGACTTTACAAAGGCCTTTGACTGGCTTGACGGTCTGTGACACATACTGAGACAATTTAATTTTGACACCACAATCATAGCCATTATCGAAGCGCTGTACAAAAATGCAAATAATGTCTTGTCAAACAATACAATTGGAGAGTTCTTCAAAATAAATGTGGGAGTTCGGCAAGGATGCGTAATGTCTCAGTACTTTTCAACATATACATAGAGCATATCATACAGGAGACAATATATGATTGCAACACGTCTTTATGGATATGAAGTCACCCTATTTGCAACTTGCGCTTCGCTGATATCGATCTTATAGCTGGTTCAGAACAAGAATTACAAGAGTTAACAGCAAAATTGGAAACATTTTCCAGCAAGTACGAAATGGATATCAACACAGAAAAGAGAAAAATCTTGGTTAACAGCACAGAAAAAATGATTAACATCATGATGAAAAGAGAAAAATCTTGGTTAACAGCACAGAAAAACAGACTAACATCATGATGGTTAACAGCACAGAAAAACAGACTAACATCATGATGAATCAACATAAACTTGAGGAGGTGATTACCTTCAAATACATCGCATCCAGCATATGCAGTGATGGAAAATGCAAAGCAGAACTAAAAATAAACTGACTTTATTAGAAACTGACTAGTGTCCTTCTCAAGATTTGGAATAGCAGCATCAGTGTTGGAGTGAAAGTCAAACTGTATAGGTCACTCGTGCTGTCTGTTGTGCTGTATTGCTGTAAGAGTTGGACAGTCACTGCGGACATGGATAGACGATTACAGGATGTCGAGTACAAATGATACAGACGAATTCTACGAAATTCCTAAAATAAGATCAATTTGTACATAAGAAATAAAGTAGAGATGTATGCATGTGTTCAAGAACAACTGATTTCAATAGTGAAATGACGAAAACTAGCATGGTTTTGAGACATGATTCATCCTCAAAAACAATACTGCAGGGAACTGTTGAAGGTGGAAGAAGCACAGGATAAAAAATAAAAGCATGGACAGACAATATTAAGGAATGGACAGGACATAATTTTTCCTTACTCATTCGCATCGCTGAGGATAGAAATTGCTGGAGGACTTTGTGTGCTGAAGCATCTAATGTGCTACCCCTACTACCCTGAAGGATTATGGGCTGATATATATATATATGGACAGACAGCACAGAATGCCAAACATATACTTCAAGAGTGTTCTGAGTATGAAACGCTGAGACAGACATATTGGGGCAGACTATATATATAGTGTCATTATTACAGAAATATTTCTTCGGTCCGGACCAAGTTTTTATAATGAAACATGACTGTGATGTACAGTGTGGAATATCTCTAT
Source organism: Meghimatium bilineatum (assembly GCA_034231615.1). Lineage (NCBI taxonomy): Eukaryota > Metazoa > Mollusca > Gastropoda > Stylommatophora > Philomycidae > Meghimatium > Meghimatium bilineatum. Next base: position 6,957,768 of record CM067298.1, read on the forward strand.
GGAATGTAGAGTGCATCTTTTATACTATATTTTCCTATTTAACTAACAACACTTCAAAATTCCCCAATTACTTTCATTCTATTTTTTTGGTTTATACTGATGTCTGTTATTACATAAATATTTCGTCTGTCATGACCAAGTTGTTATAATGGGATTTGAGTGTATTTTCTCGTCCTTTCATTACGTGTCTTATTCATGGTTCAGACTGTCTTCTGAATAACTAGTTTTATTTGTTAATTGGTTGCTTCCATCAGTTTGTCATTTTTAACTGACACGCATGCACGGCAACTAAAGTGTCTGTTTGATTGTTTGGATGATTGACTGATTGTTTATTTTTCTCTTGCGTAAATTTAATGTCAATCAGTCAGACGTATTCTCACATCTTCGTCCCAATTTTGTCGTTCATGTAATCTGTCCCGTGGGACAGAAATAAATAGGGAATGGACAAGATATATACAATAATGGATGACTCGCTGAATTGAAATTGTCGATCATTGTTATCTGGAATAGCAATTTGAGTCTAGATTTATTCGGCAAAGTAGTGTGTACGTTCGGGAAAGCTGTGTGTAACTTTGTGCAGATCTGTATGTTATATTGGGGTAAGAAGTGTGTTACATTGGGGAAAGTTGTGTGAACGTTGTGTGGGAAAGTTTTGTGCAGATCTGTATGTTATATTGGGGTAAGAAGTGTGTACGTTGGGGAAAGCTGTGTGTAACTTTGTGAAGATCTGTATGTTATATTGGAGTAAGAAGTGTGTTACATTGGGGAAAGTTGTGTGTAACTTTGTGCAGATCTGTATGTTATATTGGAGTAAGAAGTGTGTACGTTTGGGAAAGTTGTGTGTAACTTTGTGCAGATCTGTATGTTATATTGGGGTAAGAAGTGTGTTACATTGGGGAAAGTTGTGTGAACATTGTGTGGGAAAGTTTTGTGCAGATCTGTATGGTATATTGGGGTAAGAAGTGTGTAACGTTGGGGAAAGTATCGTGTTACTTGGTGAAAAGTCTAGTGCGTTTCATTGCGGAAAGAATAATGCGTTACATTAGGGAAAGTGTAGTGTGTTACATTAGGGAAAGTGTAGTGTGTTAGATTAGGGAAAGTGTAGTGTGTTAGATTAGGGAAAATGTTGTGTGTTACATTAGGGAAAGTGTAATGCGTTACATTAGGGAAAGTGTAGTGTGTTACATTAGGGAAAATGTTGTGTGTTACATTAGGGAAAGTGTATTGCGTTACATTAGGGAAAGTGTAGTGTGTTACATTAGGGAAAGTGTAGTGTGTTAGATTAGGGAAAGTGTAGTGTGTTAGATTAGAGAAAATGTTGTGTGTTACATTAGGGAAAGTGTAATGCGTTACATTAGGGAAAGTGTAGTGTGTTACATTAGGGAAAGTGTAGTGTGTTGCATTGGCGAAAGTCGTCTGTTACATTGAGGAAAGTGTAGTGTGTTAGATTAGGAAAAGTGTAGTGTGTTACATTGTGGAAAGTGTAGTGAATTACATTGGGGAAAGTAGTGTTTACATTTGGTAAACTAGTGTGCTGCTTTGTGAAAAGTTTAGTGTCTTTCATTGGGTAAAGAAGTGTGTTAGATTAGGGAAAGTGTTGTGTGTCGTGGGAAAGAAATTCGTCAATGAGGTAGCTGTTGTTGTTGTTTCGATTCTTGGAATTACAGGCGATTAGCTTTTATTTCCTTTGTGCAGTAGAGTGATCCTCCACAGCTGTAGTTCATACCCTGATGACTACACTCTCAACGATGTGTAATGCTTTAAGAAGTTTCCTACTCACAAGGGTGGTAAATTCTAGAATTTTCCTACTCACAGAGGTGGTAAATTCAAGAAATTCCCTACTCACGCGGGTGGTAAATTCTAGAATTTTCGTACTCACAGAGGTGGTAAATTCTAGAAGTTTCCTACTCACATGGGTGGTACATTCTAGAATTTTCCTACTCACAGAGGTGGTAAATTCTAGAAGTTTCTACTCACAAGGGTGGTAAATTCTAGAATTTTCCTACTCACAGAGGTGGTAAATTCAAGAAATTCCCTACTCACGCGGGTGGTAAATTCTAGAATTTTCGTACTCACAGAGGTGGTAAATTCTAGAAGTTTCCTACTCACATGGGTGGTACATTCTAGAATTTTCCTACTCACAGAGGTGGTAAATTCTAGAAGTTTCTACTCACAAGGGTGGTAAATTCTAGAAGTTTCCTACTCACAAGGGTGGTAAATTCTATAAGTTTTGCAGCATATCTACCTTTTCACAACATACAAATTTGGAGTCATGGACTTCAGTCAGTTCCTCTGTCAAGTATTCTTTTAAGACAGAGTAGTGCATAGCAACGCAGTTCTGGACCATGGTTACTGGGATTTATGGGGAAGAGTGAAGATGTTTTGTCTGATTCTAGGCTCTCTCTGAGAATTGTAATGTCGTACACAGAGTTGCTTTCATCATACGCCAAGTGTCACTTGTTAAGAAAATGGGCACCATTTACACGTTGACAGCTAGTACCATGAATCACGGCCTCCCTTCCTAAGGAGCATGCGGCAGTGACATACTATTTTAATTATTTCTGATCTTGTACTAGCCAGCACAATTCATTCGTGTATTTCACATCTCATTTTGTTCCCTATTGACGGTTATTCTCCATGTTTACCTGAATAAATTGTTTTTCTCCACTTACATTTTGGCATCCTGGTCAGGGTATAGATGGGAGCATTCTTTCCCAATAACAAGAGGTGGGAGCATTATTTGCCAATAGCAATAGATATAAGCATTCTTTCCCAATAGCAGTAATTGTGGGCATTCTTTCCCAATAGCAATAGATGTAAGCATTCTTTCCCAATAGCAATACATATGAGTTTTCTTTCCCAATAGCAATATATGGAATCATTCTTTACCAATAGCAATAGATGTAAGAATTCTTTCCCAATAATATTAGGTGAGAGCATTCTTTACCAATAGCAGTAGAAGTGAGCATGTTTTCTCAATAGCAATGGTTGGGATCATTCTTTCCAAATAGCAATAGGTGAGTAGCATTCTGTCTCAATATCAATAGGTGAGTAGGATTCTGTCTCAATATCAATAGGTGAGTAGGATTCTGTCTCAATTTCAATAGGTGAGTAGGATTCTGTCTCAATATCAATAGGTGAGTAGGATTCTGTCTCACTATCAATAGGTGAGTGGCATTCTGTCTCAATATCAATAGGTGAGTAGGATTCTGTCTCAATATCAATAGGTGAGTAGGATTCTGTCTCAATATCAATAAGTGAGTAGCATTCTGTCTCAATATCAATAGGTGAGTAGGATTCTGTCTCAATATCAATAGGTGAGTAGGATTCTGTCTCAATATCAATAGGTGAGTAGGATTCTGTCTCAATATCAATAGGTGAGTAGCATTCTGTCTCAATATTAATAGGTGAGTAGCATTCTGTCTCAATATCAATAGGTGAGTAGGATTATGTCTCAATATCACTAGGTGAGTAGGATTCTGTCTCAATATCAATAGGTGAGTAGGATTCTGTCTCAATATCAATAGGTGAGTAGGATTCTGTCTCAATATCAATAGGTGAGTAGGATTCTGTCTTAATAGCAATAGCTGGGTAGAATTCTTTCCCAAAAGCAATTAGTGGTAATCCTTTTTTTCCATATTATGTTGTTGTTGATACTTGTAAAAGGGTAGACCAAGAAAACGGGGGATATAAAACTTGACGATAACAAACATGAACTCAACGCAACCAAGACGACTCATCTGGTCTTGGAACGTCAACTGAGGTCCCCCCACTCCTTATAACGCTCTACGGCTAGCGACTAGTTGGACACTATTAACCATAATCAACCTGGACATAGACAATAGATAATATATAGATTGTTGCACATCTGATAATCTCTGTTTGGAGAATAATTCGGTGACTCGACCTTCAAAGCCCACTAGAGTTTCACAACTTAGGCAATATAATCCCCTTGGGGTGTAGGGATACTTGGGGGGAGGGCGGGCACGGATACAAGTTTGAATTTGGGGGTCTACAGACCCATCCAAGGAAGACACAGGAAAATAACCATGTAAACGATAAAAAACAGGAATTATAGCGAATAAGTGTAAAAACCTTGATGACTTGTAGAGAAAATCAATAACATTTATATGACACAAGTTGGACCATGGAAGAAATTATTTCCTAATCATGTGTCACTGGCCAAAACAGGTTAAGAACCACTGTTATTGACGACTACCACTTATTTCAATTTGCCCAACCGAATCAATAACTGCCATGAAGAACAAAGAAGACACAATACACCATGTCCCACACAAGACAGAATAGAACTTGCAAGCATTTGGTGTGTCACTTCTAGACGCAGCTTTGGTTATTTGAGTCGGTATATAGTGATATCTTTCTCTGCAATTTCGTAATCTTGTCAGATCTTTCATAAAGTGAAATGATACTTTTGTTCGTTGCTGCATGTTTTCCTGTGTAGGAGTGCATGGGGGTTTTCTATGGGTTTATATAATAAAGGCCGCTTTGCCGTAGCAGTTGCTGCGACATGTACAGGAAGAATTTTGATTGTACATCCGAAAGAAATAATTCCTGTCGCAACCGTGGATTGAACCCGCGACTTCAAGGGTCTGAGAGCGGTTTTATAGACACCACGAATGACGATGCAGACAAATCCATACAGTGTATATGCAGAGATGGAAGCCATTCCAATGATTGATCAATCATGTTGTCAGTAAAAAAAGTAAAGTTACCCATAGCATTTATTAATGACGTAGGGGTGTGAGATGTTAGCGATCTCACATTACAGGCTCTGCAAATGAGGGCGGTAGCCATCTCCTCTCCATCGCAGTCTTTACTTCCCGGATTAATCCGGTACCCATTTAAGGCTGGGTCGACCTGGGAGCCGTTGCGATCTGAAAACATTTCCGCCTCAACTGGGGGATTAACCCAGGACCACTCATATGCGAAGCCAGTGTGCTAACCACTGCGCTAACGCGGCTCCCGCGGCTCATGTTGTCAGTATGACAATTCGAATACTTGCATATTAAGGGAATGTAGCCAATTATCATACTTTACAGTTTCGCTGCGATTTATGCTTCTTTCTGCTTGATGCATCCGACTTCAGCATGGCTAATGTGTTATTTCGACCCTCCAAGAGAGGTATAGCTAACACTATTCTACAAACAACCTTGGTCGCCTCTTACGACATACCTGACAGATAAGTGTCACTATTCTTTGCTCCCCCTTGGGGCCCGGAAACACACAGGCGAATATAAAAGTTTATTTGTCAGTAATACACTTTTGCTGCAGAATTGATTTAAATAGGTATTTTGATAAATATAGAAATGTTTTGTTCTGCCACTTGAAGCTTGTTTACGCGCCACAATTGCTACTCGGGCCATTGTTTGAAAAGCACTGATGTACAATTAAAATAATTCCAGCTTTTGACATCAGATCGGTCAACCTAACAACATCAGATCAGCCAAACTAACCCTGCGAATAAATCTATTGATGATTGTATTTAGAAGTGCAGCCGACATCGGCACATCGATTGTTTACTCCGTTTTTAGCAACGATTTCAAGGTATGAAGAAATACATCAAATGACAGATTCAGTGCGATTACCTTGTTTTTTTTTTTTTTTTAGTTTGTTGATTGATTTTCAATCTCTAGGCCTATGTGTGATCCATTCCAAGCTATCTTCGATTTATTGAATTGTCAGTAACATAACACATGACCGGCAAGTTGGCTACGAGTAAGCTCAATGCTTCTTTGCACACTTTACGAAAGATCGAGAAATAATTATTCAAACAACTTTTCTATCGAAGTTCGCAAGCATAGAAGATCAGATGTAACATATTAAGATTAGCGTTTCCATTGTCAACACTGTCTCCACAAATCAGAATTCAGGAAAGTGGTTTTTGTTTATACAGAAATTATATTAATTATGTCAAAAAATGTAACCTCTCTCCAATTTTGTTTCCAGAAAAAATACCGAAAAAATTCCTGTTTTGTTTTACAATCTTCAACAAATGTTTACAATTCAAACAATATTATTGATGTATAGAAACAGTATTGTTGGCATCAATTGTTATCACCCTTCCCCTTGCCAACGAGTGGCAACATTTTCAGACCCCCTCCCTCCCTAATGATTAACCATTCACTGCCGTAGCCCCTTTGCCTTGAGGAGAAGGAGAAGGCCATCTCTAATTTGTCCGTGGAGAAAGCACCAGTTCCAGACTCCATTCCATCTGAAGTTTACGCCGTCAGTAGCCCAAAGATGACTGCCACACTGACAGAGCTCTTCCAAACCATGTGAAACCTGGAAGAGATACTGCAAGACTTTAAGGGTGCTTCCATGATACATCTTTACAAGAGAGGACAGAGAGACAGTTGACATGATTTTCACTGTCAGACAACTACAGGAAAAGTGTCGTGAACAGAATATTGGTCTCTACACCACATTTCTCGACTTAACTGATGGCCTTTGACACTGTGAATCACGATGTTCTATAGAAGATTGTGGCCACATTTGGATGTCCCGAGTAATTCACCAATATGGTTCGTCAGTTCCATGATGGTATGACATCTTGTGTGCATGATGACAGCGCACATTCCAACCCGTTTCCAGTAACTGACGGTGTCAAACAGGGTTGCATCTTGGCTAAATGATGCCTTCTGGAATAACAGTATAGGAATTTACATTCGCTATCGAGCTGATGGAAGGATATTAAATCTCAGTAGATTGAAGGCTTGAACAAAACTCAGACGGGCATTGTTCGCGACCTCTTGTTCACCGACTATTGTGCTCTCAACGCTACCAGTCTGAAAGACATGCAGGCCAGTATGGACCTCTTTTCTTCGGTCTGTGATACGTTCGGTGTCACCATTAGCACATCAAAGACATTACTAATGTACCAACCAAGGCCAGGTGTCCCGTACACAGACCCGTAATCACGGTGAAACGACAAAAACTCAATACTGATATTTGTGTATATCTCGGCAACACCCTATCGCACATTGCTTTTGTGTATATCTCGGCAACACCCTATCGCAAATTGCTACAATTGTCGAGGATGTTCCCTGCGTATTACTTGCATCAGTGCGCCTTCGGGAGCTTTCTAATAGGTAACGTCTGGATCAGGCGTGGTCTCAGTTTGACAACAAAGTTGGACATCTGCAGCTCAGTGGTTCTATCAATATTCCTTTATGATTCGTCATCCTGGACTGTGTACGCGAGACACGGCCGACAGCGTAACTCTTTCCACCTTTGGTGCCTATGAAATCTCATGAGAGTACGTTGGCAGGATCAAATACCAAACACGAAAATTCTTCAAAAGTTCAATAGTATGCACAGCATCCATGTCCTGTGGATTAGGTCCTACTTCTGTTGGACCGGCCACGTTGTCAGTTTGCCAGACAAGCGCCTCATAAGACATTGTTCTATGGGGAACTGCGCGATGGTAACCGTTCAAGCAGAGGTAGAAAAGCGCTTTAATGATTACCTGAAGTACTCCCTCAAACACTGCAGCATTGATCCCGGCCTCTGGAAGACAACGGCTCTTGATCGCTCAGTGTGGCACAGTCAAATCACAGCTGACATCGCAAAATTTGAACAGCAAAGAAAACTGCGAGCAGAAATCTACCAGAGACATAAACGGAGCGATATGAAAACGTTCTTACTCGGGACACCCTGCACGCGCATCAACAGATCTTTCTTGGCACGAATCGAACTCTTGGAGTAACTGCGGACTCACAAACCTAAACCAAAATATACAAACACCCATTTTTTCCATAATTTTTTGCCACATGTGTTAATTGTTATTCAAGTCATGCTCATCTTCGCTTGCGAAGGAGGAACACCATACCATCATCACTTTTTGACACACTTGATTGACTGCCAATACAAGGTAACTGCGTGAAACGTAACAACAATTAGACTTACGTAAATACAGGTTTATATATCGTTTCAATGGGACACGACAGACTATAGCTAAAACTAGTAGGTAATGATGGGCAATGATGAGCACACAAGAAATCATAAAAATTACAATACACAAATCACAGTCAACGTTTCAACCAAAAGGTCTTTATCAAGACACAAACAAAACATCAAAAGACGACGAATGAAAAAAATTATCACAACATCCAACGGAAATATGGAAATGAGATGCCGGAAGGTCAGAAAGTACATAAAAACGTAAATATATGTGGAAACTAAACAAACAAAAAGATGAGTAAATGACGGAACAAAAAGAATAAAGACAAAGACCAGACCAACCCAGTACTAGACATAAGAGTGGTCGGAATTGAGTCCAAAAGGCTTGAGTGTACCCAATTAAAAAATGAGACGATTTTCTAGAGCATACATAGATCTATCATCGGTGGTGCAATATCTGATGGCGGTGACCTGAATATCAAAAGTACCATGATGACCAACGGCGTTGAAGTGAGTGGCCACAGGAGTGGGTGTTCTGTGCTTGATGGCATGAAGATGGTTACAAAAGCTATCGCTCAATCGTAGGCCGGTTTCCCCGATGTACTGTTTGCCACAGCGTTTACATATGATCACGTAAATGACATTACGGGATTCACATGTAAAGGCCTCATCGATGGAGAAAGTGGCCTTGGGAAATGAAATGGAGCGTATTTGAACTACGTAAGGACATGTATGGCAACGGACACGCCAGCAACGAACAGTGCCAAAATGGTCAGGAACAGAAGACTTAAGGTGGCTATGAACCAAGATGTCCTTCAGATTTCTATCACGCCTATAAGCCACCAGAGGTAAGTCATGGAAAGCGTCACGGGTGTCAGGATCAGACTGGAGAAGAGAATAATGTTTGAGCATGATGCGTCGAACAGAAGAGTTATGGGGATGAAAGGTAAGAACAAATTTAACCCTATCAGAGGAGGAGGAAGAGCCCTGAGAGTTAGTCAAGGTATCGAGGCGAGACAAATGGCGCACACGGAGCCAAGCGGATGAAAGAATTCTGTCAGGGAACGATCGTCGATTGACTGCCCGTATTCTGTTTGAGATTACAATAGTGCTGGGATAAAAGAATATTCTACATACTTTTTTGAAATGCTGACGGCCTGTCTACTTTCATCAGTCAAGTCTCTGGTGAATAAGAATTGTCAATGACATATTTCAGAGAGTCTAATTAAACATTGAAGTGCCGTGAACAAACAATGCTCTAGGATAAATATAACAATTTTAAACGGCGAATACGCGCCCTTATAATGGAGTGGGAAAAAAGGTCATCATCAGGTGACATATTCTTCCCACAAAGTAGTCTTCCCAATGGATCTCTTGAATTCTTCGCAGCCTTGAGCATGCTGTCCTGCCTCTTGTAGGGACATGTACTGGCATTTCTAAATGTCGTTTGCTCAGCAGCGTCTTGGGCGGCCTTTACCCCTGTTACATTCTGTCATTCCCTTCAATAACGCTCTCTCCATGTCGTTAAAATAGAGGTAACAATATAAATTTGATAGTTCACAAAGGAGGAACGTGGTAGTTCAGATAGAGGGAATTTCATGTTCATCTTCTGTGTTCTTCAGTCGAAGTCAGACGCCGATAAGAATTTGATCAATTTACTATCAGTGGCCACCAGCCCCGAAACAGGGCCGTAGTGCTTGTCCGTCAGAGCTGTTTAGATGGCAATAGTTGTTTTTTCTTTTGAAGTGGCACAGTGGGAAGTTCTTCGAAATATAGTATGTGTTCTTTGGAGATTGTTCACAGGGAGACATATCGAAGCTGCCAACTTCTAACGCCATGTACATGTTTTGTCTGAGTCTGTTGTGACATGCTCTCAGTCTAAAAAAATGTGTTTGTTTCTTTCTTCTAAGCTTTTAGATATATTTGTTTTGTCTGCATTGGTTAATTAGTTCCATTCCATGTTTATATAACTTGTGATGATAGATTTCGTTTCTGGAAATGTTACCGAATCATCTGTTATTCTTGACAGTTGCTTCCAGTTTGTTCTATTTCTTCTGCTATTTCATTCCTCCAGATTTGTGACATCATGAAATCCACTGGAAAACTACTTTTTTTTTAGCTTTATTGTTTTGTTAGTACAGTGATGATTTTATTCCATTCATATGGAATATATTTGGGTTCTGGAATACTTGAAGAGCAGATTTCACATCGGTCAGCATCAGTATCATTTCCTCTTACAGATCTGGGTTGTTCCACCAGAACTAAAGAGCTGTTTCTTTGATTACCAGATCTGGGTTTTTCCACCAGAACTAAAGAGCTGTTTCTTTAATTGTGAAACAGGGTAATAAAGTTTAGCCAAACTGTATTACCCTTTTTCACGTTTCACCTGTTGGATTTCAGTTTGGCGCAGTGAGTACATATTTTAAGTTACTTTAGTTGCTTCACATTCTCCATTGAAATTTGTAGAATGAGCACCTGTTGCTAGTGGTTTGGAATGTTTGCTTCCATTGTTGTTGTCGTGTGAAGTATTCTTTCCAGAACGTAGTCTTCCTTATGAATTTCATGAAATCTCCGCGGTCTCTGGCAAGTTTCCCCGCTTGCTCTAGTGACATGTGCATGTATTCCTAAATAGTATTAATCTATGCTTATATCATTGATGTTAACCATGATAATAGTATTAATCTATGCTTATATGATTGATGTTAACCATGCTAATAGTATTAATCTATGCTTATATGATTGATGTTAACCATGCTAATAGTATTAATCTATGCTTATATGATTGATGTTAACCATGCTAATAGTATAAATCTATGCTTATATGATTGATGTTAACCCTACTATTGTCACAATGCCGGCACTAGTGAGGTGATGCTCGCACAGTTTGTGTGTGGTTTAATAATCTAACATGTCGCAAGGAAATAGTTAACACTTTTAAATACCAAACGAAATATATTTCAACATATCCGTAAGAAAATTCTTGGCACAATACTGCAGTAGTTTGCCGTTGCTTTCAGGAGGAGCAACCGATTATATATGGCCATATGAGAACACTTACGTTCTCTTCGCCATCTTGGACACGCCATCTTTTATACGGAATCTTGGACCGGAAGTTGCGTCCATGAAATCACTCCATATAGATACACCACCATTTTTCACTACCTATCTGCTGAACCATCTGTGTATACTATTATCTTAGAGATGTTCGTGTAGTCATCTTGACACATCCTCAATACGATATTTGTTTTAGATGACTTACAGCTTGATCAGATTTTGTCTTTAAATTCTGTATAAAATATTGTTACCCTCAAAACACAATTTTTGCTGATACCAGCGGTCTGTGGAGTACGTGCGGCTAGATACATTATTTAGTGAGATTGTCATAAGGTGTAAAACTTAAAATTATTTAGTCAAATTCCGTTATAATAAATTGGTACGGACCGACGAAATATGTATGTTTATTGGTAGTATATCCTATTTAGGACGTAGCTATCAACCCAGCATTTGTTGGTTCTGATGATTTTCTAGGCAATATGAATACGTTCATTAGTTTACCATTATTTTCTGAACGGTCCGGATGCACAATTGCCTGTAACGGGGATCGAACTCAGCACCTTGGCCGTCACCGACGCGCTCTGTACCACTTCGCTACAGAACTGGACGAAGTATGTAACAACGGAAATTCGATGCATACAGTACAGACAATATAGAATACATATAAATAACGATTTTGAAACGTGTTGTTATATAGGGAATATATTATAAAACAATGCGTTATAGAGGTATTCTACTGTGATAAGATCATGTCTGTTTGGTATTTGAACATGGCACTAACTAAAGTGTTTACATAGAAATTATATCAATTAGATATTGGCAACCTTATCTGGGTCGGCTGGTCGGATAGAGTCTTTTTCGTGTGGTAAAAAAGGCAATAAATGGTTTTTGTTTAGTCCTTTAGTTGAAATTTTTAGGAGATTGGGGATTATTGCTTGATGATAGGAGTTACCTACTATGCGTGGTACCCTTGGTAAGCGGCGTACCGTTTTGTTTAGAGGGACGGAGTACATGTAGGGTGTCAAGATATACAAAAATAGGTAGGTGTGTTACCAAAATAAAACATAAAACAACTTAACAATGAGATACAGGGACAGACGGCGTTTCGACTATAAAGCCTTCATCGGAGCAAACAAATGACCACAATAAAAGAAATCTCACATGGAGACAAATAGGGTTATAATTAGGAGAAAAATAGCAGATAGGTAATGGTGGAAGAAAAGATGTAGAAGCATGAAAGGCGAGAAAAACGTATGGGAAGAAGTTAGTAGTAAGTAGGGAGGAGAAAGTAGACTGAAGAATGTGGGATGGACAAAGGACAAGATATGGTAGCAAGTAAATTAAAAGTACATTAAAAATACTCACCTCAAAAGTGGCAACAGAGAATGAATGCTGTACAAATACGTGCTATCATGACCCTTGATCAAAATCTGGCTTACGCTGTCCATTTTTTACTTTGTTGCCATTATGTGTGTGCTGAGACCAGTCGCTGCATCAGTTAAGTTATTGCACTATTTTATTCTCATATATCACCATTATCTGCTCATATTATCTTCCTGCTATTTGCTGTTTCTCTTCTGTTCCTGCCTTTTGTGGCCTCTTTCTCTCTCTCCCATCTGATCCCTCGTACCATCTCATTTTTCTCTCCCCTTACATTATGATTGCTTGTCTGTAGCATTCATTCTCTGTTGCCACTTTTGAGGTGAGTATTTTTAATGTACTTTTAATTTACTTGCTACCATATCTTTTCCTTTGTCCATCTCACTTTCTTCAGTCTACTTTCTTCTCCCTACTTACTACTAACTTCTCCCCATACGTTTTTCTCACCTGTCATGCTTGCACATCTTTTCTTCCACCATTACATATCTGCTATTTTCCTCCTCATTATAACCCTATTTGTCTCCATGTGAGATTTCTTTTATTGTGGTCATTTGTTTGTCCTGATGAAGGCTTTATAGTCGAAACGTCGTCTGTCCCTGTGTCTTGTTGTTAAGTTGTTAACACACATACCTATTTTTGTATATCTTGACATTTTGCCCAGTGTTACCCCAGCCACCTACTTCCTGTTTAGGGTTGTTACCCCACACTGGAAGATTTATCCCGTACATGTAGGGTAACTCGAGTACAATAAGGTTAATCTTCTATGATGTTCTGAGCTTCCCCTCTTTTTATTGCCACGTAGTGTTTTCTGGAAATTTTATGACAAGAAGAATGAGGGAACATATAACATATTGTAACAACAGGCAAGTTGAAGAGCAAGAGACGTAGTTGAAAACTAAGAGAGAAGTTGCTTAACAACCTAGAATTGTGGAATGGGAGAATACCGGTATCGGAAACGATTGACAGCACATGAAACAGAAGGCAATGGACAGACATGCTAACCAACGCCACATGCCATGAACCATAAGAAAAAGAAGCATTTTCTGAATTCTGGGAAGAGGAAAGTGCATATAGTATTTTTAGATCCGTCTGGAGGACCAGACACACGGCGTGTAATTTGATCCAGGGGTCGTAATTTACCACCCACTGACGTTAATCGCTGTTAGAAGTCCGGAATTACAAATAAATATTTACACACATCTCATACAAACATTTACACACATCTCATACAAACATTTACACACATCTCATACAAACATTTACACACATCTCATACAAACATTTACAAATATTTACACACATCTCATACAAACATTTACACACATCTCATACAAACATTTACACACATCTCATACAAACATTTACACACATCTCATACAAACATTTACAAATATTTACACACATCTCATACAAACATTTACACACATCTCATACAAACATTTACACATATCCCGTACAAACATTTACAAATATTTACACACATCTCATACAAACATTTACATACATCTCATACAAACATTTACACACATCTTATACACACATTTACACACATCTCATACAAACATTTACACATATCTCATACAAACATTTACACATATCTCATACAAACATTTACACACATCTCATACAAACATTTACAAATATTTACACACATCTCATATAAACATTTACACACATCTCATACAAACATTTACACACATCTCATACAAACATTTACACATATCCCGTACAAACATTTACAAATATTTACACACATCTCATACAAACATTTACATACATCTCATACAAACATTTACACACATCTCATACACACATTTACACACATCTCATACAAACATTTACACACATCTCATACAAACATTTACACATATCTCATACAAACATTTACACATATCTCATACAAACATTTACATACATCTCATACAAACATTTACACACATCTCATACACACATTTACACACATCTCATACAAACATTTACACACATCTCATACAAACATTTACACATATCTCATACAAACATTTACACATATCTCATACAAACATTTACACACATCTCATACAAACATTTACACACATCTCATACACACATTTACACACATCTCATACACAAATTTACACACATCTCATACAAACATTTACACACATCTCATACACAAATTTACACACATCTCATACAAACATTTACACACATCTCATACAAACACATAGACATTCACTGTAGTACTTTTAAAGTGTTCTTTTTGTAGTATCTCGGTAAAGTGTGGTTTGTTTAATCCCTAAACTTAAACTATTATTTTATTTCAGATTTGTTTTCTATTGGCACAAATCAGGCCCAAGTATTGTATTTAAGGTGTATCCAATGTTGTTGTTATGGTAGTATTCTTCTAGACCTACACTGCACTATTGGAATTTATGTCAGTGAAGTAAGAAGTGTTCAGTTATGTTATCCTCTTCATATAACGGTTCAAGGAAGTTATATAATGTAATACAAAAATAGGTAGGTGTGTTACCAAAATGAAACAAAACAACTTAACAACGAGATACAGAGACAGACGACGTTTCGACTATAAAGCCTTCATCAGGACAAACAAATGACCACAATAAAACAAGTCTTACATGGAGACAAATAGGGTTATAATGAGGACAATAGCAGATAGGTAATGAGGGAAGAAAAGATGTGGAACCATGACAGGTGAGAAAAACGTATGGGTAGTAAGTAGGGAGGAGAAAGTAGACTGAAGAATGTGAGATGAACAAAGGAAAAGATACGGTAGCAAGTAAATTACATTAAAATAAAGTAAAAATACTCACCTCAAAAGTGTCAACAGAGAATGAGTGCTACAGACAAGCAATCATGATGTAAGGGAAGAGCAAAATGAGATGATACGAGGGATCAGGTGGGAGAGAGAAAAAGAGGCCAAAAACGGCAGGAACAGAAGAGAATGAGCAAACAGAAGGAAGAGAATATGAGCAGATAATTGTGATATATGAGAATAAAATAGTAGTAAAATAACTTAACTGATGCAGCGACTAGTCTATGGTCCTCCCATGTGAATGAGCACACGCATAATGGCAATAAAGTAAAGAATGGACAGTGAAAGTCAGATTCCTATCAAGGGTCATGATAGCACGTATTGTTACAGGTTAGAAAAATAAAGACATGCCACAGTAATAGACGGTACCCGAGGCGCTGAAGTGAAAAGAAAACACACCCGCGAAAGGGGAACAATAGAAAAGACAATATCCAGGTATGGTCACAGTGCATACCAACTGATGAGAGTAAAGGGGTGTAAGTAAATAGGTAAATAGCCATAGAGAAAGAAGACAGAGTATAAGACAAATGCAGAGGTTAAAAAAAAAAAAAAAAAAAAAAAAAAAGGGTTCCCCTTTCGCGGGTGTGTTTTCTTTTCACTTCAGCGCCTCGGGTACCGTCTATTACTGTGGCATGTCTTTATTTTTCTAACCTGTAACAATACGTGCTATCATGACCCTTGATAGGAATCTGACTTTCACTGTCCATTCTTTACTTTATTGCCATTATGCGTGTGCTCATTCACATGGGAGGACCATAGACTAGTCGCTGCATCAGTTAAGTTATTTTACTACTATTTTATTCTCATATATCACAATTATCTGCTCATATTCTCTTCCTTCTGTTTGCTCATTCTCTTCTGTTCCTGCCGTTTTTGGCCTCTTTTTCTCTCTCCCACCTGATCCCTCGTATCATCTCATTTTGCTCTTCCCTTACATCATGATTGCTTGTCTGTAGCACTCATTCTCTGTTGACACTTTTGAGGTGAGTATTTTTACTTTATTTTAATGTAATTTACTTGCTACCGTATCTTTTCCTTTGTTCATCTCACATTCTTCAGTCTACTTTCTCCTCCCTACTTACTACCCATACGTTTTTCTCACCTGTCATGGTTCCACATCTTTTCTTCCCTCATTACCTATCTGCTATTGTCCTCATTATAACCCTATTTGTCTCCATGTAAGACTTGTTTTATTGTGGTCATTTGTTTGTCCTGATGAAGGCTTTATAGTCGAAACGTCGTCTGTCTCTGTATCTCGTTGTTAAGTTGTTTTGTTTCATTTTGGTAACACACCTACCTATTTTTGTATTTCTTGACATTTTGCCCTGTGTTACCCCAGCCACCTACTTCCTGTTTAGGGTTGTTACCCTACACTGGTTGATTTATCCCTTGATTTTCCACTTGGCTGCTACTTATCCCTGTTTTCGTCGTACCTTCGTTTCCTTGTTTTCCTTGTTTTAGGCTAGTAGTGTCTATTTTTGTGTACCTGTTTCTACATTCTCCTACACTTTCTCTTCCCCATTTTTCTACGTACTATTACTTTTTCTCATACCGTTTCTTTGTCCTCACTGCTTGTATTTACGATTATCTTTCTTCATCCCTCTCCCTTTTTTCTGTATTTCTGTCTGACTCTTCTTCTGACTCATTTCTTGCTATACTAATATGCCTTCACTTAAGCAACTCCTTCACTCTATCCACTCCTCCATCCACCGTGCTTTCTTACCTTTTCCATCGGATCTTTCTCGTACCGCTATGTCTTTCGCCTCCCTCACCCTTAAGAAAACTCGCTTCTCCTGTCACTCATATTTCCTACGACGTTGTCTGCGTCATCATCTCTTACCTCGTGGCTTCTCCACTTATTTTGATCCTCAACTGGGACACTCCGCCCCTGCGATTCTATCTCGATTCTCCCGCATCGACCGCCGTTGTGGTTTCTCTAGGATGCGCGCTGTCCTTTCTTGTCACTCTCGCCTTATTCTAGACCTCTCATCATCTATGTCCTCTGTCCGTCATCGTCTCTTGACCCTCACATCTCCTCATTTTCATGTCTATTATACCATTCGTAACATTATACATTCTCACAATCGTCATCTTTATGAATTCCTTTGCTCCGCCCACTCTCGTAAGTTCTCTTCTCTGCACCCCACTTTCTCTGCCCCTCCCGGGCTCCCTTCCTCTGCCCCTACACATCCATCCACGTCTTTGGTCCGCTGCATTCCTTCGGACCTTCCACTCTCTGCCAGCGAGATCTCAGTTCTCAGTAAGGGACTCAAATTTGTTCCACTTCGTCCTTCTTCTGACCGCTTCTCCCTGTTTCGAGACATTGCGAGATTTCATCGTAAGCTCCGTCTCCAGTTTCACTTTTGCCACAACCCATCTTCGACGGACTCTAGCGCACTAGACGCTGATGACCCTTTTTCATCCTTCCGCCACCGGAAGCATGACTGGACACCTCCTTCTTCCAATCTCACCCGCACACTAGACCTTTACATCCAGAACACTGGTCGTGCTATTGCTTGTCTCCGCCCTCCACCGTTGCGTCACTCTAATCTCTCTCCTTCGGAGACTGAGGCGCTCTCCAACCTCCGCTCTCGCCGTGACATTGTCATCAAACCTGCTGACAAAGGCGGCGCGGTCGTTGTGTGGCACCGTGACCTTTACATTCAGGAAGCCTCTCGCCAACTTGAAGATGTTACCTTCTATGAGCCTCTTCCTTCGGACCCTATTCCTGATCATAACCTCACAGTTGGTTGCACTGTCAAACGGCTCATCCGCCATAACCTCCTTCCGCCTTCTGCTGTCTCTCTCCTTATCTCCAAGGCCAACCTTGGGAAACCTGCCCTCTATCTTCTGCCTAAAATCCATAAGGATCTTCACCCTGGAAGACCTATTGTGTCTGCATGCTCCTGCCCCACTGAGCATATCTCAGCATTCCTTGATGGTATTTTTCAACCTATTGTCTCTTCTCTCCCGACGTACCTTAAGGACACCAACCATGCGTTAACCACATTCGCATCGGTTGAGTTGCTCCCCCATCATACTTATCATCTCTTCCTCCTTGACGTTGTGTCTCTCTACACATCTATCCCTCACAACGACGGCCTCACCGCCATTCAGTACTTTCTTGATCGGCATCCACACCATTCCATTGCAACCTCTACCCTGGTCCGTTTGGCTGAACTTGTCCTCACCTTGAACTCCTTTGAGTTCGACGGCACCTTCTTCAACCAGATCAGCGGTGTTGCTATGGGCACCAAAATGGGTCCTAGCTATGCTTGTCTGTTCATGGGTCATCTTGAGCATCTTATGTTCTCTAGCTTCCAGGGTCCCATTCCCCAGTTCTATCGCCGCTACATTGACGATGGCTTTGGGTTCACGGACATGCCTGTTGCAGACCTTACAGCCTTCATCTCATTCGTTAGCAACTTCCATCCCTCTATCAAATTCACTTCCATCGTCTCTGCTTCCTCTGCTACGTTCTTGGACATCTCTGTCTCTATTGGTCCAGGTTCGCTCTCTACCTCGGTCTATTATAAACCGACTGACTCTCACAGCTTCCTTCTATATTCCTCTTCTCACCCTCGCTCATGCCGTGATTCCCTTCCCTTCTCTCAACTTCTTCGTCTCCGTCGCCTTTGCCAGGAGGACTCTGACTTTCTACAGCATGCCCATGATATGCTTGACTTCTTCCGCCGACGTGCTTATCCGGAGGATGTCCTTCTCTCTGCCCTTGGTCGTGTCCTTCCTATCTCCCGTGCTGATGCCTTATCACGCACTCCTCAGCTTCCGTCGACTCGTCCTAAACTGATCCTCACTTTCCACCCTCATAATATTCCAGCTCTCAAGATCCTCCTACGGGACTTCTCTATCCTCTCATCTGATCGCCTTACCAAAGAGGCGTTTCCACAACCACCTCTTGTGGCTTTCCGTCGAGATAGGAACCTACGGGACTCTCTGGTTCACTCTCACCTCCGGCCGGCGGGACCTCCTACCGGTACCTCTCCGTGCCACCGCCCGTGCCTCACGTGCCCGTTTGTCTACCTTACCTCCTCTATCCGATTTCCTAAATCGGTATTTCATATCCATCACACTTTTTCCTGTGTCTCCCGTAACGTCGTGTACGTGATAACTTGCAAACGCTGTAACCTGATGTACATTGGTGAGACGGGTAGATTCCTAGCCACTAGGTTTGCCGAACACTTACGGGATATCCGTAACTGTGGATCTTCTCCGGTGGCCCTCCACTTCAACAGCAATTCTCACCGGGGGGCACAGGACATTCAGGTCACTGGCCTGGTCTCTTGCCACTCTGGTGACCGGCAACGTTTCTCATTAGAGAACCGCCTTATTCTCAACCTTGGCACTCTTAAGCCCTATGGCATCAATGACAAGTTATACTTTCAATAATCTCTTAAAACCCCCCCTCCCTGCTCTGCCTCCCTGCTGCTCCTATAATCTTTACCTTACCCTTATTTCTTCCTGCTCATCTCCTTGATACTGTTGCTCTCTATTGTGGTGGCTCGGCCGGGGCCCCCACCCAGGGTTTGGGGCTACGGTGACATGTCACGTTGCGATTGGTGTGTTGGTGGGTGGTTACGCCATGGGACTGGGACCGGTGCAGCTTCATCCGGGGTGGGTCTGTTGCGGTTTGGTACGTCGGTTTGATGGTTGATCTGTATCCCCTCGCTACCACACTCTACTCTCTCTCTACGGGTTGTTTCACCCATGCTTCATCCTCCTCTTCTCCTTTAGATTCTTTGTCATACTCTGTCTACTTTCTCTATTTCCATTGCTTAGGGCTATGTCCGCTCTTTCTCTTGTGCCATTCTCTGTGGCCCGTGGGCGACACCACGTACCTATTATCATATTTCTTCTGGCCACATTCTTATCAATTGGGGCGGCTACCCATACAGTTACGTAGCATGTGGTATGTGGTGACTGTTTGATGACTGACAAATTTTTTTTTTTTTTTTTTTTTTTTTTTTTTTTAAATAAATAGACTTTGCAGCGCCAACAGGCTTCCTGCTTCACTCAACTTGGATGGCTCGGATGCAGTGGTTCCCCCATATATATTTATGGAGCCAGCGTGCAGTACGGGCAACGCCCCCAAACGGGTTGCAACGTACGGTTGGTCTCACACAGATGCGAACCTCGTTTCATCGGACACTTCGCTCCCCACGGTGCATGCCCCAAACCAAGGGATCGTGTATCGTGGCCAGAGTCTCTGTCCTTTGATCGTTGTTCCCATAGATGAACTAGTGTACAGTGCGAGCAATACCCACATAGGGGTTGCGACGTGCGGCTAACTCATCCCTTTATCATCTTCGGTTTATGCGACCGGTCTCATTTCCCAACACCTGGCCTACAAGGTACTTGTCGTTGTGGTTGTGACCTTGGTCCATCTTCCGTCACATTTTATTGGAACCTCTGCTACACCGACCTCCATTTACTGCGACACTGTGGACAGATGACTCTTACTTTGTCACCTACGACGCTACGACATTCCATTTCCTCACATGATTTGGCTGTAACTCCGGGTCTGCCTCCTCCCGCTATGGTCTTCTTTTCCTGTCTCCTTATTCCCTATCTTCTCTGGTGCCCTTATCTCCGGCACCCTCTTCCTATGTCTCGCTATATCAGCCTGATACCATCTCACGACGTGCTTCCCAGTGATAGTCCCATACCCTCCCTTGTTGTACCCTCCCTGTGTCCTCTGGGCTCCCTCCCACCCGCACTTCACTTTCTTGCGTGACGTATCTCCGTCTAGGGGATTTCGTCGATCCACTACGTCCCCTTTTTTTTTTTTTTTTTTTTTTTTTTTTTTTTTTTTAATCTCTGCATTTGTCTTATACTCTGTCTTCTTTCTCTATGGCTATTTACCTATTTACTTACACCCCTTTACTCTCATCAGTTGGTATGCACTGTGACCATACCTGGATATTGTCTTTTCTATTGTTCCCCTTTCGCGGGTGTGTTTTCTTTTCACTTCAGCGCCTCGGGTACCGTCTATTACTGTGGCATGTCTTTATTTTTCTAACCTGTAACAATACGTGCTATCATGACCCTTGATAGGAATCTGACTTTCACTGTCCATTCTTTACTTTATTGCCATTATGCGTGTGCTCATTCACATGGGAGGACCATAGACTAGTCGCTGCATCAGTTAAGTTATTTTACTACTATTTTATTCTCATATATCACAATTATCTGCTCATATTCTCTTCCTTCTGTTTGCTCATTCTCTTCTGTTCCTGCCGTTTTTGGCCTCTTTTTCTCTCTCCCACCTGATCCCTCGTATCATCTCATTTTGCTCTTCCCTTACATCATGATTGCTTGTCTGTAGCACTCATTCTCTGTTGACACTTTTGAGGTGAGTATTTTTACTTTATTTTAATGTAATTTACTTGCTACCGTATCTTTTCCTTTGTTCATCTCACATTCTTCAGTCTACTTTCTCCTCCCTACTTACTACCCATACGTTTTTCTCACCTGTCATGGTTCCACATCTTTTCTTCCCTCATTACCTATCTGCTATTGTCCTCATTATAACCCTATTTGTCTCCATGTAAGACTTGTTTTATTGTGGTCATTTGTTTGTCCTGATGAAGGCTTTATAGTCGAAACGTCGTCTGTCTCTGTATCTCGTTGTTAAGTTGTTTTGTTTCATTTTGGTAACACACCTACCTATTTTTGTATTTCTTGACATTTTGCCCTGTGTTACCCCAGCCACCTACTTCCTGTTTAGGGTTGTTACCCTACACTGGTTGATTTATCCCTTGATTTTCCACTTGGCTGCTACTTATCCCTGTTTTCGTCGTACCTTCGTTTCCTTGTTTTCCTTGTTTTAGGCTAGTAGTGTCTATTTTTGTGTACCTGTTTCTACATTCTCCTACACTTTCTCTTCCCCATTTTTCTACGTACTATTACTTTTTCTCATACCGTTTCTTTGTCCTCACTGCTTGTATTTACGATTATCTTTCTTCATCCCTCTCCCTTTTTTCTGTATTTCTGTCTGACTCTTCTTCTGACTCATTTCTTGCTATACTAATATGCCTTCACTTAAGCAACTCCTTCACTCTATCCACTCCTCCATCCACCGTGCTTTCTTACCTTTTCCATCGGATCTTTCTCGTACCGCTATGTCTTTCGCCTCCCTCACCCTTAAGAAAACTCGCTTCTCCTGTCACTCATATTTCCTACGACGTTGTCTGCGTCATCATCTCTTACCTCGTGGCTTCTCCACTTATTTTGATCCTCAACTGGGACACTCCGCCCCTGCGATTCTATCTCGATTCTCCCGCATCGACCGCCGTTGTGGTTTCTCTAGGATGCGCGCTGTCCTTTCTTGTCACTCTCGCCTTATTCTAGACCTCTCATCATCTATGTCCTCTGTCCGTCATCGTCTCTTGACCCTCACATCTCCTCATTTTCATGTCTATTATACCATTCGTAACATTATACATTCTCACAATCGTCATCTTTATGAATTCCTTTGCTCCGCCCACTCTCGTAAGTTCTCTTCTCTGCACCCCACTTTCTCTGCCCCTCCCGGGCTCCCTTCCTCTGCCCCTACACATCCATCCACGTCTTTGGTCCGCTGCATTCCTTCGGACCTTCCACTCTCTGCCAGCGAGATCTCAGTTCTCAGTAAGGGACTCAAATTTGTTCCACTTCGTCCTTCTTCTGACCGCTTCTCCCTGTTTCGAGACATTGCGAGATTTCATCGTAAGCTCCGTCTCCAGTTTCACTTTTGCCACAACCCATCTTCGACGGACTCTAGCGCACTAGACGCTGATGACCCTTTTTCATCCTTCCGCCACCGGAAGCATGACTGGACACCTCCTTCTTCCAATCTCACCCGCACACTATACCTTTACATCCAGAACACTGGTCGTGCTATTGCTTGTCTCCGCCCTCCACCGTTGCGTCACTCTAATCTCTCTCCTTCGGAGACTGAGGCGCTCTCCAACCTCCGCTCTCGCCGTGACATTGTCATCAAACCTGCTGACAAAGGCGGCGCGGTCGTTGTGTGGCACCGTGACCTTTACATTCAGGAAGCCTCTCGCCAACTTGAAGATGTTACCTTCTATGAGCCTCTTCCTTCGGACCCTATTCCTGATCATAACCTCACAGTTGGTTGCACTGTCAAACGGCTCATCCGCCATAACCTCCTTCCGCCTTCTGCTGTCTCTCTCCTTATCTCCAAGGCCAACCTTGGGAAACCTGCCCTCTATCTTCTGCCTAAAATCCATAAGGATCTTCACCCTGGAAGACCTATTGTGTCTGCATGCTCCTGCCCCACTGAGCATATCTCAGCATTCCTTGATGGTATTTTTCAACCTATTGTCTCTTCTCTCCCGACGTACCTTAAGGACACCAACCATGCGTTAACCACATTCGCATCGGTTGAGTTGCTCCCCCATCATACTTATCATCTCTTCCTCCTTGACGTTGTGTCTCTCTACACATCTATCCCTCACAACGACGGCCTCACCGCCATTCAGTACTTTCTTGATCGGCATCCACACCATTCCATTGCAACCTCTACCCTGGTCCGTTTGGCTGAACTTGTCCTCACCTTGAACTCCTTTGAGTTCGACGGCACCTTCTTCAACCAGATCAGCGGTGTTGCTATGGGCACCAAAATGGGTCCTAGCTATGCTTGTCTGTTCATGGGTCATCTTGAGCATCTTATGTTCTCTAGCTTCCAGGGTCCCATTCCCCAGTTCTATCGCCGCTACATTGACGATGGCTTTGGGTTCACGGACATGCCTGTTGCAGACCTTACAGCCTTCATCTCATTCGTTAGCAACTTCCATCCCTCTATCAAATTCACTTCCATCGTCTCTGCTTCCTCTGCTACGTTCTTGGACATCTCTGTCTCTATTGGTCCAGGTTCGCTCTCTACCTCGGTCTATTATAAACCGACTGACTCTCACAGCTTCCTTCTATATTCCTCTTCTCACCCTCGCTCATGCCGTGATTCCCTTCCCTTCTCTCAACTTCTTCGTCTCCGTCGCCTTTGCCAGGAGGACTCTGACTTTCTACAGCATGCCCATGATATGCTTGACTTCTTCCGCCGACGTGCTTATCCGGAGGATGTCCTTCTCTCTGCCCTTGGTCGTGTCCTTCCTATCTCCCGTGCTGATGCCTTATCACGCACTCCTCAGCTTCCGTCGACTCGTCCTAAACTGATCCTCACTTTCCACCCTCATAATATTCCAGCTCTCAAGATCCTCCTACGGGACTTCTCTATCCTCTCATCTGATCGCCTTACCAAAGAGGCGTTTCCACAACCACCTCTTGTGGCTTTCCGTCGAGATAGGAACCTACGGGACTCTCTGGTTCACTCTCACCTCCGGCCGGCGGGACCTCCTACCGGTACCTCTCCGTGCCTCACGTGCCCGTTTGTCTACCTTACCTCCTCTATCCGATTTCCTAAATCGGTATTTCATATCCATCACACTTTTTCCTGTGTCTCCCGTAACGTCGTGTACGTGATAACTTGCAAACGCTGTAACCTGATGTACATTGGTGAGACGGGTAGATTCCTAGCCACTAGGTTTGCCGAACACTTACGGGATATCCGTAACTGTGGATCTTCTCCGGTGGCCCTCCACTTCAACAGCAATTCTCACCGGGGGGCACAGGACATTCAGGTCACTGGCCTGGTCTCTTGCCACTCTGGTGACCGGCAACGTTTCTCATTAGAGAACCGCCTTATTCTCAACCTTGGCACTCTTAAGCCCTATGGCATCAATGACCAGTTATACTTTCAATAATCTCTTAAAACCCCCCCTCCCTGCTCTGCCTCCCTGCTGCTCCTATAATCTTTACCTTACCCTTATTTCTTCCTGCTCATCTCCTTGATACTGTTGCTCTCTATTGTGGTGGCTCGGCCGGGGCCCCCACCCAGGGTTTGGGGCTACGGTGACATGTCACGTTGCGATTGGTGTGTTGGTGGGTGGTTACGCCATGGGACTGGGACCGGTGCAGCTTCATCCGGGGTGGGTCTGTTGCGGTTTGGTACGTCGGTTTGATGGTTGATCTGTATCCCCTCGCTACCACACTCTACTCTCTCTCTCTACGGGTTGTTTCACCCATGCTTCATCCTCCTCTTCTCCTTTAGATTCTTTGTCATACTCTGTCTACTTTCTCTATTTCCATTGCTTAGGGCTATGTCCGCTCTTTCTCTTGTGCCATTCTCTGTGGCCCGTGGGCGACACCACGTACCTATTATCATATTTCTTCTGGCCACATTCTTATCAATTGGGGCGGCTACCCATACAGTTACGTAGCATGTGGTATGTGGTGACTGTTTGATGACTGACAAATTTTTTTTTTTTTTTTTTTTTTTTTTTTTTTTAAATAAATAGACTTTGCAGCGCCAACAGGCTTCCTGCTTCACTCAACTTGGATGGCTCGGATGCAGTGGTTCCCCCATATATATTTATGGAGCCAGCGTGCAGTACGGGCAACGCCCCCAAACGGGTTGCAACGTACGGTTGGTCTCACACAGATGCGAACCTCGTTTCATCGGACACTTCGCTCCCCACGGTGCATGCCCCAAACCAAGGGATCGTGTATCGTGGCCAGAGTCTCTGTCCTTTGATCGTTGTTCCCATAGATGAACTAGTGTACAGTGCGAGCAATACCCACATAGGGGTTGCGACGTGCGGCTAACTCATCCCTTTATCATCTTCGGTTTATGCGACCGGTCTCATTTCCCAACACCTGGCCTACAAGGTACTTGTCGTTGTGGTTGTGACCTTGGTCCATCTTCCGTCACATTTTATTGGAACCTCTGCTACACCGACCTCCATTTACTGCGACACTGTGGACAGATGACTCTTACTTTGTCACCTACGACGCTACGACATTCCATTTCCTCACATGATTTGGCTGTAACTCCGGGTCTGCCTCCTCCCGCTATGGTCTTCTTTTCCTGTCTCCTTATTCCCTATCTTCTCTGGTGCCCTTATCTCCGGCACCCTCTTCCTATGTCTCGCTATATCAGCCTGATACCATCTCACGACGTGCTTCCCAGTGATAGTCCCATACCCTCCCTTGTTGTACCCTCCCTGTGTCCTCTGGGCTCCCTCCCACCCGCACTTCACTTTCTTGCGTGACGTATCTCCGTCTAGGGGATTTCGTCGATCCACTACGTCCCTTTTTTTTTTTTTTTTTTTTTTTTTTTTTTTTTTTAATCTCTGCATTTGTCTTATACTCTGTCTTCTTTCTCTATGGCTATTTACCTATTTACTTACACCCCTTTACTCTCATCAGTTGGTATGCACTGTGACCATACCTGGATATTGTCTTTTCTATTGTTCCCCTTTCGCGGGTGTGTTTTCTTTTCACTTCAGCGCCTCGGGTACCGTCTATTACTGTGGCATGTCTTTATTTTTCTAACCTGTAACAATACGTGCTATCATGACCCTTGATAGGAATCTGACTTTCACTGTCCATTCTTTACTTTATTGCCATTATGCGTGTGCTCATTCACATGGGAGGACCATAGACTAGTCGCTGCATCAGTTAAGTTATTTTACTACTATTTTATTCTCATATATCACAATTATCTGCTCATATTCTCTTCCTTCTGTTTGCTCATTCTCTTCTGTTCCTGCCGTTTTTGGCCTCTTTTTCTCTCTCCCACCTGATCCCTCGTATCATCTCATTTTGCTCTTCCCTTACATCATGATTGCTTGTCTGTAGCACTCATTCTCTGTTGACACTTTTGAGGTGAGTATTTTTACTTTATTTTAATGTAATTTACTTGCTACCGTATCTTTTCCTTTGTTCATCTCACATTCTTCAGTCTACTTTCTCCTCCCTACTTACTACCCATACGTTTTTCTCACCTGTCATGGTTCCACATCTTTTCTTCCCTCATTACCTATCTGCTATTGTCCTCATTATAACCCTATTTGTCTCCATGTAAGACTTGTTTTATTGTGGTCATTTGTTTGTCCTGATGAAGGCTTTATAGTCGAAACGTCGTCTGTCTCTGTATCTCGTTGTTAAGTTGTTTTGTTTCATTTTGGTAACACACCTACCTATTTTTGTATTTCTTGACATTTTGCCCTGTGTTACCCCAGCCACCTACTTCCTGTTTAGGGTTGTTACCCTACACTGGTTGATTTATCCCTTGATTTTCCACTTGGCTGCTACTTATCCCTGTTTTCGTCGTACCTTCGTTTCCTTGTTTTCCTTGTTTTAGGCTAGTAGTGTCTATTTTTGTGTACCTGTTTCTACATTCTCCTACACTTTCTCTTCCCCATTTTTCTACGTACTATTACTTTTTCTCATACCGTTTCTTTGTCCTCACTGCTTGTATTTACGATTATCTTTCTTCATCCCTCTCCCTTTTTTCTGTATTTCTGTCTGACTCTTCTTCTGACTCATTTCTTGCTATACTAATATGCCTTCACTTAAGCAACTCCTTCACTCTATCCACTCCTCCATCCACCGTGCTTTCTTACCTTTTCCATCGGATCTTTCTCGTACCGCTATGTCTTTCGCCTCCCTCACCCTTAAGAAAACTCGCTTCTCCTGTCACTCATATTTCCTACGACGTTGTCTGCGTCATCATCTCTTACCTCGTGGCTTCTCCACTTATTTTGATCCTCAACTGGGACACTCCGCCCCTGCGATTCTATCTCGATTCTCCCGCATCGACCGCCGTTGTGGTTTCTCTAGGATGCGCGCTGTCCTTTCTTGTCACTCTCGCCTTATTCTAGACCTCTCATCATCTATGTCCTCTGTCCGTCATCGTCTCTTGACCCTCACATCTCCTCATTTTCATGTCTATTATACCATTCGTAACATTATACATTCTCACAATCGTCATCTTTATGAATTCCTTTGCTCCGCCCACTCTCGTAAGTTCTCTTCTCTGCACCCCACTTTCTCTGCCCCTCCCGGGCTCCCTTCCTCTGCCCCTACACATCCATCCACGTCTTTGGTCCGCTGCATTCCTTCGGACCTTCCACTCTCTGCCAGCGAGATCTCAGTTCTCAGTAAGGGACTCAAATTTGTTCCACTTCGTCCTTCTTCTGACCGCTTCTCCCTGTTTCGAGACATTGCGAGATTTCATCGTAAGCTCCGTCTCCAGTTTCACTTTTGCCACAACCCATCTTCGACGGACTCTAGCGCACTAGACGCTGATGACCCTTTTTCATCCTTCCGCCACCGGAAGCATGACTGGACACCTCCTTCTTCCAATCTCACCCGCACACTAGACCTTTACATCCAGAACACTGGTCGTGCTATTGCTTGTCTCCGCCCTCCACCGTTGCGTCACTCTAATCTCTCTCCTTCGGAGACTGAGGCGCTCTCCAACCTCCGCTCTCGCCGTGACATTGTCATCAAACCTGCTGACAAAGGCGGCGCGGTCGTTGTGTGGCACCGTGACCTTTACATTCAGGAAGCCTCTCGCCAACTTGAAGATGTTACCTTCTATGAGCCTCTTCCTTCGGACCCTATTCCTGATCATAACCTCACAGTTGGTTGCACTGTCAAACGGCTCATCCGCCATAACCTCCTTCCGCCTTCTGCTGTCTCTCTCCTTATCTCCAAGGCCAACCTTGGGAAACCTGCCCTCTATCTTCTGCCTAAAATCCATAAGGATCTTCACCCTGGAAGACCTATTGTGTCTGCATGCTCCTGCCCCACTGAGCATATCTCAGCATTCCTTGATGGTATTTTTCAACCTATTGTCTCTTCTCTCCCGACGTACCTTAAGGACACCAACCATGCGTTAACCACATTCGCATCGGTTGAGTTGCTCCCCCATCATACTTATCATCTCTTCCTCCTTGACGTTGTGTCTCTCTACACATCTATCCCTCACAACGACGGCCTCACCGCCATTCAGTACTTTCTTGATCGGCATCCACACCATTCCATTGCAACCTCTACCCTGGTCCGTTTGGCTGAACTTGTCCTCACCTTGAACTCCTTTGAGTTCGACGGCACCTTCTTCAACCAGATCAGCGGTGTTGCTATGGGCACCAAAATGGGTCCTAGCTATGCTTGTCTGTTCATGGGTCATCTTGAGCATCTTATGTTCTCTAGCTTCCAGGGTCCCATTCCCCAGTTCTATCGCCGCTACATTGACGATGGCTTTGGGTTCACGGACATGCCTGTTGCAGACCTTACAGCCTTCATCTCATTCGTTAGCAACTTCCATCCCTCTATCAAATTCACTTCCATCGTCTCTGCTTCCTCTGCTACGTTCTTGGACATCTCTGTCTCTATTGGTCCAGGTTCGCTCTCTACCTCGGTCTATTATAAACCGACTGACTCTCACAGCTTCCTTCTATATTCCTCTTCTCACCCTCGCTCATGCCGTGATTCCCTTCCCTTCTCTCAACTTCTTCGTCTCCGTCGCCTTTGCCAGGAGGACTCTGACTTTCTACAGCATGCCCATGATATGCTTGACTTCTTCCGCCGACGTGCTTATCCGGAGGATGTCCTTCTCTCTGCCCTTGGTCGTGTCCTTCCTATCTCCCGTGCTGATGCCTTATCACGCACTCCTCAGCTTCCGTCGACTCGTCCTAAACTGATCCTCACTTTCCACCCTCATAATATTCCAGCTCTCAAGATCCTCCTACGGGACTTCTCTATCCTCTCATCTGATCGCCTTACCAAAGAGGCGTTTCCACAACCACCTCTTGTGGCTTTCCGTCGAGATAGGAACCTACGGGACTCTCTGGTTCACTCTCACCTCCGGCCGGCGGGACCTCCTACCGGTACCTCTCCGTGCCACCGCCCGTGCCTCACGTGCCCGTTTGTCTACCTTACCTCCTCTATCCGATTTCCTAAATCGGTATTTCATATCCATCACACTTTTTCCTGTGTCTCCCGTAACGTCGTGTACGTTATAACTTGCAAACGCTGTAACCTGATGTACATTGGTGAGACGGGTAGATTCCTAGCCACTAGGTTTGCCGAACACTTACGGGATATCCGTAACTGTGGATCTTCTCCGGTGGCCCTCCACTTCAACAGCAATTCTCACCGGGGGGCACAGGACATTCAGGTCACTGGCCTGGTCTCTTGCCACTCTGGTGACCGGCAACGTTTCTCATTAGAGAACCGCCTTTTTCTCAACCTTGGCACTCTTAAGCCCTATGGCATCAATGACCAGTTATACTTTCAATAATCTCTTAAAACCCCCCCTCCCTGCTCTGCCTCCCTGCTGCTCCTATAATCTTTACCTTACCCTTATTTCTTCCTGCTCATCTCCTTGATACTGTTGCTCTCTATTGTGGTGGCTCGGCCGGGGCCCCCACCCAGGGTTTGGGGCTACGGTGACATGTCACGTTGCGATTGGTGTGTTGGTGGGTGGTTACGCCATGGGACTGGGACCGGTGCAGCTTCATCCGGGGTGGGTCTGTTGCGGTTTGGTACGTCGGTTTGATGGTTGATCTGTATCCCCTCGCTACCACACTCTACTCTCTCTCTACGGGTTGTTTCACCCATGCTTCATCCTCCTCTTCTCCTTTAGATTCTTTGTCATACTCTGTCTACTTTCTCTATTTCCATTGCTTAGGGCTATGTCCGCTCTTTCTCTTGTGCCATTCTCTGTGGCCCGTGGGCGACACCACGTACCTATTATCATATTTCTTCTGGCCACATTCTTATCAATTGGGGCGGCTACCCATACAGTTACGTAGCATGTGGTATGTGGTGACTGTTTGATGACTGACAAATTTTTTTTTTTTTTTTTTTTTTTTTTTTTTAAATAAATAGACTTTGCAGCGCCAACAGGCTTCCTGCTTCACTCAACTTGGATGGCTCGGATGCAGTGGTTCCCCCATATATATTTATGGAGCCAGCGTGCAGTACGGGCAACGCCCCCAAACGGGTTGCAACGTACGGTTGGTCTCACACAGATGCGAACCTCGTTTCATCGGACACTTCGCTCCCCACGGTGCATGCCCCAAACCAAGGGATCGTGTATCGTGGCCAGAGTCTCTGTCCTTTGATCGTTGTTCCCATAGATGAGCTAGTGTACAGTGCGAGCAATACCCACATAGGGGTTGCGACGTGCGGCTAACTCATCCCTTTATCATCTTCGGTTTATGCGACCGGTCTCATTTCCCAACACCTGGCCTACAAGGTACTTGTCGTTGTGGTTGTGACCTTGGTCCATCTTCCGTCACATTTTATTGGAACCTCTGCTACACCGACCTCCATTTACTGCGACACTGTGGACAGATGACTCTTACTTTGTCACCTACGACGCTACGACATTCCATTTCCTCACATGATTTGGCTGTAACTCCGGGTCTGCCTCCTCCCGCTATGGTCTTCTTTTCCTGTCTCCTTATTCCCTATCTTCTCTGGTGCCCTTATCTCCGGCACCCTCTTCCTATGTCTCGCTATATCAGCCTGATACCATCTCACGACGTGCTTCCCAGTGATAGTCCCATACCCTCCCTTGTTGTACCCTCCCTGTGTCCTCTGGGCTCCCTCCCACCCGCACTTCACTTTCTTGCGTGACGTATCTCCGTCTAGGGGATTTCGTCGATCCACTACGTCCCCTTTTTTTTTTTTTTTTTTTTTTTTTTTTTAACCTCTGCATTTGTCTTATACTCTGTCTTCTTTCTCTATGGCTATTTACCTATTTACTTACACCCCTTTACTCTCATCAGTTGGTATGCACTGTGACCATACCTGGATATTGTCTTTTCTATTGTTCCCCTTTCGCGGGTGTGTTTTCTTTTCACTTCAGC
This sequence comes from Meghimatium bilineatum, assembly GCA_034231615.1. Lineage (NCBI taxonomy): Eukaryota > Metazoa > Mollusca > Gastropoda > Stylommatophora > Philomycidae > Meghimatium > Meghimatium bilineatum. The sequence continues at coordinate 6,989,682 of CM067298.1, forward strand.
GCCTCGGGTACCGTCTATTACTGTGGCATGTCTTTATTTTTCTAACCTGTAACAATACGTGCTATCATGACCCTTGATAGGAATCTGACTTTCACTGTCCATTCTTTACTTTATTGCCATTATGCGTGTGCTCATTCACATGGGAGGACCATAGACTAGTCGCTGCATCAGTTAAGTTATTTTACTACTATTTTATTCTCATATATCACAATTATCTGCTCATATTCTCTTCCTTCTGTTTGCTCATTCTCTTCTGTTCCTGCCGTTTTTGGCCTCTTTTTCTCTCTCCCACCTGATCCCTCGTATCATCTCATTTTGCTCTTCCCTTACATCATGATTGCTTGTCTGTAGCACTCATTCTCTGTTGACACTTTTGAGGTGAGTATTTTTACTTTATTTTAATGTAATTTACTTGCTACCGTATCTTTTCCTTTGTTCATCTCACATTCTTCAGTCTACTTTCTCCTCCCTACTTACTACCCATACGTTTTTCTCACCTGTCATGGTTCCACATCTTTTCTTCCCTCATTACCTATCTGCTATTGTCCTCATTATAACCCTATTTGTCTCCATGTAAGACTTGTTTTATTGTGGTCATTTGTTTGTCCTGATGAAGGCTTTATAGTCGAAACGTCGTCTGTCTCTGTATCTCGTTGTTAAGTTGTTTTGTTTCATTTTGGTAACACACCTACCTATTTTTGTATTTCTTGACATTTTGCCCTGTGTTACCCCAGCCACCTACTTCCTGTTTAGGGTTGTTACCCTACACTGGTTGATTTATCCCTATATAATGTAATACCCCGTCTCTTAGTCGTAGTAGCTTCCTATTTGTAGGTATGTTCAGCTCATTTCTAATTTCACATGTTCTAGATGGTCCCAACAGTAGAGAATGTTCATGTGTTGTACTAGTGCCCTATTGTTCTGTCCACTCCTTGATTATTAAGTTTTTAATTAGGCTCCTGATTTCTGACATTTCCAATCCCAATTCCTAATCTGTCTTTTTGTGTGTTATTGTCCGCTTCCTCATTTCATACAATTCCTAGATGTGATGGGGTCCACATTACATTGACTTTAGTGCCAATGTGATCTAATGTACTGATTATATATACTTTCTCTTGTATGTCTTACTTAAGGAAATACTGTCTGTTTTGAAGAGCATGCACTGACGATAATGAGTCAGTTAAAGTAGTGACATTTTTTAGGGATTTTGGCACATCTATTATTATTATTTCAATTGCTTTTAGTATTTCTACAAAAATACTAATTGTTAGTTTTTCACGTGAGCTTCAATGCTACTATTTATTTTCTAGCATTTTGACTTGTCCTATCAACAGTTTTAATCATGGCAAAACAATCTATTTTTGCCATTTTACTCCAAGATTATAACTAATACTCGGGTTACCCCTAAAGCTTTTCAATAACGATAACTGTAAATTTCCTCAACCAACACAAGTTCATCCGGTCGTCTAACCCTATTGGTTACCTCCCTTTGCTTATTCCTACTGTCACTATTATTATTATTACTAAGACGTATCCAAGCCTTCAATAAAAGACTTTTCTATTGACCACAATTGCTGGGAAATTGTAGCAGATGGTGAGAAAGTCTATGACTGAATATGATGAAGTCAGAAATTCAATGGTAAATAATAGTAATTAATTCAGTGCATTTTGGTTTCCATCGAGATAGATGTGTATTTTTAAATTGGTGTAATTATGATCTTATAGCAATTTTTAAATTGGTGTAATTATGATCTTATAGCAATTTTTAAATTGGTGTAATTATGATCTTATAGCAAATTTGAAACACACATCTATCCCGATGGGAATCAAAAGGCATATCATAAATTCAATTTTCATCCCAACATTATTTTTGTAAATGTAAGACATGGACATTAACTAAAGAACAAGAGAGAAATGAGATGTCTAAGAAAAGCAACAGAGAACAAGAAGAGATCATGTGAGAAATGAAGAGATTACAATAACTCTTGGAACAACATCTGTGGTCATAAATATTGAAAAACATAAATTGAAATGGTTGTGCCACCTAATGAGAATAAACTCTTATTTGGCAGCTGCAAGAGCATAAGACATTACAATTGAAACAGCAAGATACAGAGGAAGACCACGAAGAAAGTGGATTGAAGGAGTTACCAACATTCTGACACGGCACAGTATTACTGCATATCAGCCGACCAAACGTGCGTAGTCATGTGACGTATTCCTTCCAGAACGTTGTCTTCCCAATGAACTCTCTGAACCTCTCTCTGTCTTGGGCGATGTGGCTTGCATTTTATAGCGATGTATTCATATTATCTTTAATGTCGTCAGTCCATCGTCTTCTTGGTCTGCCCCTTCTCCTCTACCCAGGTACTCTTCCCTCCATTATTTGTAACGTGCGATACCCCGCCGAAAACAATCCTTCCCATCATTCAATCCTGCGATGTGTCACAGCATAAGCAGAGGCATGATCACGGATATACAGAAATAATTTAGTGCGTGGAGGTCAGCATTGCGTACAGTTTCAGAAACATTTGAAACACTTTTCAAGGACAGACTAGAAGATAAGCTACATAAACGTAACGCATAGGTCAATACAAAACAGGCAGTGAATGATTTATTCTACATTTATCATTACAAAATTTAAAAAAATAAAGTTAACCCATAGGATTAATGATGTCTGAAAAAAGCCACATGAGTGACCAGAAGACACAGAATTAGAAACGATGTCATAAGAGAAAGAGTGGGTGTCATATCAATTCTACAATACATATAAAACCAACAGATACAATGGTTTGGTCATCTGGAAAGAAGGCCGTGCAATTCATTAGTTTATAAAGCATATAAGAAGAGAGGAGAAACAGAAAGAAGAGAAAGGGGTAGACCTAGAGTATCCTGGATCGACAACATCAAAGAGACATTACACGAACACCAAATAACATTATCTGAAGCTGCCAAAAAAGCGAGAACAAGACCACTATCTCTCTCGATACCAGTAAAGGGTAAAAGAGGAAGGAGGGAAAGAAGAAGAAGATTTATTAATGCCGTAGGGATATGAGATGTTAGCGATCTCGCATTTCAGTGGCTCTGCTATACGACGGCAGTAGCCATCTCCTCTCCCTCCAGTCTTTAACACTGCATAAACACACGTACCTGATAAATAGCTGTCTAAATGACGAAATAGACCATGCAGATTATTATTATTTATTTGGTCATTATTACAGTTAGTATCATCATCGCCATCATCAACATCATCATCATTATCATCATCATCATCATCATTATCATCAGCATCATTATTATTATTATCATCATCATCATTATCATCAGCATCATTAGTAGTATATGATGCATGGAACGAGCCGCGGATATGACATGATATGACATGATATGCCATGATATGACATGATATGCCATGATATGGCATGATATGACATGATATGACATGATAAGACATGATAAGGTACCAGATCCAATAAGGTGATCGGATCACGACCGGGCGAACCCGCGCGGTGTGTGTGGGCCCGGAGCGGGCGGGGCGGGGCGGCGCGGCGGATGGGGTGGGGCGGCGAGGCCCCCGACCCTGAAAACTGGAAAAGGGGTGGGTGGGATTTTCCCTTTAGATTTTGTGATAAAGAAAACGTCTATGGAAAGTTACAATTAATGAGGTCATTATAACCAGGTCATACGGTGGGTGGTCATATATACCTCTACCATATGTAGATCTAGGTCAATTCCTTAGAAGGCATAGTACTGACGTGTGTGCCACTTGTGTTTAAAATTCAACTCCGACCAGCAAAACACCATAAAACTTTACGATACAAGGTCGATTAGCCATCTGGTGGGGCACGGAAACTTACAGTGAATGATGTCAGCATAGCCCGATTACGTTGTCGGGGTCATCCATAACACTACTCTATTAAGATCTGGTTCACACTGTACGATGACATAACACAGACGCGTACTTTTCCACAAAGAATATGGGATGGAAACTTTGAAAGAATGAGGTTAGCATAACCAGGTTAAACGGTGGGTGGTCATATATACCTCTACCATATTTAGATCTAGGTCAATTCCTTAGAAGGCATAGCATACCGGGTGTGCCACTTGTGTTTAAAATTCAAATTCCGACCAGCAAAACACCATAAAACTTTACGATACAAGGTCAATTAACCATCTGTTAGGGCCCGGAAACTTACAGTGAATGATGTCGGGGTCATCCATAATACTACTCTATTTAGATCTGGTTCAAACTGTACGATGACATAACACAGATGCATACTTTTCCACAAAGAAAATGGGCTGGAAACTTAGAAAGAATGAGGTCAGCATAACCGGGTTAAAAGGTGGGGGTCATATATACATCTACCATATTTAGATCTAGGTCAATTCCTTAGCAGGAATAGCATACCGGGTGTGCCACTTGTGTTTAAAATTCAAATTCCGACCAGCAAAACACCATAAAACTTTACGATACAAGGTCAATTAACCATCTGTTAGGGCCCGGAAACTTACAGTGAATGATGTCGGGGTCATCCATAATACTACTCTATTTAGATCTGGTTCAAACTGTACGATGACATAACACAGATGCATACTTTTCCACAAAGAAAATGGGCTGGAAACTTAGAAAGAATGAGGTCAGCATAACCGGGTTAAAAGGTGGGGGTCATATATACATCTACCATATTTAGATCTAGGTCAATTCCTTAGCAGGAATAGTACTGACGTGTGTGCCACTTGTATTTAAAATTCAAATTCTGACCAGCAAAACACCATAAAATTTTACGATACAAGGTCAATTAGCCATCTGGTGGTGCACGGAAACTTACACCAAATGTTGTCAGCATAACCCCGGTTACGCTGTCGGGGTCATCCATAACACTACCCTATTTAGATCTGGTTCAAACTGTACAATGATATAACACAGATGCATACTTTTCCACAAAGAAAATGGGTTGGAAACTTACAATGAATGAGGTCAGCATAACCAGATCATACGGTGGGGGTCATATATACCTCTACCATATTTAAATTTAAGTCAATTCATTAGAAGGAATAGCACTGACGTGTGTGCCACTAGTGTTAAAAATTGAAATTCCGACCAGCAAAACACCATAAAACTTTACGTTTCAAGGTTGAGTAGCCATCTGTTAGGGCACGGGCTATTTCAATATATGATCATTAGCGAACTTTTCCACAAAGAAACCGATACTGGAATCTTAGCACGAATGATGTCAGCATAATCCGATCACGCAACCAGTATATGAAAGCGAACACCCTTTATCTATCTTAGCTGTCTCTGTATATAATCACTATAAGCATGGTTGGTGTCCGAATGTAGGGATATCGTTTTGTGATCATGCTATATTATTATTAATGATATTAATATACTGATACAAATGCTATTTAAATTATTAGTTTGAATTTCAAACAGTATTTTACAAAATATTTCCAGCTCTATGAAATAGTTTAAAGGAAAAATAAATCCCTATATAAACTCCTGTGATAAACCACAGGTAAAGTGTAACGGCTTAATTACTGGCTCGAGACGGCGTACGCGTGTCAATCGATAATCACCAAGCGTGACGGCTTGACCACAGTGTAAAATGTATTAGAGTAACACAGACACTGACAAAATAATTGGGGGTAATTATAAGAAACATATATATATGCATGAAGCATACATAAGCGTGAACATGTCGCATTCATAACATTCCTTGAATTACTGAAAACGGTTAAAAATTAGTCTTACTATTAAACAATGAAAATTTTTAAAAACTGGTCTGTTAAATGCTTACAATACGGCCACCTGGTAGAGATTAACACCTTCTGTTATGACTAGCGTCTCTGGCATCTTTATTACCATAATTTTGAATATTTGTAAACCTCACTATACAACACGATTTAGCGCTGTGTTATGAGTGTTCTCAAACTCCCTAAGTCTTCGTACATATATAGTTAAATATACCTTGGTGTAGGAATTAGAAATTGTACCAAATTAATACAATTTCATTATTACAGGCCCTCAATATATATATATATATATATATATATATATATATATATATATATATATATATATATATATGGCTGTTTTTCTTTCCGTTCTTCCTAGCTTCGGCCTTTTCTTTTGTTTATCTTCATGTTAAAGGTTTGGTATGTTTGATGTAATCTGGGTGTTTATCTTTGTATGTGTTCTTATGACGCTGGTAGTAGTGATTGGTCGTCTGCGAAGCGCAATTCGTTGAGTTATCTCTTATATTGTTTTCTTCAGTTGTTTTTGCTGCTTTGGTGATGTGATCTAAGTATGTTATATATAGATGGCCACACACACACACACACATACTTACAGATATTTTCAAAGCTCTGTAGCGTGTTTAAATCTTTACAAAAGAAACATTTGACATATATGCACATTCTCAAACTCCCCCCCTTACAGTTGAGTGATTCTAAGTTGTTATCAAACACGGTTCGGGGTTGCCACACAATTGGAGTTATTAATAAACAATCTTTTTAATGTTAAATTTTAAAGAAAGGAGCGCATTAATCATAATATGAATAAGGGTCTCCACACATTCTTCTGTGCCTTGGCCAATGGTTCTCATTATTTTATGCTTATATTCAAGTGCTTCTCACATTGTAAAATTGAAAATTATGGTGCTGGGTGGTTAATATAACTCATATAACAAAAATGTTCTCAGTATATTCACACTAGCTTCTATCATATTCTACCCTGTTTAATATTTTCTTAGTATGTTCTCACTAGGCTCTGCAACTATTTTCTCACTTCACGCTTTAGCCATGGTCGCCGGGTGGTCTCTGTATGAGTTTCAACTATGTTCTACCATATTATCAGTATGGTCTCGCTAGCTTCTAACATTGTCTACTTTGGGTCAATATTTTCTTAGTATATTCTCGGTAGGTTCTTCAATTATGTTTTCAGTCCCCGTTTCAATTATGGTATCTCTCTTTTAAGTTATTGTTTCTTTGCCAACAGTTCTCATAATAACATATATCCCACACCACAAACGGCATGTTTATCAGTTTTCTGAATTAGCAGTTCTATACCCATAATAGTTACCCTACCTTTAAATAACACAGAGGAAAAGGCCAAGGGTTCTCACACCTTTAGGGTGGTTTGGGTGCTTGAATTAACTTGACTAGCTTATGACCCCAAACCATGATGGGGTTTCTAATGTTATCTTGGTCTGTGTATAACCCTTGTATAAATCAGTTCTGGGCTCAGCAGGTCTACCTATATCGAATATATAGAGAGCGAAGGTTCTGTTCTTCATGATCTGTGGATAACTTCTGAGTTCTGTACCGGTCAATAACTTGAACCTCTGTAGTTTATAGAAGCTTTCTTTGTAACAAGACAAAGCATATAGTACAACGAACCAGACAATACACATATACAAATATAACAATGATTAAACCCGAACCATAAAAACGTGACAGACATATTTGTTCAGAGATATAAAACATATTTTATGATTCGCATACCTTTTTCCAAAATAATTAAGAAAGAATAAAAAAAGGTTCATGGTATAATTGACTGTTCATAGGAGTCACAGTTGGTTGTAGTTTTCGTCTCCTGGTTGGCTTCTTCTTTTTCTGTTCTGGTTGGTTGTGGGTTGCTACAGGCATCTCAGGTACATATGTGGGTTCGTAGTCGGTCGTGAGATACATCTCTAGATTACCAAAATACTACTCTGTGGGTGTAGACATTTTGTTGGCTGTATTAGTAACTGTGTTTGCAGCTGGAGCAGTTGAATCGGTTTTTGTGCCAAAAACACCACACACTCTATCAAATTCTTTCAGAATGACCTCTCGGAGGTCTACGAGGTCTACAAATTCTTGACGACTCATTGTGATGCCGGTTCTAGTTGGATACTTTATATTTGCATCACCATAGTAACGCCGAACATGGATAAGTGGTCTCTTGAATGATGTTACGGCTACATCATTAACACCATCACCTAATGGTTTATCATATCATTGCCTCTGGAAAAATAGGTAGTTGAGGACCTCATATTCCTAATTATTGAAATGACAGTACACCATATTGAAATGACAGTTTATTTTCCCAGTGTGTGACTGTGAAACGTGGAAATATAAGCGGCAGTGACACATCAAGCCCTTTTAACATTAATAGAGCAAGGACAAATGGTGAGTTAGTCAACTTAATCATTGGGCTGGTTCAAAGCTTTTTTTGAAATGATGAGGTCTGTCTAAAGTGTAAGCCTGACTATTATTTCTTCCCTGTTCGTAGTGATCTATGATCTTACGCCTATGGGTGCTATCAAGCAAGGGTGAAATGACTAGCTCAAGCTCATTGACCCGCCTTTGAAACAGTTCCCGGTCTAAAGCAAAATAACTTCTTGTGTAATGATGAGCTTCAGCCACAAAAATATAGGTAGTTATCAATTTACCCCCTGTAGCAAAATGAACCTGTAGAGTAAACAAGAGGAATATCCATTAGCTCGGCTTGTTACACTTACTTATAGGTTAGCACACTTAAGAAAAGAAAGTTCGCATTAGCTGTACGTGCATATTATTATACACTAGTTACTCCACCACGGATATAATCCGCCCCCGGTGTAGTGATATCATAGGAAGAAAAAGTACCACGACAAAATAGTCTCTGTTCGGTAATGATATTATTATTATTATTTTATTTTTTTTCAAAGGTTAGCCTAAACACAAACAACTAAACTCCAATTACCGCCTTACAACAACAACCAATATATGTATACATACACATAATACCTTTCTACGACCCTGTTTGCTTTCAGTTCCTGAGACAGCGTGACAACGGGCGATGGTAGTGGTAGGATAATCATGCTCCCATTTAGCATTAATCTGACTAAGTGATGGTAAACATGATTCTAGACTATTGGTCCCTGACTCACCAGCTAGATGAATGGTTTCTGTCTCGGATGATGGGTCTGATACGGCTTCACTTCTGGGTTTAAAGAGCGTGGCTAGCGTTAAAGGTGAATTAAAGACAGAGCAGCTTATCGGGGACATCGACATATCTTCATTGTCTGACCACCCATCACTGTCTTCATTACTACCAACGCCCTCAGTTGCCTCAGAAGCTGAACACCAAGAAAAAAGGCTCCCAAGTGGACATCTATCGAGTTGCATTTTCACTGGCGACGTTGGTCGTATCGGCTTTTTGTTGTTGGGGTTTAAAAGACACTAATTATGGAGAAGCCACACCTACCAGCTGCCTACGGGTAATGTTAGTGCCTATAAGAGTGAAGTGTATTATAGGGTTTGTGTGCCGCCTTCAACATTAACCGCTACCAGTAATAATCTGCCGAACTAGCTAAACTCACCCGCACCGCATAAACAATAGCTAAACATATAGGGTAGCTTGTTATGGGGTTGTACCTGAGCAATACGTAGTGAAAATTTTATTAGTGTGTAACCTATACATAAAGGATGAAAAAAGGCTACCCTTCGTCATTGTCTTAAACATGCACACCTCTGAGAATGACATCTCAGCACGGGCTATAAATACGAAAGCATATGATTCTGATACTAACAAACGAGCAAACACCTAGTTTTATATACGAACCAGCTACACCAATCGCCTGTATTGCACTATTGAAGCACAACCGAATAGGCAATACAGGTTTTGTACTGTGCACACACTTGGAGTAACCCATTCATCCCATTGGGTGATGTGTGTATATTTGTAGGACCAAACATTTTAAAAAAATCATACGTTATCGGCACTTACTAATAGAAACTACCGGAACTTGGTCATTTTGAAGAATGACTTATGTAACTAATGTTGTTAATATCTGAACAGGTGGTTTGTTATTCTAACAGGATTTTCAATCATAGTATTGTTTTTGGCTCTTCTTCTTCAGACATGGGTTAACGGGCACATTCGCTACCTTTTCTATGGTATTTTGATGTTAAATTTAATATCTGACATGTGTGAAATTCTATAGGGTCTTGGTTGTTGGTCCGTTTTGGTAGTTGCCAGCATGTGGGCGTGGAAATAAGTTGGTGTAAATGTGAATACATTTGTGTATTTTTGGTGTGTATAGATACACTAACATCCCGGTGATATATTTGGGTCGTATTTATTACTATTGTTGTGCTCGTTGTATATGTATATTGTTTGAGCTGTGTATGTATAGCCTGATTATGAGTTAGGGCTAACTATGTTTGTTATCTGCTTGGGAATTGGCTTATTTACGCAGTCCATCTATTTTCCACAGACTAAGACGGCCACCAAAACCTTCCGGTGTGTTCAATGCTTGAAACCATTCAGTCGCCTTTACACACTGCAAAGACATACACAAGATCTTCACCTTAAAAAAAAAAGACATAACTGTAATTTTTGTGTTAATGTTTACACAGACGCTTCAACATTAAGACAGCACAAACAGAAGTGTCATACACCCCAATTAGTAACAACGGATGGGACTTTTAAACCTAGCGAGGGGCATCATAGTAATTTAACACCAACCAAGAACATGATACTAGTTGATCCCCAGGTGGTCGACACCTTGCTGTATAAAACAGTCTATAAACCACCTGCTTCTTTAACTGATTCTACGGGTGAGTTGGACCAAGATATGCGGGCGGTTTTATCTCGTGGTGATTTAACCAATCATGAAAAATCTACACTATACCAAAAAAAAAACATTACAACAGTATTTGAATCGACTCAGTCAATACAAAAACATACCGATGAAGCTATTAGAGAGCACGCAGTGTTCGGTACCAAGTGCCTTAATACAGAAAGATGAAGAACCCACTGAGAAAATTCCAGAGAAAGGCGAAGTGATGTCTAAGATGCCACTGCTTCAACATAGGCGGGTATCTAAAAGAACAAAATGTAAAACAATTGACAAAAGTCTGATTTGGGATAAGTGGTAGAAAAACTGTAGAAGGCAACGCCCCATTACACAACAACTTATCGCCTGTTTAAACTAATATGATACTTATATATATATTACATTAATAAGCAAAATAAAATAAGAAAACCACAACCATGTTGTTGTATTTTGTCTGTATTTGTGTGTATGTGTGTGTATGTGTGTGTGTGTGCCTGTGTAAAAAAAAAGATTGCTCATAAACATAAAAAAACTATGCCGATTTCCCTCCTAGCACGGGATCCCATGTAGATACATGATAAAAGACCCCCCGTGTTACACGGGATCCCGTGTAACACGGGTTTCTCATCTTGGACCTACACGGGATCCCGTGCAGCACGGGATCCCGTGTAACACGGGGGGTCTTTTATCATGTATCTACATGGGATCCCGTGCTAGGAGGGAAATCGGCATAGTTTTTTTATGTTTATGAGCAATCTTTTTTTTTACACAGGCACACACACACACATACACACACATACACACAAATACAGACAAAATACAACAACATGGTTGTGGTTTTCTTATTTTATTTTGCTTATTAATGTAATATATATATAAGCATCATATTAGTTTAAACAGGCGATAAGTTGTTGTGTAATGGGGCGTTGCCTTCTACAGTTTTTCTACCACTTATCCCAAATCAGACTTTTGTCCATTGTTTTACATTTTGTTCTTTTAGATACCCGCCTATGTTGAAGCAGTGGCATCTTAGACATCACTTCGCCTTTCTCTTGAATTTTCTCAGTGGGTTCTTCATCTTTCTGTATTAAGGCACTTGGTACCGAACACTGCGTGCTCTCTAATAGCTTCATCGGTATGTTTTTGTATTGACTGAGTCGATTCAAATACTGTTGTAATGTTTTTTTTTGGTATAGTGTAGATTTTTCATGATTGGTTAAATCACCACGAGATAAAACCGCCCGCATATCTTGGTCCAACTCACCCGTAGAATCAGTTAAAGAAGCAGGTGGTTTATAGACTGTTTTATACAGCAAGGTGTCGACCACCTGGGGATCAACTAGTATCATGTTCTTGGTTGGTGTTAAATTACTATGATGCCCCTCGCTAGGTTTAAAAGTCCCATCCGTTGTTACTAATTGGGGTGTATGACACTTCTGTTTGTGCTGTCTTAATGTTGAAGCGTCTGTGTAAACATTAACACAAAAATTACAGTTATGTCTTTTTTTTTTAAGGTGAAGATCTTGTGTATGTCTTTGCAGTGTGTAAAGGCGACTGAATGGTTTCAAGCATTGAACACACCGGAAGGTTTTGGTGGACGTCTTAGTCTGTGGAAAATAGATGGACTGCGTAAATAAGCCAATTCCCAAGCAGATAACAAACATAGTTAGCCCTAACTCATAATCAGGCTATACATACACAGCTCAAACAATATACATATACAACGAGCACAACAATAGTAATAAATACGACCCAAATATATCACCGGGATGTTAGTGTATCTATACACACCAAAAATACACAAATGTATTCACATTTACACCAACTTATTTCCACGCCCACATGCTGGCAACTACCAAAACGGACCAACAACCAAGACCCTATAGAATTTCACACATGTCAGATATTAAATTTAACATCAAAATACCATAGAAAAGGTAGCGAATGTGCCCGTTAACCCATGTCTGAAGAAGAAGAGCCAAAAACAATACTATGATTGAAAATCCTGTTAGAATAACAAACCACCTGTTCAGATATTAACAACATTAGTTACATAAGTCATTCTTCAAAATGACCAAGTTCCGGTAGTTTCTATTAGTAAGTGCCGATAACGTATGATTTTTTTAAAATGTTTGGTCCTACAAATATACACACATCACCCAATGGGATGAATGGGTTACTCCAAGTGTGTGCACAGTACAAAACCTGTATTGCCTATTCGGTTGTGCTTCAATAGTGCAATACAGGCGATTGGTGTAGCTGGTTCGTATATAAAACTAGGTGTTTGCTCGTTTGTTAGTATCAGAATCATATGCTTTCGTATTTATAGCCCGTGCTGAGATGTCATTCTCAGAGGTGTGCATGTTTAAGACAATGACGAAGGGTAGCCTTTTTTCATCCTTTATGTATAGGTTACACACTAATAAAATTTTCACTACGTATTGCTCAGGTACAACCCCATAACAAGCTACCCTATATGTTTAGCTATTGTTTATGCGGTGCGGGTGAGTTTAGCTAGTTCGGCAGATTATTACTGGTAGCGGTTAATGTTGAAGGCGGCACACAAACCCTATAATACACTTCACTCTTATAGGCACTAACATTACCCGTAGGCAGCTGGTAGGTGTGGCTTCTCCATAATTAGTGTCTTTTAAACCCCAACAACAAAAAGCCGATACGACCAACGTCGCCAGTGAAAATGCAACTCGATAGATGTCCACTTGGGAGCCTTTTTTCTTGGTGTTCAGCTTCTGAGGCAACTGAGGGCGTTGGTAGTAATGAAGACAGTGATGGGTGGTCAGACAATGAAGATATGTCGATGTCCCCGATAAGCTGCTCTGTCTTTAATTCACCTTTAACGCTAGCCACGCTCTTTAAACCCAGAAGTGAAGCCGTATCAGACCCATCATCCGAGACAGAAACCATTCATCTAGCTGGTGAGTCAGGGACCAATAGTCTAGAATCATGTTTACCATCACTTAGTCAGATTAATGCTAAATGGGAGCATGATTATCCTACCACTACCATCGCCCGTTGTCACGCTGTCTCAGGAACTGAAAGCAAACAGGGTCGTAGAAAGGTATTATGTGTATGTATACATATATTGGTTGTTGTTGTAAGGCGGTAATTGGAGTTTAGTTGTTTGTGTTTAGGCTAACCTTTGAAAAAAAATAAAATAATAATAATAATATCATTACCGAACAGAGACTATTTTGTCGTGGTACTTTTTCTTCCTATGATATCACTACACCGGGGGCGGATTATATCCGTGGTGGAGTAACTAGTGTATAATAATATGCACGTACAGCTAATGCGAACTTTCTTTTCTTAAGTGTGCTAACCTATAAGTAAGTGTAACAAGCCGAGCTAATGGATATTCCTCTTGTTTACTCTACAGGTTCATTTTGCTACAGGGGGTAAATTGATAACTACCTATATTTTTGTGGCTGAAGCTCATCATTACACAAGAAGTTATTTTGCTTTAGACCGGGAACTGTTTCAAAGGCGGGTCAATGAGCTTGAGCTAGTCATTTCACCCTTGCTTGATAGCACCCATAGGCGTAAGATCATAGATCACTACGAACAGGGAAGAAATAATAGTCAGGCTTACACTTTAGACAGACCTCATCATTTCAAAAAAAGCTTTGAACCAGCCCAATGATTAAGTTGACTAACTCACCATTTGTCCTTGCTCTATTAATGTTAAAAGGGCTTGATGTGTCACTGCCGCTTATATTTCCACGTTTCACAGTCACACACTGGGAAAATAAACTGTCATTTCAATATGGTGTACTGTCATTTCAATAATTAGGAATATGAGGTCCTCAACTACCTATTTTTCCAGAGGCAATGATATGATAAACCATTAGGTGATGGTGTTAATGATGTAGCCGTAACATCATTCAAGAGACCACTTATCCATGTTCGGCGTTACTATGGTGATGCAAATATAAAGTATCCAACTAGAACCGGCATCACAATGAGTCGTCAAGAATTTGTAGACCTCGTAGACCTCCGAGAGGTCATTCTGAAAGAATTTGATAGAGTGTGTGGTGTTTTTGGCACAAAAACCGATTCAACTGCTCCAGCTGCAAACACAGTTACTAATACAGCCAACAAAATGTCTACACCCACAGAGTAGTATTTTGGTAATCTAGAGATGTATCTCACGACCGACTACGAACCCACATATGTACCTGAGATGCCTGTAGCAACCCACAACCAACCAGAACAGAAAAAGAAGAAGCCAACCAGGAGACGAAAACTACAACCAACTGTGACTCCTATGAACAGTCAATTATACCATGAACCTTTTTTTATTCTTTCTTAATTATTTTGGAAAAAGGTATGCGAATCATAAAATATGTTTTATATCTCTGAACAAATATGTCTGTCACGTTTTTATGGTTCGGGTTTAATCATTGTTATATTTGTATATGTGTATTGTCTGGTTCGTTGTACTATATGCTTTGTCTTGTTACAAAGAAAGCTTCTATAAACTACAGAGGTTCAAGTTATTGACCGGTACAGAACTCAGAAGTTATCCACAGATCATGAAGAACAGAACCTTCGCTCTCTATATATTCGATATAGGTAGACCTGCTGAGCCCAGAACTGATTTATACAAGGGTTATACACAGACCAAGATAACATTAGAAACCCCATCATGGTTTGGGGTCATAAGCTAGTCAAGTTAATTCAAGCACCCAAACCACCCTAAAGGTGTGAGAACCCTTGGCCTTTTCCTCTGTGTTATTTAAAGGTAGGGTAACTATTATGGGTATAGAACTGCTAATTCAGAAAACTGATAAACATGCCGTTTGTGGTGTGGGATATATGTTATTATGAGAACTGTTGGCAAAGAAACAATAACTTAAAAGAGAGATACCATAATTGAAACGGGGACTGAAAACATAATTGAAGAACCTACCGAGAATATACTAAGAAAATATTGACCCAAAGTAGACAATGTTAGAAGCTAGCGAGACCATACTGATAATATGGTAGAACATAGTTGAAACTCATACAGAGACCACCCGGCGACCATGGCTAAAGCGTGAAGTGAGAAAATAGTTGCAGAGCCTAGTGAGAACATACTAAGAAAATATTAAACAGGGTAGAATATGATAGAAGCTAGTGTGAATATACTGAGAACATTTTTGTTATATGAGTTATATTAACCACCCAGCACCATAATTTTCAATTTTACAATGTGAGAAGCACTTGAATATAAGCATAAAATAATGAGAACCATTGGCCAAGGCACAGAAGAATGTGTGGAGACCCTTATTCATATTATGATTAATGCGCTCCTTTCTTTAAAATTTAACATTAAAAAGATTGTTTATTAATAACTCCAATTGTGTGGCAACCCCGAACCGTGTTTGATAACAACTTAGAATCACTCAACTGTAAGGGGGGGAGTTTGAGAATGTGCATATATGTCAAATGTTTCTTTTGTAAAGATTTAAACACGCTACAGAGCTTTGAAAATATCTGTAAGTATGTGTGTGTGTGTGTGTGGCCATCTATATATAACATACTTAGATCACATCACCAAAGCAGCAAAAACAACTGAAGAAAACAATATAAGAGATAACTCAACGAATTGCGCTTCGCAGACGACCAATCACTACTACCAGCGTCATAAGAACACATACAAAGATAAACACCCAGATTACATCAAACATACCAAACCTTTAACATGAAGATAAACAAAAGAAAAGGCCGAAGCTAGGAAGAACGGAAAGAAAAACAGCCATATATATATATATATATATATATATATATATATATATATATATATATATATATATATATATTGAGGGCCTGTAATAATGAAATTGTATTAATTTGGTACAATTTCTAATTCCTACACCAAGGTATATTTAACTATATATGTACGAAGACTTAGGGAGTTTGAGAACACTCATAACACAGCGCTAAATCGTGTTGTATAGTGAGGTTTACAAATATTCAAAATTATGGTAATAAAGATGCCAGAGACGCTAGTCATAACAGAAGGTGTTAATCTCTACCAGGTGGCCGTATTGTAAGCATTTAACAGACCAGTTTTTAAAAATTTTCATTGTTTAATAGTAAGACTAATTTTTAACCGTTTTCAGTAATTCAAGGAATGTTATGAATGCGACATGTTCACGCTTATGTATGCTTCATGCATATATATATGTTTCTTATAATTACCCCCAATTATTTTGTCAGTGTCTGTGTTACTCTAATACATTTTACACTGTGGTCAAGCCGTCACGCTTGGTGATTATCGATTGACACGCGTACGCCGTCTCGAGCCAGTAATTAAGCCGTTACACTTTACCTGTGGTTTATCACAGGAGTTTATATAGGGATTTATTTTTCCTTTAAACTATTTCATAGAGCTGGAAATATTTTGTAAAATACTGTTTGAAATTCAAACTAATAATTTAAATAGCATTTGTATCAGTATATTAATATCATTAATAATAATATAGCATGATCACAAAACGATATCCCTACATTCGGACACCAACCATGCTTATAGTGATTATATACAGAGACAGCTAAGATAGATAAAGGGTGTTCGCTTTCATATACTGGTTGCGTGATCGGATTATGCTGACATCATTCGTGCTAAGATTCCAGTATCGGTTTCTTTGTGGAAAAGTTCGCTAATGATCATATATTGAAATAGCCCGTGCCCTAACAGATGGCTACTCAACCTTGAAACGTAAAGTTTTATGGTGTTTTGCTGGTCGGAATTTCAATTTTTAACACTAGTGGCACACACGTCAGTGCTATTCCTTCTAATGAATTGACTTAAATTTAAATATGGTAGAGGTATATATGACCCCCACCGTATGATCTGGTTATGCTGACCTCATTCATTGTAAGTTTCCAACCCATTTTCTTTGTGGAAAAGTATGCATCTGTGTTATATCATTGTACAGTTTGAACCAGATCTAAATAGGGTAGTGTTATGGATGACCCCGACAGCGTAACCGGGGTTATGCTGACAACATTTGGTGTAAGTTTCCGTGCACCACCAGATGGCTAATTGACCTTGTATCGTAAAATTTTATGGTGTTTTGCTGGTCAGAATTTGAATTTTAAATACAAGTGGCACACACGTCAGTACTATTCCTGCTAAGGAATTGACCTAGATCTAAATATGGTAGATGTATATATGACCCCCACCTTTTAACCCGGTTATGCTGACCTCATTCTTTCTAAGTTTCCAGCCCATTTTCTTTGTGGAAAAGTATGCATCTGTGTTATGTCATCGTACAGTTTGAACCAGATCTAAATAGAGTAGTATTATGGATGACCCCGACATCATTCACTGTAAGTTTCCGGGCCCTAACAGATGGTTAATTGACCTTGTATCGTAAAGTTTTATGGTGTTTTGCTGGTCGGAATTTGAATTTTAAACACAAGTGGCACACCCGGTATGCTATTCCTGCTAAGGAATTGACCTAGATCTAAATATGGTAGATGTATATATGACCCCCACCTTTTAACCCGGTTATGCTGACCTCATTCTTTCTAAGTTTCCAGCCCATTTTCTTTGTGGAAAAGTATGCATCTGTGTTATGTCATCGTACAGTTTGAACCAGATCTAAATAGAGTAGTATTATGGATGACCCCGACATCATTCACTGTAAGTTTCCGGGCCCTAACAGATGGTTAATTGACCTTGTATCGTAAAGTTTTATGGTGTTTTGCTGGTCGGAATTTGAATTTTAAACACAAGTGGCACACCCGGTATGCTATGCCTTCTAAGGAATTGACCTAGATCTAAATATGGTAGAGGTATATATGACCACCCACCGTTTAACCTGGTTATGCTAACCTCATTCTTTCAAAGTTTCCATCCCATATTCTTTGTGGAAAAGTACGCGTCTGTGTTATGTCATCGTACAGTGTGAACCAGATCTTAATAGAGTAGTGTTATGGATGACCCCGACAACGTAATCGGGCTATGCTGACATCATTCACTGTAAGTTTCCGTGCCCCACCAGATGGCTAATCGACCTTGTATCGTAAAGTTTTATGGTGTTTTGCTGGTCGGAGTTGAATTTTAAACACAAGTGGCACACACGTCAGTACTATGCCTTCTAAGGAATTGACCTAGATCTACATATGGTAGAGGTATATATGACCACCCACCGTATGACCTGGTTATAATGACCTCATTAATTGTAACTTTCCATAGACGTTTTCTTTATCACAAAATCTAAAGGGAAAATCCCACCCACCCCTTTTCCAGTTTTCAGGGTCGGGGGCCTCGCCGCCCCACCCCATCCGCCGCGCCGCCCCGCCCCGCCCGCTCCGGGCCCACACACACCGCGCGGGTTCGCCCGGTCGTGATCCGATCACCTTATTGGATCTGGTACCTTATCATGTCTTATCATGTCATATCATGTCATATCATGCCATATCATGGCATATCATGTCATATCATGGCATATCATGTCATATCATGTCATATCCGCGGCTCGTTCCATGCATCATATACTACTATCATTATTATCATTATCATCATCATCATCATTATTATTATTATTATTATTATTATTATACAAACACTGAGATACTGGAAAGAACATATATTATCAAAGCATTGTCCATACTTAGTCACCGAAGACTGATTTTATCTAGACGCCTGTGGATGTTTTGTTTGTTTGTTTGATAACCCCAGGAATTGCGAGCAATTAGCTCTTACTTCCTATGCTCAGTGGGGTAGGTAGTTAATGAGTTTGCCTCTCTTTTGGAGAGGCATGCCCCTTTCAACCAGCGGACAAAGTCCAATTAGGTTATATCAGGACAAACTACCATAAAATATTAGAGGTAACGAAGACCCCAATAATGCTTAGATTGATTTCTCACTGGGGTGTATTTTAGCTTTCTTTCATACTCAGGAGACTTAAGTTTTCGGCTAAGTGCAATGCCTATTAAAGGAGCCTTCTACTCAGAGGGGGTCTATAATTGTATAGATGACATGCTACAAAGATTGAATAAGAGAGCATTAATATAACGGCATGTCATCTACTAAGATTTTCTGTTGCATGGGTGGCTTGTCTAGTGGGCCATTGGTGAGACCCACAGACGCAGCCACATGCGTAGACGTTCGTGGATCATGTCACTCCATTGTGCGATCTATCATGACCGTATCCAATAAAGACCTTCCAACGTAATTAATTAATACCCCATTCATTGCATTTTTTAAATTATTGTGCTGTTTCGGTTGGTCACTATTTCATACATGGAATCGCATGTCAAAAAAGCCAAGGCGAATCATTGTATATAAATAGTGACCAACCGAAGATGAACAACAATAATAAAAAACTTAACTAATGGGATCCTAATTAATTCTGTTGGAAAGTCTTCTATATTGCTGACTGTCTCAGGTCAATCCAGTAGATAAGAGCGTAACCTCTCACCCCTTCAGCAAATCAAAGCATGAGCTTAAACGTTAAATCCTATGTTAATATAATATTGTTACTAGATAAATCCTATGTTAATATAATATTGTTACTAGATAAATCCTATGTTAATATAATATTGGTACTAGATAAATTATATGTTAATATAATATTGTTACTAGATAGGTCCTATGTTAATATAATATTGTTACTAGATAAATCCTATGTTAATATAATATTGTTACTAGATAAATACTATGTTAATATAATATTGTTACTAGATAAATACTGTTAATATAATATTGTTACTAGATAAATACTATGTTAATATAATATTGTTACTAGATAAATCCTATGTTAATATAATATTGTTACTAGATAGGTCCTATGTTAATATAATATTGTTACTAGATAAATACTGTTAATATAATATTGTTACTAGATAAATCCTATGTTAATATAATATTGTTACTAGATAAATCCTATGTTAATATAATATTGTTACTAGATAAATACTGTTAATATAATATTGTTACTAGATAAATACTATGTTAATATAATATTGGTACTAGATAAATTATATGT
Organism: Meghimatium bilineatum; assembly: GCA_034231615.1. NCBI lineage: Eukaryota > Metazoa > Mollusca > Gastropoda > Stylommatophora > Philomycidae > Meghimatium > Meghimatium bilineatum. The sequence goes on from CM067298.1 coordinate 7,010,269, forward strand.
TAATATAATATTGTTACTAGATCAATACTTTAATATAATATTTTTACTAGATAATCACTATGTTAATATAATATTGTTACTAGATAATCTAACTACCAAATAGTAAAACTAATGTAAAATAGAAATAAACAAAGGCACAATGAGTTGTTCTACTTTACGGTCCAACAGGGACCTTTATCAAAGAAACAAATACAAACAGGAAATAAACACAATTATTTAATGATTAAAATGCAAAGAGACAGTCTCACCACTCCATTTCCCTCTTTTAGTATCTTTACCGTGTTGGATATCCTCTGTTTGGCTATTGATAGCATGACCTTTAGAAGACCTACTAAAAACTTAGCCAAGAAATGAATGTAAAATAAAACTGGCTAAACAACATGCTTCTTTCCAGAAAACTACAATATTTTGGCTATATCAAACATCATGACAGCCTAGAGAAGACCATAATGAAGAGGATGATGCCAGGGAGATGAACAAGAGACAGACCAAGAAGAAGATGGATGCAAGACATCAAAGACCACCTGAACATGTCAGTAACAGAAGCAGGAAGACTAGCTCAAGATCGACAGAAGTGTCGAAAGGCTGTGATGACTGTCATATCCTGTTCAGGATATGCTACCTCAATGTTACTGCGCGCTTGAGATGTATTCCTACTTGTTACTTGATCGAGTATAAGTCTGTACCCCAATGTTACTACACGCTTGAGATGTATTCCTACTTGTTACTTGATCGAGTATAAGTCTGTACCCCAATGTTACTACACGCTTGAGATGTATTCCTACTTGTTACTTGATTGAGTATAAGTCTGTACTCCAATGTTACTACACGCTTGAGATGTATTCCTACTTGTTTGAGTATAAGTCTGTACTCCAATGTTACTACACGCTTGAGATGTATTCCTACTTGTTACTTGATCGAGTATAAGTCTGTTCCCCAATGTTACTACACGCTTGAGATGTATTCCTACTTGTTACTTGACCGAGTATAAGTCTGTACCTCAATGTTACTACACGCTTGAGATGTATTCCTACTTGTTACTTGACCGAGTATAAGTCTGTACCTCAATGTTACTACAAGCTTGAGGTGTATTCCTACTTGTTACTTGTTCGTCTATGTCTATATCCTTTTGTTTGCATCACTTTACATACCAGTCCTTCTCTCATAGCAATAATAATTTTTGTGAAAACTGTAGCCTCCTCCCCTCAAAACAAAATATTTGTACACGAATACCCACATACAGCACACATTCCGACTGTGTACACATGTTTTGTTGAATGTCCACAGAGGCGAAATCAGGTCAAGTGCTGACCTAGATTTTACCCTTCTGCCAAATTCGATTTCGGTAGGGAATTACAGACTACGCCTGAGGTTACACTGTGTATACAAGTTCAGACTCGAACAGAGCCAAAACTATCTACTCACTACACTACTCAACTTGATCACCATTATCATGTGCCGTGCTGATTGACGTAGGAGATCATGGATTTCCACATTTCTCTTATTTTTTTGTTTATTAGTTCTTAAATTCTCTGATCCTTTATCAGGAACATTGCTGATTCTCTGCCAATTCACGTCAGATGAACGAATTTTTTCGCGCCTTGTCGTCCTCGATCTTTCTTGCATTTTCTAATTGTATAATAAATTATTTGAAACAGCGATGGTTTATTAACAATGTATAGGCTGTGTGTTGCCGGGACACGGGAGGGGAGCACGACGATAGTTTATTAATAAAGAAAAAATATGCAGCAAACGGGATTTGAACCAGGTCGCTCAGATGGCACCCACTCGCCTCGTAACATGAGTCAACACGTGTTCCGTCTTCCGTCTAGAAATTAGCATCACTGCGGATGTGTTGTAACACATACGACATAAAGAACAAGTGTGCATGTCTGGCACTTACGTTAAACGTTAATGATTCTTGAGAAGCTTGCATTACCTGAGCAGTATCTGTGTTGTTGTCTATGTGTCGATTGATCGGTCCATATTCACAGTAGCCTGAGAACATACCCGATGAAAGTCTTCACTAAAATCGCATCTTGTTTTAGGGATACTGTGTGGTGTAAGAAGGAAAACATGTTGACTTAACTTGTGAGGCGAGTGGATGCCATCTAAACAAACCTGGTTTAAATCTCGTTCGCTGCATGATTGTTTTCTATTGTAACTTTATTCTTGATTAGAAACTGGCCTCACAGAACATGGGGCATTCCCATAAGTGCTCCGCCCTCTGTTCCAGCAGCCATTCGACTCTAAGGTGTTTCGCGTCTAATGCTGCCGAAACAGACGTCGACATCATGGCACAACTCTGGCCCTTGCGACAGGTTTCTTTATTGTTCCGCCCACCCACGCCGTGCCCGTAACTAGTTCAAACACAACGTCGGTCTTTCGGAACAACATGGTAACTGTTATCGAAGGTTACGACTACGGGTCTATTGTAACTATATTCTCAAGACCCTCACTGTCTCATAACTTTTCCAAAAACAAACCAAATACAACGTGATTCTATGTCTGATTTATATCCCGTCTTGCATTTGACTCTTCGTTAGTCTTTCTAGCTGTCTGTGGTTCTCTCATAATTCTTCTTTCTAGCTGTCTGTGATTCTCTCATAATTCTTCTTTCTAGCTGTCTGTGATTCATAATTCTTCTTTCTATCTGTCTGTGATTCTCTCATAATTCTTCTTTCTAGCTGTCTGTGATTCTCTTATAATTCTTCTTTCTAGCTGTCTGTGATTCATAATTCTTCTTTCTAGCTGTCTGTGATTCTCTCATAATTCTTCTTTCTAGCTGTCTCTGATTCATAATTCTTCTTTCTAGCTGTGATTCTCTCATAATTCTTCTTTCTAGCTGTGATTCTCTTATAATTCTTCTTTCTAGCTGTGATTCTCTCATAATTCTTCTTTCTAGCTGTCTGTGATTCTCTCTGTGAATAGACAGGAAAAAATAATGCACCAAACGGGATTTTAACCAGGTCCTCCCAGATGACACCCACTCGCCTCGCAACTCATGTCAACACGTTTTCCGTCTAATTCACTTAACAAAAAAATTAATGAGATTTCAAAAGTGTGAAACATTATTCAGGGATACAAATTCTGCGCAAGATTTGATGTCCGGTAAAAGGCGCATATATCTCACTCAACCATAGCTCATTTCTTCCCATTAGTCTGCTATCTGGCACGATTTTGACAGCCTACACGCACAGATAAAGACACATTTTGTCACAGAAATGTAGTAGTTCACACACATACACACATAAACACACTCGTGTATATGTATTCACATAGATGCCAATTTGTTCTCCCAATTACAGAAAAAAACATACAGGAAGTCACTTTCTCAGGTAGAGCTTTTTTTTACTTGTTGCACATCAGCAACCTCAATCATAATTGCAGATTTTTGTAGGTCAGGTTTATTTAGAGTGCTGTATACCTGGTGACCTAAATAATTCGTGTGTGTCCTGATTTTGACCTGGTTATTTAGCACGCCTGCTACAAATTGTAAAAAAATATCTCAGTTGAGAAAGTAGATCACACTCGACAAACATCGGGTACCTGTAATCTCTATACAGGTAAACAAAGTGATGTGTTACTAGGTTTTGAATCACTTTTTACAATATGGATTTCTAGTAGTGTTTGCCAGTTGTTTATTTTTTCCGCTATTTTGATCTCTGTAGTATTAGTAGTTGATCTGTGTTGATAGAATACTTTTGATCGAAACGTTACGTAAGTCTGAACTGTTAATGTTAAACACACATGTCTCCGGGATTTTATTTGTCGAGATACAATATGTCTATACCTACCTGCATGGTGAGATATTTGGCAGCGTGTAGACATACTCCACTTTCTTGCAGCAACTGTTTTAAGAAATATACAATTGAATCCCTCTATAGGGCATTCTTTTATAACATATTTCCCTATATAACAACATTTTCAAAATTTCCAATATATATTTATTCTATATTGTTTATACTGCATATAACGAATTTCTTTTATTACATACATATTTTGTTGGTCTGTACCAAGTTGTGATAACGGATTTCACGGTGTTGCTATTTTGGAAGTTAGTATAAGTTTGTTTAAGGAAATATTCTATCGACACTGCATAGAGCCACCCTCTGTCATGGGAGCGAATCATAGACAATAGATACAGAAGTGGGAAATCAGAAGACACATATATATGGTTCTGTAGAAGAGATCTCATGGTTGCAAATTTGTGTGGTTTGATCACGTGATGTGGCACGATTCCTTTTCCTGATACAGGGAACAGTTGTAGGTAGAAGAAGAAGATGAGGGGTAGCATGCTCGTAGGTAAGGGGAGGGTTGGGGTTTTCAAACACCCCTTATCCCTTAATAAACCGGAAAATGACTTTTAGTACAGCACTAGGAACTTGGCGAAAAGGAACCCACCCCACCTAGCGGTTTTTTTTACATAGTCATCAACATTCCCATATAGAAACCCCATACCTCATGAAAAAGCACGAATTCCCATATAGAAACTCCATTCCTCATGAAAAAGTACGAATGGGCATTTAAAAAAAAATTAGGTAATCCCCACCCTTTTCAAGAGAACATATCTACGGCCCTGGGAACGAAAGAGAATGTGGATTAGTTAGTTAGTTATTCGTCGGATCATCATCACTGCAAACTGGACACTTCCATAGTTTGTTTTCCGATCTCTCCCTGAGTGTATCCGCCATTATGCTGGTTGACCATCATTCTTCTGCGTCCTCCAAAATGTTCACTTCTAGCAACACCGCATTTCAATCCCTGATCTTTAATCCTAGCCATTGAAAAATAATCATCATCCACATTAGTCTCACTCTCGCGTGCTAAAACTCTTAAGGAGTTCAAAACGTCAGCTTAATTTATTGCCCTATTGCCCTGTGCCCTGTTAATATGGATTTATCATATTAAAAATGGATAAAATTAAGATTCTTCAGACTAATACAAGGAGCCGAGAACATAGATGCATGGCGGAATTTGTTTACTGATGTTTACAGAGTGGCTACCTCATACACCACTGAAGATTATCGGTTTGATTATCAGATCGAATATTGTGAAGGTCAATGATCGCCCATGCCACCCATCACGGCACAAGATGATAATAATCTTGCTAGAGTTTGTTTTAGCAATGTGTACCCTTGTTGTCATTCGCCACGGCACAAGATGATGATAATGTGTACCCTCGTTGTGTTACGACACAAGATGATGATAATGTGTACCCTCGTTGTGTTACGACACAAGATGATGATAATGTGTACCCTCGTTGTGTTACGACACAAGATGATGATAGTGTGTACCCTCGTTGTGTTACGACACAAGATGATGATAATGTGTACCCTCGTTGTGTTACGACACAAGATGATGATAATGTGTACCCTCGTTGATAAAATGACAGTATGTAAGAAACATCTGACCATACCGTGAATTCGGTCCGCCTAAAATCTGTGAATGTCGTTTTCAAACATTGAACCCCTAAAATATGTGAATGTCAATTTAAACATTGAACCCCTAAAATCTGTAAATGTTATTTTAAACATTGAACCCCATAAAATCTGTGAATGCCATTTTAAACATTGAACCCCTAAAATCTGTGAATGTCGTTTTGAACATTAGACGTCTAAAATCTGTGAATACCATTTTAAGTATTGAACCCCTAAAATCTGTGAATGTCGTTTTTATTATTGTATTTTTCTGTAATAATATGGACTGTTTACTTGATGTGTGAGAAACATACTTCATGTTTCTCTCATCGCTAATGCATGGGCGGCAATTGGAAATGTAATACCAAGAGGTGATTTCCCTTGCTCAGATGGGATCAGTGCAATGTTTGTATTTTGTGGAATATTCTATGTTTGCTATCTGTTGTGTGTACTCGCCCGGATATAGTTTACCACAAGGCAAACAATTTTCACTTCAGTCAATGTTCCCCTCAATCAATCACCTTTAACTTCAATCAATCTTCACTACATCCATGATTTAAACGGTGTATATCAATCAATCACAGTTCATGTCATGGTGTGCTGGTTACCATGTCTGTTTACATTCCTCAGAAATGTCCCTGTCAATAGAAGTTAGCAAAAAATGAACTCTTCAGAGCTATATAACACAGATTCTAACATATGAATGCGAGTCTTGAACAAGAAATGAACAAGATAGTGGAAAATTAGAGTCAAAGAGATGTGTTTCTGTAGAAGAATGTTGAAACTATCATGGACTGCTAGGAAGACTAACAAGGAGATGTTGAAAGTATCATGGACTGCTAGGAAGACTAACAAGGTGATGTTGAAAGTATCATGGACTGCTAGGAGGACTAACAATGTGATGTTGAAACTATCATGGACTGCTAGGAAGACTAACAAGGAGATGTTGAAACTATCATGGACTGCTAGGAAGACTAACAAGGAGATGTTGAAAGTATCATGGACTGCTAGGAGGACTAACAATGTGATGTTGAAACTATCATGGACTGCTAGGAAGACTAACAAGGAGATGTTGAAACTATCATGGACTGCTAGGAAGACTAACAAGGAGATGTTGAAAGTATCATGGACTGCTAGGAGGACTAACAAGGTGATGTTGAAAGTATCATGGACTGCTAGGAGGACTAACAAGGTGATGTTGAAAGTATCATGGACTGCTAGGAGGACTAACAAGGTGATGTTGAAAGTATCATGGACTGCTAGGAGGACTAACAAGGTGATGTTGAAAGTATCATGGACTGCTAGGAGGACTAACAATGTGATGTTGAAACTATCATGGACTGCTAGGAAGACTAACAAGGAGATGTTGAAACTATCATGGACTGCTAGGAAGACTAACAAGGTGATGTTGAAAGTATCATGGACTGCTAGGAGGACTAACAAGGTGATGTTGAAAGTATCATGGACTGCTAGGAGGACTAACAAGGTGATGTTGAAAGTATCATGGACTGCTAGGAGGACTAACAAGGTGTTGTTGAAAGTATCATGGACTGCTAGGAGGACTAACAAGGAGATGTTGAAAGTATCATGGACTGCTAGGAGGACTAACAAGGAGATGTTGAAAGTATCATGGACTGCTAGGAGGACTAACAAGGTGATGTTGAAAGAGTCAAAGGCGAAACGAGGGTTACTTAATAATATCAGGAGGTGACAATCTTTATTTTTTAAACTCGTTATGAGACGGGGGGGGGGGGGGAGTCTGTAGGACCTAGATACAACATTCAAGAATCGTTATGAGACAGAAGGGGGGGGGGGTCTGGGGTCTAGAGGACATAGTTACAACATGCAGGACTCGTTATGAGACAGAGGGGTCTAGAGGACATAGTTACAACATGCAAGACTCGTTATGAGACAGGGTTTTGGGTCTGGAGGACATAGTTACAACATGCACGATATATGGCAAGAAAGAATGATAGCTTCAAAGATTATTAGATAGTCTGACATTCTGACTTGGCAAAGAGTCAACAACGTTTCTGATAAAAGATACTGGAAATATAGAATTGTGGAGATACATGATCGCCTATGCCAATCGACAAGATAGCCTATAATTATGAAAGTCATCTGCCGAGTTCATTGTCAAGCATTTCCTACACCGATACTCCAGCATTGTCAAACGTATGCGATATCGATACTCCAGCATTGTCAAACGTATGCGATATCGATACTCCAGCATTGTCAAACGTATGCGGTATCGATACTCCAGCATTGTCAAACGTATGCGGTATGATACTCCAGCATTGTCAAACGTATGCGATACCGATACTCCAGCATTGCTCAATGTTTATGTTTTTGAACAATATGCTTATGTATAATATATGTCTTAGGATGTAGTTCATGAATCGAGTCGTCTGTTGGAGAATTACCGTATTCAGTAATTTATTTTCTTTCAGCATCGTATTACCTAGGGGTGATGTGCTATCTCACTTGTCTCTTATTTAAAAAAATGGTAGTTGTAGTGTATCCTATTCAGGACATAGCCATCAACCCAGCATGTTCTTAATGTAGTGATATTCTAGACAATATAAATACGTTCAGCAGTTTACCATTACATTATCAACGGCTCGAATTCAGAATTGCCTGCGATTCTTTTACCTTCCATAATCTTTGGTACCCCTTTCCTTAGGCTGAGTTGAATTATCAACTGTTGGTAATCTAAATATATTTCCAGTTGAACTGGGAACCGAACATTGGACAACCCGGCTAGAAAGCCAGTGAACATCTCGTTCAGCTGTAAGAGCGTCAATGTATGCATTGCCTGTGGACAACCGTCAATTAGAAGTTATTCATTGATTTCTCTCTGGATTAGATAGGGCATAGGTACAATCACGCCCACTGCATAGGTTTCCAAACTGTTTCGGGTCACTGCCGACTTTGCAAGAAATAACTGTTATAACATCCTGTTATAATTGATATTTTTGACAAAAATATCAACTAATGATACATTACTGAGTATACTTCATCGTGAACACAATTATTGTTATACCGAATTTGATGAAACATAAGCCCATATGTCCAGATTGTAAAGTGTATGCTCGAATAACATTATGTACAGTTTCATACAACGGTTTAAATATGAACATTCGCGATACATATTCAGAGATTGTGTTACATTAGTCAGAATCTTATTGTAATTAATTATTAAAATTATATTATTTATTTATTTTATAAAAGCCACCGACCACTTGGTCACCTGAAGACCCCCCCCCCCCCCCCAGCCCACAAATTGCATTAACCATTGGAATCTATGACCTAGTGTGTACAATCACATAACTAGTATGTACAATCAACTAACTAGTGTGTACAATCAACTAACTAGTGTGTAAAATCAACTAACTAGTGTGTACAATAAACTAAGTAGTGTGTACAATAAACTAGTATGTACAATCGCATAACTAGTATGTACAATCAACTAACTAGTGTGTAAAACAACAACCGTGTACAATCAACCAGTGTGTACAACCAGTTAACTAATGTCTACACTCATTTAGTGTGTACAGTCAACTATTTTGTACAATCACCTATTGTTTACAGTCACCTAGTGTGTACAATCACCTAGTGTTTACAGTCACCTAGTGTGTACAATCACCTAGTGTGTACAATCACCTAGTGTGTACAATCACCTAGTGTTTACAATCACCTAGTGTTTACAATCACCTAGTGTTTACAATCACCTAGTGTTTACAATCACCTAGTGTTTACAATCACCTAGTGTTTACAATCACCTAGTGTTTACAGTGACCTAGTGTTTACAGTGACCTAGTGTTTACAATCACCTAGTGTGTACAATCACGTAGTGTGTACAGTCACCTAGTGTGTACAGTCACCTAGTGTTTACAGTCACCTAATGTTTACAATCACCTAGTGTGTACAATCACCTAATGTGTACAATCACCTTGTGTGTACAATCACCTTGTGTGTACAATTACCTAGTGTGTACACTCACCTTGTGTGTACAATCACCTAGTGTGTACAATCACCTAGTGTGTACAATCAACTAGTGTGTACAATCACATTGTGTGTACAATCAACAAGTGTGTACAATCACCTAGTGTGTACAATCAACTAGTGTGTACAATCACCTTGTGTGTACAATCACCTAGTGTGTACAATCACCTAGTGTGTACAATCACCCTGTGTGTACAATCACCTAGTGTGTAAAATCACACTGTGTGTACAATCACCTAGTGTGCACAATCACCTAGTGTGTACAATCAACTAGTGTGTACAATCACCTAGTGTGTACAATCAACTAGTGTGTACAATCACCTAGTGTGTACAATGAACTAGTGTGTACAATCACCTAGTGTGTACAATGAACTAGTGTGTACAATCACCTAGTGTGTACTATCACCTAGTGTGTACTATCACCTAGTGTGTACAATCACCTAGTGTGCACAATCACCTAGTGTGTACAATCACCTAGTGTGTAGAATCAACTAGTGTGTACAATCACCTAGTATGTACAATCAACTAGTGTGTACAACAGCATAGTATGTACAATCAACTTACGTGTACACTCATGTAGTGCGTACAATCAGCTAATTAGTGTATACATTCAATTAGTGTCTCCAATCATCTAGTGCGTACTATCAATCAAGTAGTGTGTACAATCAACTAGTGTGTACAATCATCTAGTTTGTACAATCAACTTGTGTGTACAGTCAGTTAGTATGTACAATCACCTAGTGTGTACACTGACCAAGTGTGTACAATGACTTAGTGTGTACAATGACTTAGTGTGTACAATGACTTAGTGTGTACAATGGACAGATGTTAAAATTAGTTATCGGATTTCTTTTCTTCATTGGTCCATTTTTAAACTCTCGCACTTTTCCCGTGATTTTTATTGGACACTTAGTGATGATAACATATAACAATGACGATATCAGTCAAATATTGTCACTTTTGAAAGTTTACTCCGGTGAGTCCTCCACAGGACTATATTTCTTCTTCTTCTTCTTCTGCGTTCGTTCTCAAACTCCTGCAGATTAGCAGGATGTAGTCCGGAGAACGGAATGCGTTGTGTCATGGTTTACAGCATTGCTGCGATATCTGCGCCTTTCGGCCTGAAACATCCGACTTCAGCATGGCTTTGGGTCACTGACCCTATATGGGATGGGACAGCCAACTCCATTCCATAACCTCCTTAGTCGCCTTTACGACATGCGTGGAAGGTAAACAGTGTTGCTATTCTTTGCTCCCATTTCGGGCCCTGGCAACACACGGACGGGACTATATTTGACGAGTGAATTACCGTAGCCGTATCGATACATAAGCCGTGGGCTGGAACATGTTAAACAGCATTGCCAGTTCACAATCAGAATGCTGTCAATGGTAATCGATTCTTGACCCTTTTGTCGTTGTGTCTTAGTGTCTATCTACGTGACCACAATCTTATCTCGTGGAATTTCAAATAACAGCACATAAAGTCATGGAAAGAGCAGCAAAAATAACGCTGAAAAGGAGGCGAAGTGCAAACAGAAGAAGGATTGATACAATTAAGACCAGACCAACTGTGCTGCTGATGTTCAAAACAAAATATTCAATCAAATTTTTCAAATGCATCCTGATTTAGCAACTCGAACCATTTCACAGTTTTAGTGATATTCTCGTTTCATCACCTCCTGGGGGAACATGCACATAAAATATGAACATAATTTATACATGTGCTTAATTCTCAGTAACATAGATTATTTGCTATTTTTCTTGTATATGTTTGAAATTTTAAGAATTGTTTACGTTGACTTTTTCTATTTTATTTTTGAAGAGACATAACTGTTGCAAAGTATACACATGTTAATGATTGTTGTATTGTCATATTGTTGCTGTTTTGTTAAAAAAAAAAATATGTATCGTGTGCTAGACATGATGGCTGATGCTCGGTATCGCGTTAGCTGTATATCCGTGTTATATCCAAGTTGTCATTGGTAATGAATATGTAATCGATATTGGGATGTAATCGATATCGATACAGTATTTGTTATGAACAAATCAGGGGATACAATCGGTGTCGAGATTTATTTTTGTATCCTGTGTGTTGCCGGGGCTAAAAAAATATCGTAAAGTATAGCAACACTATTACCTGTCTTGCACATCGCAAGAGTTGGCTAAGGAGGTTATGGAGGCAGAGTTGGATGTCACATCCCTGAAATTGTTTAAATGACACAAAAGCCATGCTGGAATTGAATGTTTCAGGCCGAAATGAGCTAATATTACATCCAAGCTGTAAACCATGACACAACACATTCCGTTCTCCGGGCTACATCCTGCTAATCTGCAGGAGTCTGAGAATGAACGCATAAGAAGAATAGATATCGGTACCTACCTAATATAGCTATACAGAGATAAATAGTTTTGTATCGCAAACAAAAATCTTCCGTTGTTGTGATATGATCGCTTGAAAAGTTACCATTTCTGAGAAAATATTCAACGTATGTCTTCTTGCTAAATCACCGTCTGAAGGACACAAATGGTTGTACATACATAGGAACGAAGTTTGCATGGTCTTTTTTAAACACTGGAAGTACCAGTTGTAGGTGTCAGTTTAGTGACACACTGCTAAGTATATGAAACAATGGAGGTGCCATCCGTAGGTGCCAGCTTAGTGGCATGGTGCTAGGTGTGCGAAACAATGGAGATGCAAGCTGTAGGTGCCAGTCTAGTGGCACAGTGCTAGGTATGCGAAACAATGGAGGTGCAAGCTGTAGGTGCCAGTCTAGTGGCACAGTGCTAAGTATGCGAAACAATGGAGGTGCAAGCTGTAGGTGCCAGTCTAGTGGCACAGTGCTAAGTATGTGAAATGCTGGAGATTTATTATTGCGCACTTAACATTCGATTTATGCGTTCTGCGTCCAACAGCCAACCATATACACTGACATACTTCATTCTTAGAATTAACAGAGATGTGAAACACTCTAGGTGCCATTTGTAGGTGCCGCTTAGTGACACAGTGCTAAGTATTTGAAACAGGACAACATACGTGTCGAAATCGGATGTGCTGCTCAGAAAGACACACAATTGCGCATTTATGCTGTGAATTTGTGAATAATAACATTATTGTGATATGTTGACATAATCAATATTGTTAGAGCCTACTAATGTGACGTGACACATTTCCTTTGGGTACTCCTAAAATCTGTGACTAGGATAGCACCTTCTTATGTAGCGTTCTTTCTCAAACTCCCGCTGGATCTTCCCTGTAGCAGGCCAGTGGTCCTACTAGATGTCCAGCAGGATGTAGTCCAGAGAACTGAAATGTGATGTGTCCCCGTTTTATTTCCTCCAATGACCCGACACAGCCTTCTTCTGCAGTGACTATGATAACACTTTGTGTGTTCCTTAGCCTGCTATATATATATATATATATATATATATATATATATATATATATATATATATATATATATATATATATATATATATATATATATATATATATATATATATATATAATTTTTAAATTTTAACTATACATGTAAATAATAAATATTGCCAAATGCATAATATGATTATATTCTGAACAGATTTCTATAATATACTTTGACATAGAAATTCTATAGTATACATTTTGTAAACAGACTTGTAGAGTATACATTTTGTGAGAGCATTCGACTACACTGTTTGAAAAAAAAACACACAATAAGTAAATTATTGTTTTGTTTATTATGAGATTAGAGCTTCCATTTATCAAGGCACTACACTTTCAACCTTAGACCAGAATATACAGTGGTTAAATCGTGCATTGTGTATGTGTATAAATCAACATTAAAAGTGTGACCCCCAAAAATCGTTCTGAAAATGAACATTTAACTCTGGCAAGTCAGAAAGAAAATGTTCCTAGTTGTTGTAGAGTAACTTGATGTGCAAATTAGCTTTCTTTTATTGAGTAAACTTGACGCGCACTTGACTCATTCATTTATGCACTAAACTTGACGCGCACTTGACTCTTTCTTTGATTTGTTAAATTTGGCAGGAAAACATCAACCAACAAATCATTAAAACCATCTCATGCTTGACCCATTTTTATTTCTGTCTTTGCCTCACACCCACATTCACCATACACACTCTCGAAATACTCGTTCTAGTTGATTTCCCCCCCCCCCCCATCTAGCTTGATAGTGCTATCACAGAAGTTGGTACCAGATACTAATCTTGGTCCTGGCAGCGCCGGTCGATTGCTCGCGTACCTCGCAGTTCCCAGTGGTTATGCCCCAATGGTTTAACAGTTCTTCGATAACTGTGCTAAACCTAATATTATATATACAAGGCTAGGATACACTAACCAACGGCCGGGTTGATGGTAATTGTCGAAAGAAAACCGTGCCCTATTTGCGACTAAACCTATTCATGCTCTCATAAATTACCTTTTGAGTTCTGATTCCAAAACTGTGAATGAGTTATGCTGTGCTAAGTAATTTCAAAGTTTAGAAATCAAAGTGAATATGAAAATATAAAATCATATTCTGCCGTGTACATGATTGAAAGCTTGCATTACGCCTGGTTGTCCAGGTATTTTTGGAATATCAATCGTTCAGATAATTGTGTAATACGAATCGCCCAGATATATGTGGAATACCAATCAGAATACAATTGGTATTGGAGTTTTTCATTACTGTCTTTCTAGTGTGGACACATAATAAGGTAATATTATTATAGCTAAAGCTTGGTCCGAACCAATGAAATATGTATCGGTATGTAATAACGAAAATTCGCTATATACAATATAAACAATAATAAATATATATAATTAGCGATTTTGAGAAGTGTTATTAATAGGGACATTTGTTATTAATGAATGCGCTACATATTACTAACATTTATAGCAAATTTAATCACTCTTGTATTTATGTATATTACTAATCGTAGGACTTGTATCCTTTGTACATGTGAGAGGTGTCTCTTGTATATGTGGGAGGTGTCTATTGTCCATGTGGGAGGTGTCTCTTGTCCATGTGGGAGGTGTCTCTTGTCCATGTAGAAGGTGTCTCTTGTATATGTGGGAGGTGTCTCTTGTCCATGTGGGAGGTGTCTCTTGTCCATGTGGGAGGTGTCTCTTGTCCGTGTGGGAGGTGTCTCTTGTCCATGTGGGAGGTGTCTCTTGTCCACGTAGAAGGTGTTTCTTGTCCATGTGGGAGGTGTCTCTTGTCCATGTGGGAGGTGTCTCTTGTCCATGTGGGAGGTGTCTCTTGTCCATGTAGAAGGTGTTTCTTGTCCATGTGGGAGGTGTCTCTTGTCCATGTGGGAGGTGTCTCTTGTCCATGTGGTAGGTGTCTCTTGTCCATGTGGGATGTGTCTCTTGTCCATGTGGGATGTGTCTCTTGTCCATGTGGGAGGTGTCTCTTGTCCATGTGGGAGGTGTCTCTTGTCCATGTAGAAGGTGTCTCTTGTCCATGTAGAAGGTGTCTCTTGTATATGTGGGAGATGTCTCTTGTCCATGTAGAAGGTGTCTCTTGTATATGTGGGGGTGTCTCTTGTACATGTGGGAGGTGTCTCTTGTACATGTGGGAGGTGTCTCTTGTACATGTGGGAGGTGTCTCTTGTACATGTGGGAGGTGTCTCTTGTACATATGGGAGATGTCTCTTGTCCGTGTGGGAGGTGTCTCTTGTCCGTGTGGGAGGTGTCTCTTGTACATGTGGGAGGTTTCTCTTGTCCGTGTGGGAGATGTCTCGTACATGTGGGAGGTGTCTCTTGTACATATGGGAGGTGTCTCTTGTCCGTGTGGGAGGTGTCTCTTGTTCGTGTGGGGGTGTCTCTTGTACATGTGGGAGTTGTCTCTTGTCCGTTTGGGGAGTGTCTCTTGTCCGTGTGGGAGGTGTCTCTTGTTCGTGTGGGAGGTGTCTCCAGAGTTATATTTCAAATCCAGAAGAAACCATTTCCTAGTGTATATCATCCATCTCATATCAGTATATCCTATCTCATCTATTTCATCCCATTTCCTAGCAGTATATTCTCTCATCCCATCTCATATCAGTATATCCTATTTCACACCATCTATCTCATCCCATCTCCTAGTATATATCCTTTCTCATCCCATCTCCTAGTGTATATGCTATATTATCCCATCTCATATAAGTATATACTATTTCACCCCATCTATCTCATCCCATATCCCATCTTGTATAATTATATCTTATCCATTTCCTAGGGTATATCATATCTCATCCCATCTATCTTATCCCATCTCCTAGTGTCTAATAGTAAATAATTAGAGCTTCCATTTATCAAGGCACTACACTTTCAACCTTAGACCAGAATATACAGTGGTTAAATCGGGCATTGTGTATGTGTATAAATCAACATTAAAAGTTTGACCCCAAAAATCGTTCAGAAAATGAACATATCTTATCCCATCTATCTTATCCCATCTTCTAGTGTATATCCTATCTTATCCCATCTTCTAGTGTATATCCTATCTTATCCCATCTTCTAGTGTATATCATATCTTATCCCATCTTCTAGTGTATATCCTATCTTATCCCATCTCCTAGCAGTATATCGTATCTTATTCTATCTATTTTATCCAATTTTCTAGTATATATCATTTCTCAATTTTATCCCATCTCCTAGCAGTATATCCTATCTCATCCCATCTATTTTATTTTATCTCCTATTGTATATCCTGTCTCATCCCATCTTTTTTATTCCATATCCTAGTATATGTTCTATCTCATCCCATCTATCTTATCCCATCTCCTATTGGTATATCCTATCCCCTTCCATCTATCTTATCCCATCTATCTCATCCCATCTCCTAGTATATATCCTATCTCATCCCATCTATCTCATCCCATCTCCTAGTATATATCCTATCTCATCCCATCTATCTCATCCCATCTCATAGTATATATCCTATCTCATCCATCTATCTCATCCCATCTCTCATCCCATCTATCTCATCCCATCTATCTCATCCCATCTATCTCATCCCATCTATCTCATCCCATCTCCTAGTATATATCCTATCGCATCCCACCTATCTCATCCCATCTCATAGTATATTTCCTATCTCATCCCATCTATCTCATCCCATCTCCTAGTATATTTCCTATCTCATCCCATCTATCTCATCCCATCTCCTAGTATATTTCCTATCTCATCCCATCTATCTCATCCCATCTATCTCATCCCATCTCCTAGTATATTTCCTATCTCATCCCATATATATCATCCCATCTATCTCATCCCATCTCCTAGTATATTTCCTATCTCATCCCATCTTATCTCACTTCCTAGTAGTATATCCAGAAAACACAATCTCCTAGTGGTATGCAGTGCTTTGCGAAGAAGCTCTTACTCAGAGTGCTATAAAACATAACTGTATAGATGAAGTGTTGTAGGAATTCCCCAAGAGAACATCATCACTATGTAGGCGAGACCATTGACGGTATAGAATCTTGGCGGAATTAATAAGGCATTCATTTGTTCCTTTTCTTGAGTATTCTCGTTTTCCGTTGATCACTATTTGTATTCTTCGAATCGCATGTAAAATAGCCAAAAGTATATAAATATCGACCAACCGAAAAGACGGCAATAATAAATATTGTTACTAGTAAAAGTTTAATTAATTCTGGTGAAATGTCTTCATATGATGTAGGACATGATATCATACTGGTACATGATGGCATGTGCTCTACTAGGATTTATATGAAGAAATGAGTACATTTATTGGTCGAGGGCGCTTTTGTCAGCCTCGAGAGTTCATCCAGTTTTGTCAGCCTCGGGCGTTCGTCCAGTTTTGTCAGCCTCCGGCGTTCGTCCAGTTTTGGCAGCCTCCGGCGTTCGTCCAGTTTTGTTATATCTGAGCTTTTAATAGTTTAAAATATTGGAGGTCGTTATTCGGTGAATCACTAGTGACATTCCGTTATAACAACTTGATCCGGACTGAGAAAATATGTATGTAATAGCAGAAATGTGCTAATATAGAGTACAAACAATACAGAATAAATGTAATGGGGAGGGGAGGGTTATTGAAAAGTGTTGTTATAGAGGGAAATGCGTTATAAAAGGATATGCTATAGATGGCTTCAACTGAGCTAAGATTGTGATGTTGCATAGTAGTTATAGTGGTTATGTTGCATAGAAAACAATAAAGTATAAATAATAAGGAATACATATAATTGGGAATTTTGAAAAAAGTGTTGTTAAAATGGAAAGTGTGCTATAAAAGTATGCGCTATAGTGGTATTTCACTGTATCTATCTCATTGCTAGATGTCATAGTGCGAGATTTTGTTTTACAATGGATATAACAACTGTAAATATCTTGTCAAAGCTGGACCTGCCCATCTCTGTGTGCATATGCGTATGTTGCGACATACATGCGTAGACTACTCGAGACACACATACATATACATATGTAGAATGATTGATGTGTTTTTTTGTAGAATAGAATGGTAGTCGTCATAAATGTCTGACATTTTAACGAAAGTCGTTTCTCATAAACATGTTTTAGTCATTTCATTATACAGACTAATAGATCAAGTCAATAAATAAGTAATGAATATAGATTGGATATAAATATTTAAAAAAAAAGAACCATGATAATCAGCAAAGATACAGAAAAACAAGAGCTAAACATAAAAATATATGGAGATAAACTACAAGTAAAACATTATCAATATCTTGGACACATAGTTATAAATGATGGCAGATGTGAAACAGAATGGTCAAAAGTACGTTCAATGACATGAGGACAATAGTTACATCTAAACAAATTACAAACAAGTTATATAAAAGAGAATTATAAAATGCTACATCTATTCTATGTTAATGTATGGCTCACAAACATGGACACTAAATAAACAATTAGAAGATACAATTGATGCCTTTGAGATGTTGATATATAGGAGAATAGGGAAAACATCATGGAAAAAGAAGAAAACAAATAAAGAGGTGCCAAAAATACTTAATATGAAGAAAGAACTACTAAGAGAAATACAAATCAGGCAAATAAAATATTTTGGACACATTAAAAGACATGACACCCTATTGAAGACCTTACTTGAGGGTAAAGTCAAAGGGAAGGGAGCAAGAGGTAGGCAGAGATACAAATGGGAGAGTAACATCACAAGATGGACAGGTTACAGTCTAGCACAGTGCACCACCAAAGCAAGAGACATGGGATGTTGGAGATCCGTTGCAGCCAACTTTCGTTGCAGAGATGGCACCTGATGATGCCACATTACGGAGGCATGTTTTGTTAGCTTAGATCACAGACAGAATCAGGTTTTAGTTTTGTTGGCTTAGGTCAGAGGCGGAGACATATTTTGTTGACTTAAGTCAGAGATGGGGGCAGGTTTTTTAGCTCGTCAAAGACAGAGACGTGCTTTGTTGGATTAGATCAAAGACAGAGACATATTTTGTTAGCTTAGGTCAAAGACAGAGACAAGTTTTGTTGGCTTAGGTCAGAGTCGGAGGCAGTTTTTGTTAGCATAGGTCAGAGATTGATCATATTTGTGGATAGATCTTTCTTCTTACGGTGTGAGCGAGAAACTTGATTGTGTTAGTTCCTGCATGTTTTATGCTGTGTCTTCTGAGCTGTGGGAGGTAGAGTCTGTCAATATAGTACACGTAGATTATCTTGGATTGCATGAAATAAATGCATTGACGGGCCGTGTATTGACAGACTCAGCATTGACGGGGCCTGGATTGATGGGCCGTGTATTGACGGACCGTTCATTGATTGGCCGTGGATTGACGTGCGGTGCATTGACGAGCAGTGCATTGACGGATCGTATTTTCCTCAGTCTTCTTCTTTGTTCGTTCTCAAATTACAACAGCTGAATGTCGTCCAGTGAACGGAATACTCAGTGTCATTGTTTACAGCTTATCTGCGATAGCTAAGCCCTTTGGTTCGACACGTCCGTCTTCAGCATGACTTCTTGATGATTTTGATCCAAGAAGGCATGAGACAGCCAACACCAACCCATAACCTCATTTAGTCGCGTCTTATGACATGCATGGAAGTAAAATATTGTTGATATTTTTTGCTCCGTTTTCGGGCCGCGGCAACACATGAGAGGTGCCCATCAGAAATCCCATGTTCCCATCATCAGTCCCAAGTTTCCATCAGCGATCCCATGTTCCCATCATCGATTCCATGTGCCAATCAGCGATCCCATGTTCCCATCAGCGATCCCATGTGCCCATCAGCGATTCCATGTTCCCAACATCGATCCCATGTGCCCATCAGCGATTCCATGTTCCCAACATCGATTCCATGTTCCCATCATCGATCCCATGTGCGCATCAGCTATTCCATGTGCCCATCAGCTATCCCATATGCTCACCAGCGATCCCATGTGCCAGTTTGCGATCCCATGTGCCCATCAGCGATCTACAAGAACTAACAACATAGTAGTTGCAGAAAGAAAAGACAAAATTACATCCTCTCTTAAATAACCAGAAGTTAAAAGTAGGCCACTTCTACAAAATCCTGTCAGAAACACAACCCTGCAGCGTACAAGATCAAAGTGAATGATTCAGTACGCAAGCAGGTCAACCAATTCAAATATTTATAAACTTCGATGACAACAGATGGCAAAGTTCAGCACAGATAAGAAACATAATAGGACAGGAAAAGGCAATATTCATAAAAATGAAGAATATATTACACTGTTTAATATGTCCCTGTCAATAGAAGTGAGAGAGTTTTTCAGAGCTATGTAACACCGATTCTAACAAATGGCTGCGCGTTTTCGACAATACATAAGCAGGATAATGGAAAATTAGAGGCAATACCCCCGTGTGTTGCCGGGGCCTGAAAGGGGAGCAAAGAATAGCAACATTGTTTACCTTCCATGCATGTCGTAAAAGGCGTCTACGGAGATTATGGGATGGAGTTGGCTGCCCCGTCCCATATAGGGTCAGTGACCCAAAGCCATGCTGAAGTCGGATATGTGAGGCCGAAAGGCGCAGATATCGCAGCAATGCTGTAAACTATGACACAACGCATTCCATTCTCCGGACTACATCCTGCTAAATTGCAGGAGCTTGAGAACGAACGTAAAAGAAGAAGAAGAAGAAGAAGAGGCAATAGAGATGCGGTTCTATAGAAAGATGCTGAGAATAAATCATGGACAGTTAGAAAGGTTAACGATGAACTGGTGAAAGAATAAAATGTGAGATATTAATACTATCATAAGGAGACTATAGGCCATATTTATTTTTTTAGACATTCATTGGAAAGAGAGGTCTGGAGAACATACCTTTAACAGGTAATATAGAAGGTAAGAGAGGTCTGGAGAATATATCTTCAACAACAGGTAAGATAGAAGGTAAGAGAGATCAAAGACGACACCGTGAGAAAATATTAGACAATATAACATAGTGACATCGAGTCAACAACAATACAGATACAGAATATTAAAAATAGAGAGTTGGTGATGTCCATGTTCGCATATGTCAGTCGTCACGGCACTAAATGATGATATCAAATGTTGGCACATGTATTACGACATCGTTTGCTTGACACTTGAATTATAGCAAAGTTTAAATGATACCTGCATGATGATACCTTATACATGACATATGTATGACAACACCATTTACTTGACACCTGTATAACGACACCATTTACTTGACATCTGTATAATGACATCATTTACGTGACACCTGTATAACGGCATCATTTACTTGACATCTGTGTAACGACACCATTTACTTGACACCTGTATAACGATACTGTTTACTGGACACCTGTATAACGATACTGTTTTCTTGACACCTTTGTACCTAAATGACTTACTTGACACGTGTATAACGACACCATTTACTTGACACGTGTATAACGACACCATTTACTTGACACCTGTTGAACGACATCATTTACTTGACACCTGTATAACGAAACCGTTTACTCGATACCAGTATAACGATTTTATTTACTTGACACTTGTATAATGACATCATTTACTTGACACCTGTATAACGACACCATTTATTGACACGTGTATAACGACATAATTTACTTGACACCTGTATAACGATACCGTTTTCTTGACACCTGTATAACGACACCATTACTTGACACCTGTATAACGATACCGTTTTCTTGACACCTGTATAACGACACCATTTACCTGACACCTGTATAACGACACCATTTACTTGACATCTGTATAACGACACCATTTATTGACACTTGTATAATGACACCATTTATTTGACATCTGTATAAACCATTTATTGACACTTGTATAATGACACCATTTACTTGACACCTGTATAACGGCACCATTTATTGACACGTGTATAACGACATCATTTACTTGACACCTGTATAACGATACCGTTTTCTTGACACCTGTATAACGACACCATTACTTGACACCTGTATAACGATACCGTTTTTTTGACACCTGTATAACGACACCATTACTTGACACCTGTATAACGATACCGTTTTCTTGACACCTGTATAACGACACCATTTATCTGACACCTGTATAACGACACCATTTACTTGACATCTGTATAACGACACCATTTACTTGACATCTGTATAACGATACAGTTTACGTGATACCCGTATAACGACATCATTTACTTGACACTTGTTTAACGACACCATTTATTGACACTTGTATAATGACACCATTTATTTGACACCTGTATAACGACACCATTTATGGACACTTGTATAATGACACAATTTACTTGACACCAGTATAACGACAACATTTACTTGATCTAACACCTGCATGAGGAAAACCCCTATACTTGAGTAGGATGCTTATTATCGTACACAACAATGCCATTATCACCGTGTCAAAACAAGGAGTCTAAATTTGACACAGCCAGTACTGCTGAAGTTGTGAGAACTTCATGAGTGACAGTGCAGGTTTGCAACATCTGCAGAACAAGACTTGAAACTTTTGAACGGTTAATGCAGTTTTTCAACACGTGAGTGATTCGAATTCCTCTTCTGTTCTATTATCTTTCTATCTTGACAACTTCTAAAGTTATGTGTATCCAGACACGGACTGGTCGGTCATCCTTTACCACTGATGAGCATGTGTCTTTACTGCCAGATCAAAAGGAAGAACAGTTCGCGAAGCCAGTGGTGCCTTTACTGCAACAAAAAAAGTCTAACAATGGAAGTATTCGCAGTAACGCAGGCACTTAATTCGCTGGAATCGCAAGCCTATTCCCATGTGTGCATACTAAGTGACTCATTTAACATGTTTCAGAAAGTCAAAACAAGTGATGTACGTAGGAGATGGGTGGAGTCATTAGAGAGAGATACAATGCGGGCGTCACTACGAAAACTCACGATTATCTTTGTCCCCGAATACGCGGGCGTGGAGGGAAACGAACGGGCCGACCACTTAGCTAGCCTCACCATACAACAGATGGTCAGTCTATGGACCCAGCAGACATACTCATTGCTTTTCGTGAGTGCTCATTTCAGAGGATTTTTAGATGAATGAGCATGAGTCAATATCGAGAATGCGCGAATTGAAACTGAGGATGGGCGTTGCCAGTAGATAACTCCTGACAAAGATTTCAAAAAGAGCAGTGAATTAACATAGAACACAGAACCATCAGCAGTTATACCCTGAGAGATTTACTGAAGCGGAGATCTGAGCACATATGGACGTGTCCGGTGTGCGAAGAGGATAATCAACAGACCTAATACCTAATACCTAATGTCAATCCAGACGTTGCTATATGTGATCTAAATGTATCGACGTGTTATTTCGTTCATTACAAGTCACTATAACCATTTGTTACATCTACTAGTCGACATCACAAGTCACTATAACCATTTGTTACATCTACTAGTCGACATTACAAGTCACTATAACCATTTGTTACATCTACTAATCGACATTACAAGTCACTATAACCATTTGTTACATCTACTAATCGACATTACAAGTCATTATAACCATATGTTACATCTACTAATCGACATTACAAGTCATTATAATCATTTGTTACATCTACTAGTCGATATTTTCGCTGCTCGTAACTATAAGCTAGTAGATGGTCCCCAAAAATGTTGTATGTCGCAAAGGTCCGTGGACTTGTTATGAGTGGGATAATCCGATTGGCTAATTGGAAATTGTCCTTCTAAAGTGACAAATTTAACTTTTCTCGTGGTTTCATTGGTCACTCTGTGTATACTGTGTGGTGACACCCAATGAAAATCATGCGAAAATTTAAAAGCGTCACTACAGAAGAATGATTCCAAATATGTACACAGGTCTTAATAAGTCAATGGCCACAGATGATCTCTTGGTATTTTATCTGCTCATGTCTTTCTAGCGAGTCTCTGTTTTTGAACTGTTGCATAAGATGCTTCGCCTGTTGAATTGCGGAGCGCTATCACTCTGGTGTCACAGTGACTTCTCATTTATCACGGTTTATCTTACATAAACCCAAGTACAGTGAAGTCTAACTTCTGGTCTGTTTTGAGTATTGTTTGTATGTTCTTTACATTCCAGTGTTGATTGTGTTGTAAATGCATGTTACCTATACCCAATTGACTCTCAATCGAAATGGTATACTTTTATAATGGCACAATTCTATTCATTTTTTCAAATTATACTTTGACGATTGTTAGAACGGGGCTATGTACAGTAAAGGCATGCAAACAAAATCAAAACAAGTCTTTATTATTCATGTTTTTATTTCATCAGTTTTGTTTTCCACGACAGAAAACATATATGTATGTCTATTATATATTATCTTCAGGGCCGGGTTTAGACTTAATAGGGCCCTAAGCTATTTGAGATATGTGGCCCTAAGCTATTTGAGATATGTGACCCTAAGCTATTTGAGATATGTGGCCCTAAGCTATTTGAGATATGTGACCCTAAGCTATTTGAGATTTGTGACCCTAAGCTATTTGAGATTTGGGGCCCTTTAACGATTAAGAATATATAAATAGTGAAATAAAAAATATTTTGGGGGTCCCCAAAAATGTGGGGCCCCTAAGCTATAGCTTGTTTAGCTTATAGGTAAATCCGGCACTGTGTGTCTTTCCCCATGTGGTTTGTTATTTACTTTTGCCGCTAAGCGTAGGGGTGATTGGAGCACGAGCTTGCGTTCTAAAGTCAGATGTGTGGCCTCGGCTGTGCTATGACCGTGTCTGTTCAAGATGTCCCTGACGTTTTCTATCCATATTTTTTCGTGGTCTTCCTCTGACTTTTTACCCTGATCTCATTTGGTTATATGCCTGTATGGGCAACATGTCGTGATGCATTCTCATAATGTGGCCAAACCACTTGATCTGCTGCCTTTCTATGTATTCTGTGCAAGGTGTTATACCTATTCTTTCCCTGATGTCTTAATTTCGTAATCTATCGAGCTTGCAGACCCCGGCGGCTTTCCTCAAATCTTTCTATAATATGAAGATGAGAGAGAGGCCAGGTTTTTTTGCGCTGGTAACACAGTGACGGTAGGAATATAATGTAAATCATTTGCCATTTAACTTCCATCTCGATCTTGTGATGAAGAAGTAGTGGTGACAGTTGCTATGTTACTGCATTTGCCTTTTGACATCTCGTCTCTATTTCTCTACCGAGTCTTCCATTTTCAGTAAAAATACTACCGAAATATTTGAACTATGTTACCTGTTTTACTTCTTTGTTGTCTATCTGTATGTTTAGTGGGCACCATGTTCTGCATATCTTCATATGTTGCATGCATGTATGTATATCTATATATATGGTGGACAAAAACATACCTGGTAAATAAAATCATGATGTATTGAGGCTTGTTTTGATTGTGCTCGTAGGCTTTTTACTTTTGATAACCACAGTTAGAACGTCTGAAACGGGTATCCGATTCAGTGTTTGTGCGGTTTTCCAATCAATTAGTGATCAATCATACCAGCTCTTTGATTGTATTGTTACATCCATTGTTTTGTCAGCTCTCTGCTTCTGTTGATCTAACAAGAATAATTAAGCTAAATGTCGTTTGTGTTTTGCAATATGTTTTAGTAAACCGTCACAGTGTATGTATTCATATTATGTGTCTACGATATTGCGGGATATCATCATCATGTGCAACATATGTTGGCCTAGACAAAAGTTTCTATGTGGGCGACTGTGGCTATATTTATAGACACGCCAACTAGGGTGGGGGGGGGGGGGAGTTAAGCATGAATGACCATTGTTACTTTTGAGCTTTGTGCTTTGTGACCAGCGTTTACGTACGAGAACCAGTTCCATCGTACGGCTGACATACTATACTAGCGATATGGGTGGAAGCGGTAGAAAAATGGAAGTGATTACCAGTGTCCAACCTGGATGTGTCAGGCAATTGGTAAAAATAAAAAGACGATGCAACGTATTACCGTTCTCTGGACTACATTGTCTGCTGAAAATCTAGTAGGGCCTTTGTCCTGCTGAAAAAAAGATCCTGTGGAAGGTTGAGAATGAACGCTGTACGAAATCAAAAAAAGGTATCCATAACTGTCATTGAGAACTTAGGAAATGGCGCATGAGATGGTAGGAACGTACAATTGTTCTGGAACCTACACAAGACATGAGGAGAAGATGAAGACCAAGAAATACCTGGAGGAAAGAATTAGATACAGAGACACGTAGTTCTGGTAGAACATGGAAAGAATTAGATACAGAGGCACGTAGTTCTGGTAGAACATGGAAAGAATTAGATGGAGAGACAGAAAGTCCTGGTAGAGCAAGGAAAGAGCTGGAAGCAATAGCGAAAGATAGAACAACGCTAGTGACTAAATATGCTTCACTGTATGGACTAAGCAAGCACCCATACCCCCTCCTCTAAATCTTCCCAACAAAACCGTGCCTCTAAAACAATTTGTGAGGACATGTACTTTTGTTAGAAAGTCTTTGGGCAACCAAGAGTTACCTTCTCACAGCTAAAGGGATTAATTCATCATCATCATGTGTCAAGAGCTACCTGCTCACAGTTAAAGGGATTAATTCATCATCATCATGTGTCAAGAGCTACCTGCTCACAGTTAAAGGGATTAATTCATCATCATCATGTGTCAAGAGCTACCTGCTCATCGCTAAAAGGATTATTTCAACACTATCATATATATATATATATATATATATATATATATATATATATATATATATATATATATATATATATATATATATATATATATATATATATATATATATATATATATATATATATATATATATACATATATATGTGTGTGTGTGTGTGCATATGTGTGTGTGTGTGTGCGTGTGTGTGTGTGCATATATATGTGTGTGTGTGTGTATGCATATGTGTGTGTGTGCATATATGTGTGTGCGTACAGGCATATGGTAATATTATACATATTCTTATCTATTTCAGTTTCCCTTAGCTGTGTAGCTGAGTGCGTCAATGTCTGCCATAGACTTCGAAACATCATTCTCTGTAAGTTTTTATTGTTTGTGTTTTCTTTTTGCATTATATTACGTGACACTTCCTGATTTTGTTATTGTTTTGTTTTATCCGAAGTCTTGTCTATTTATGAAACAAAACGAGAAATGATATGTTTTATATTCTCCATACTTCTTTTTCTTCTTCTGTGGGATGTGTCCTTGCAGAACATTGTTCTAACTGTCACTCTGTAAGCTTCCGATTGTGTGCATGATTCATTTGTACAAGATGTAATATCTAGGTCCTACCCTAATCATTATTTCCATACATTATTCAACCGTTGTATGGTCATCCACAGTTATATATCATACATACTATCTCAATGAAACACTAACCAGTACACATTTTCCAGAGCCTACTCCAGGAAAAGTGTCTGCGAACAACATTACCATCATTACTTATTTAACTGATCCTTGTTTTGTATTGGTCACTTTGGGTACACGTCATGATCCCAGCCATTGATAAGAGCGGATAAGTCAGGACAGATATAATGAGTGTCGTTGTCCGCAGATCCTATATTGTAGAGCAGGCTATTTATGTGTCTAAATATTACAAAACACAGAAAATACACTAACAAGGAAAACCACTTTCAACAAACAAAACCACTGCTGTTTCTCCTCGCTTCCTTCATGGTATACAGAATAATAATCAGCACCTCCCATGGTTTCAGTGATGTAATTAACAGCAACAAGCAGCCGAATAACGGCTTCTCTCAGCTCTGTACTAATGACTGAAGCTCCTGATGTTCACAGGAAGACGAGCACAAAAAGTATTCCAGATTTCTTCCCTCCGCGTGCCGTCTGTACAAACATTCCATATGTGCATTGATAAAACAAGTTACTGTATATATTATTGATAAAATAAGTTACTGTATACATTATTGATAAAACAAGTTACTGTATATATTATTGATAAAACAAGTTACTGTATACATTATTGATAAAACAAGTTACTGTATATATTATTGATAAAACAAGTTACTGTATACATTATTGATAAAATAAGTTACTGTATACATTATTGATAAAACAAGTTACTGTATACATTATTGATAAAACAAGTTACTGTATACATTATTGATAAAATAAGTTACTGTATATATTATTGATAAAATAAGTTACTGTATACATTATTGATAAAGTAAGTTACTGTATACATTATTGATAAAACAAGTTACTGTATACATTATTGATAAAACAAGTTACTGTATACATTATTGATAAAATAGTTACTGTATACATTATTGATAAAATAAGTTACTGTATACATTATTGATAAAACAAGTTACTGTATACATTATTGATAAAACAAGTTACTGTATACATTATTGATAAAACAAGTTACTGTATACATTATTGATAAAACAAGTTACTGTATACATTATTGATAAAACAAGTTACTGTATACATTATTCATTTCTGAACGTAATCTGCTTCTTGCTCTTCTTCTTCTGTGTCCGTTCTCAAACTCCTGCTGATTAACAGGATGTAGTCTGGAGAACGGAATAAGTTGTGTTGTAATTTACAACTTTGCTGCGATATCCGCGTTGTTCGATCTGACACATCCGACTTCAGCATGGCTTCTGGGTCACTTTGACCATACATGGAATTCGACAGCCAACTTCATCCCATAACGTCCTTAAGGACGTCTCTTCTTACGAAATGCATGGATGGTAGTGTTGATATACTTTGCTCCCCCTTTCAGTCCCTGACAATAGAATGGCGACGTAATCTTCTATTTATTTCAGTCTTCTTAAATTGATCATATATTTCGTTTCTTCACAATCTGCTTGTAGTTAATTTACAATTCTCCTAGTCTCTTTACATTCATTCTTGTACAATCTTAACTCTCCAGTACCCGCCGAAGACGGATGTGTCGGGCCATTGGCGCAAATAAAACGGCGACACAACGCATTTCCATTTTCTGGACTACATCCTGCTGGAAATCTAGCAGGACCATGATCCAGCTAGATCCAGTTGGAGTTTGAGAATGAACGCAGAAGAAGAAGAAGAAATCTCCAGTAAAAATCTCCAGGGAGGTGTGAAGGGGTTATGCTGGTAAGATTACTTAATCAGATCTAGGCGCGACCGATCAGCAGTAGACGATGGTCACGGTCTAGGTCTTACACTGAGTAATAACTTAACTAATCAGGTCTAGGTCTTATACTGGCTAATAACTTACCGTTTACTGGCTAATACCTTAACTTATCAGGTCCATGTTGTATACTGGCTAATACCTTACCGTATCAGGTCCATGTTGTATACTGGCTAATACCTTACCGTATCAGGTCCATGTTGTATACTGGCTAATACCTTACCGTATCAGGTCCATGTTGTATACTGGCTAAGGCCTTACATAATCGTGTCTATGTTGTATATTGGCTAATAACTAACCTAATAATGTCTATGTCTTGATTCTTGATTAGGAACAAGCGTCACAGCACTGGGGACATTCCCATATATGCTCTGCTTGTTGTTCCGTCAGCCATCTAAAAGTGTATAAGCTCAGTGTCCCAGTCAGTTGTTGATTTCGCGTTCTTCTGATCTTTCCGGAGAAGGAGCACTTTCTCCTATCGCCTCTAGTCACTCCCATTTCTACCATTCTCTGAATAATTACGTTGTCTGACGACGTCTTCCTCGTCTTCTCGTAGTGTATCCATGACGGCTCTAATCAATTCAATCCTGTCTCTTCTTATCTCGGTGCCACTCACCAAGGCTTTACCAACCAATACACCGGCTCTTTCGTTTCCCTTGGCCCCAGCATGACCTGTACAGTAGATCAATGTAATGCGAAGTGACCGATTCAGTTTTGATCTTTCACTTTTTTATCTTGCGCAGCATACTTTGAGAGTCTGATAGAATCACTGAGTCTGTTGGTGGTTACGTCGCCAGCTAAGTGAGAGCTGCTGTCACCGCTTCTATTTCCATTCTCATACTCGATGTTGTAGTGGGGTACCCAGCTGACCTCTCAGCTAGGTCTTATACTGACGAATAACTTAGCCATCAGGCCTATGTATTATACTGACGAATAACTTAGCCATCAGGTCTAGGTCTTATACTGGCAAAGATCTTATCTAATCAGGTCTAGGTCTTATACTGACGAATAACTTAGCCATCAGGTCTAGGTCTTATACTGACGAATAACTTAGCCATCAGGTCTATGTATTATACTGGCAAAGATCTTATCTAATCATGTCTATGTTTATACTGGCTAATAACTCACGTAACAAATCTTCTCTGGCACCTTTTACTCTCGTGGAGCCCATGATATTGAATGGCTTGCTATATTATTGTGCTGTATTTTGCATGTATTCCCGCTCAAGAACGGTTTTTTCACCTTGTTCTATAAGCCCAGAAGATACTGGTTTAAGTACCAAGTCCAGCGCAAAATAAAATTGTACACAACTAAACATTGATGACAAAATTTATTTTTTTTTCAATTTGGGCTCAAAGTTGTCAAAAGACGTAAAGGATTGACTTCATTGTGAACGGGTTAACCCATATATATCCCGTTCATCTCAACGAAACGGCACGCTACTTGTTGATAGTCGGGACCTACCACGTGCTACCTGACTTCAAATGGTAATCCCCAAGGATCTACACATACACACAAAACTGCACAAGAAATTTCATCATCACACCAGAGAGATACAACACCACAAGTCTGAAACTGTTGTCATCATCGCATGCGATGGACGGCTGTACATTGGATTAAAACCTCTTTCAACCTTGGAACATAGTCCATTGAATAGCTATTGTCTTATTATGCTTTCTCCTATCTTGCCCAGCATATTCTGGGAGTCCAGATAGAAACACTTATGTGTTGGTGGTTGCGTAGTCAGCCAAGTCCGAGCCGGCGTTACTGGCTTTCTCTATTCTCATGCTCGATGTTGTGGTGGATTTGGCTGCAGATTTTTCCACCTATTCCTGCCATATGACTTACCGAAATGTCAGGAGCATAGGTGTACAAGTTAACTGACAATCTGCAAGGATTGCGTATGTACAAGTTAACTGATAATCTGCAAGGATTGCGTATGTACAAGTTAACTGATAATCTGCAATGATGGCGTATGTACAAGTTAACTGATAATCTGCACTGATGGCGTATGTACAAGTTAACTGATAATCTGCAGGGATGGCGTATGTACAAGTTAACTGATAATCTGCAAGGATGGCGTATGTACAAGTTAACTGATAATCTGCAGGGATGGCGTATGTACAAGTTAACTGATAATCTGCAGGGATGGCGTATGTACAAGTTAACTGATAATCTGCAGGGATGGCGTATGTACAAGTTAACTGATAATCTGCAAGGATGGCGTATGTACAAGTTAACTGATAATCTGCAGGGATGGCGTATAAGTTACCTGATAATCTGCAAGGATGGCGTACAAACTTAAGAACATAGTTCCCCCATTATTCACAGGACAATTAGCGTATTTTTTT
This sequence comes from Meghimatium bilineatum, assembly GCA_034231615.1. Lineage (NCBI taxonomy): Eukaryota > Metazoa > Mollusca > Gastropoda > Stylommatophora > Philomycidae > Meghimatium > Meghimatium bilineatum. The sequence goes on from CM067298.1 coordinate 7,041,569, forward strand.
CTGGCCCGCAAATCTTTGACCCAGATTATCGGAACGTTTGTTCAACTCTAACGAGGACATAACTAATTAGGTCAATGTTCGAATAGGAGGCCATGTCAACTGTGAGCTTATATGTTTCATTTGTTTACCGTAATTCTTTCAAAGGCGGTCACATGAAACAAAGATATCATTGGATATTGTGATCTCTTGTTCCCTGTATTATTGTTCTTTATTCTTCCTTGATTAGAGAAAATGTACCGTTAAATATCAATAGAGAAACTGTAGCGTTAAATATCAATGGATGAACTGTGGGGTTAAATATCAATAGAGGAACTGTAGGATTAAATGTCAATGGATGAACTGTAGCGTTAAATATCAATGGATTAACTGTAGGGTTAAATATCAATAGAGGAACTGTAGAATTAAATATCAATGGATGAACTGTAGGGTTAAATATCAATAGAGGAACTGTAGCGTTAAATATCAATGGATGAACTGTAGGGTTAAATATCAATAGAGGAACTGTAGAGTTAAATATAAAATCATAAGATCAAAGAGACACAAAAGCCATTCTGATGTCGGATTATTCAGGTCGAAATGCACTTATATCGCAGTCAAACTGTAAACCACATCGAATCCGGACTACATAGTCATAATGAGTAGGAATTTAAGAACAAACGGATAAGAAGAATGTCTCATATTGGTAAGAAGATGATGATGTGTGATAGTTATTGAATAGCTATACACAGTATACACAAAGTGACCAATGAAAGAGTCTGATCTGTCATCTCAAAGTGACCAATAAAAGAGTCTGATCACCCATTTAATATCTTTCTTTATCATCAAGATTTAATCTTTCCTTCTTTACCATCAAGATTGAATCTCTAACTCCTACCTTAATTCCACAATTTAATCGATTCCTCCTACCTCAATTCCACGATTTAATCTTCTCCTACCTTAATTCCACAATTAATCCCACTGTCCCTTGAGCCAACGGCTCGTACAGCGTGAGCACCACTGTTCCCTTGAGACCCAATGGTTCCTACAGTGTGAGCCCCGTTGCCCTTTGAGCCAAATGGTTGATGAGAAGAAACCGTTATGAAAATAACTCAGTATAAAGGCGACCACATGTCTGGTCTGCCTCCTGGGAAACGCGATTCTCTTTTGTCGATACGTGGCAGCCCACCTGAAGAATTCCCCGTTCGGCTAAGATAGGTGGCAAGACGTATATCACACTATTGACCCATGTACAGGGAGAACTACTATACGTGGAAATTGATTTAGCGGGTCTCACGTAAGAAATAGGCCTGAGGGGTAAACTGACCAGATATTGGGAGACTGTTAATTGAGCATAGGACCAGATGTTTCCCCCTAAGAAGCAATTAGATTGCATGTTCATTAGAATGTGTCGCTGAACGAAAATTGAAAGCTCTAAGACATTTGTATAGATGATAAAACTGCCCGACCTTTCATGTCAAATGTGTTGACGGTCATATAAAGTTTGAGAAGTTTGAACATCAGTGACAGTTAGTGACTACGGAGAGGCGTTTCTCATTTAGGGACAGGACTTTACATGTTTGTATGAGGGATTTTAGAAATATACAATAAAATAGACCAATCAGAGAGAATGTCTCAAAATATAGTTGAGGATATTTTATCTTAGAGAGAAGATAGGCGGGACTATCTTGGAGAGATAAAAGAGGATGTATTTGTATGATACGATAGCTCTCGACTCGGACTCTCGACCATGAACTCTCGGTAGGGACGCACTCGCTGTCTCTCGACTAGGACACCGGTCCTAGGCTTATGTCAGCCCTTAGCAACTGAGAACTTCGAGTTCTTATAGTTGAAGATACACGTCAACTTTTTGAGAAGTTGAGACACACAGTTGGAGTGGAAATATAGCATAGCTGATGTTAGAATAGTATGTTTATGTGCTGCAGTACGATAGATATTATATGCCTTGCTTGCTGTTGTAAACAGATGTTGCGAACTGTAGAAGGACACTCTCACTCTGGACTAGGACTTCAGAGGATTAGACGGAGGATTCGAGCGGACTCTGAGCTCCAGTCCCGTGTCTCGTCTAGCGCAGGACTTCAACCCCGGTGGTGAAGACACAACGTTTGAGACTACTACTTGAGACTGGAGTTGAATGGACTTCAGTCACAGTCCCCAGGAGAAAAAGATAATTCAGTCAGTTCTAGGAGTCAGTTAGGACTTAGTAGCAGCCAAGAAACCGAGGAAGCAAACCACATGATTCGTATATCTAGTCGCAAGTCAGATGCATGTTAAGCTAGCTAGAATACAGTGTTCGCTAGTTAGCTTAGATTTAGAGAGATGGTTGATGTTTCTGTGATTTCACGTGTAAGGTGTATAATTACTAGATCAGTTTGTGAGGATCCCAAGATAAGTTAGAACTCAGCCAGTTCACAAGTTATTTTAGAGTTAGAGAGACGGTTTTGAAACCTGTGATTCCATGATTTCAATGCATAAAATTGCTGGTAATTGTTTCTTGTCACTGTAAATAAACTGTTGGCGATCTCTCGAGGAGAGAGGCCACAAAATATACTCTTGAGACTTGGTTGCTTGCTGTTAACGAGTTATACGTATAACCACGGGTCATCCTTTGATCCTCGTCGTTATATGAAGAAACCACGGGTCATCCTGCAAATACTTAGTTGGTTTTGGCGATTGTTGTGTTTGGTTGCATCTCATCAGAGGCATGGTATGATCATAAGTGCTTCACGAGAAAGGATGACAATGCATGTGGCTATGGTACAGCCATGGGAGTTCTAGCATTCTCATCCGTCTGAGGTTTCTAGTTGATTCATTGTTGAGAATTTGAGCGGCTTCAGTGGATCATTAAGTTGATTAAATATGGTTTGAAATGTTACACGGCTTTGATGAAATATGGTATGAAATGTTACACGGCTTTGATTAAATTTGGTATGAAATGTTACACGGCTTTGATGAAATTTGGTATGAAATGTTACACGGCTTTGATTAAATTTGGTATGAAATGTTACACGGCTTTGATTAAATATGGTACGAAATGTTACACGGCTTTGATTAAATTTGGTATGAAATGTTACACGGCTTTGATGAAATATGGTATGAAATGTTACACGGCTTTGATTAAATTTGGTATGAAATGTTACACCGCTTTGATTAAATATGGTATGAAATGTTACATGGCTATGATTAAATTTGGTATGAAATGTTACACGGCTTTGATTAAATTTGGTATGAAATATTACACGGCTATGATTAAATTTGGTATGAAATATTACACGGCTATGATTAAATTTGGTATGAAATATTACACGGCGTTGAGTAGGTTAACACTATTACACATTGACTTTCCAACAATCAGCACGAGTATTTGTTTGTTATGTGTCGAAGAACTTGGAGTACATTTGTTATGTGTCGAAGAACTTGGAGTACGTTTGTTATGTGTCGAAGAACTTGGAGTACGTTTGTTATGTGTCGAAGAACGTGGAGTACGTTTGTTATGTGTCGAAGAACTTGGAGTACGTTGTGCATCTGGTTTTAATGTGGGGCTGCCATATTTGCGCCTTTCGGATCATCACAAACAGATTTCGGCATTGCAGAGTCTTCTATTCGAGAGGGAACTTTTTCATGATTTTCTTTTATTTTAGAGACATTCTGCAGCGACGTTTCGGCAGCCAAGACCTTCGTAAATAATGTAAACACGACTTTATTAGTGACGTTTTTTATTATTGTCGTGGATTCCTTTGATCACTTTGCATATACTTCAGGTGCTAAAAAGCACAGGCTGGCCAACGAAATTCACGGAAAAAGGCAAAATTAATCTGTCAGGTAATTCAGTAGACAGGATTTGAACCAGTCAGTTCAGCTGACACCTATCCGCCTGACAACTTAAGTCAACAAGTTTTCGATGTTGTCAAATTTGAACCCATATCATAACTCTAATATCTCTGTACAAAATTAGGACTTCATCCGTTACGTTTTTTATTATTGCCCTACCTTTCGTTGGTCACTGTTTATGTACTTGGAGTCGCCATGACTTTTTTTGCATTCAACTCTAAGTATGTAATTAGTGATCAACGAAATATATGGCACTAATAAAAAATGTAACGATTGAAGTCCTAATTAATTTTGTGCGGAGGTCTTGTATACTGTTACGGTCTTGGCATAATCATGTGCCCCGAGACAACAAACCGTTTGCGTTTTTAGTGTCATCTCGGTTACACAAGTGAGGAAGAGCTTTGGTTACTCAACTGAGCAGGGGCGTCGGTTACTCAACTGAGCGGGGGCGTTGGTTATACAACTGAGCAGGAGCGTCGGTTACACAACTGAGGAGGAGCTTCGTTTACTCTACTTAGCAGGAGCGTCGGTTACACAACTGAGCAGGGGCGTTGGCTACATAACTGAGCAGGGGCGTTAGTTATACAACTGAGCAGGGTCGTCGGTTACACAACTGAGCAGGAGCTTCGCTTACTCAACTGAGCAGGAAAGTCGGTTATACAACTGACCAGGAGCATCGGTTACACAACTGAGCAGGAGCTTCGGTTACTCAACTCAGCAGGAGCTCTGGTTACTCAGCTGACGAGGAGCTTTGGTTACTCAACTGAGCAGGAGCGTCGGTTACACAACTGAGCAGGAGCTTCGGTTACTCAACTCAGCAGGAGCTTCGGTTACTCAGCTGACGAGGAGCTTTGGTTACTCAACTGAGCAGGAGCGTCGGTTACACAACTGAACAGGAGCGTCGGTTACACAATGAGCAGGAGCTTCGGAGAAGCTTTGGTTACTCAAATGAGGAGGAGTTTCTGTTACTCAGCTGAGGAGAAGCGTTGTTTATGTCATAAAGACTATGGGTTGTCAAGAGCTACCTACTCACAGCTAAAGAGAGGATTTCAGCATCACCATTATCACCACAACTGCCGTCTGATTGCCTCTTCAAAGCGGAGATAATGGTGTAGGGTTGGCCACATCACCCCATATGCTCCATAGACACAACTAAGACATATATGACATGCGAAGTATTAGTATACTTCCCCCCTCCCCAGCACCGGATTTAGACTTGATAATGCTCTAAGCTATTTGAGTTATGGGGGCCCTTTAACAATTAAGAAGTATATAGATAGTGAAATAAAAAAATTGTGGGGCCCCAAGAAAGTGGGGGCCCTAAGCTATAACTTGTTTAGCTTATAGGTAAATCCTGCACTGCTCCACTCCCCTCCAGATGGGGATGATGAACAGTCGGGAGAACAAGTTTAATATTATAGAATTGATGAGACATTTCGATCGATAACGCCATCACTGGACGACAACACGCCAGACTGGCACAACAAAGCTTGTTTTTTTCCTGCCTGCATACTTATATCGGTGGTATGGGGGCTGATAATTTAACAACAAGCTGCTGGTGTGGTGGCAGTACGCGTGATAGTTGTAGGTTTTCAGTGCTTACAGTTGAGTCGTTTCTCTGTCAATGCGTCGACATACCGACTTCAGTTGTATCTGTGCTGAGGTCCATGTCCATATAAATATATCATCGCTATATCTGTTTGTTTCGGTAATAACGTGTGCGACTTTTTTATAGGAGTTTGATCACGTGTGTGGATTAGGGTCTGAGATATTGGACTGGATTAGGATATCGTTTATTGAAATGCACATAGCCAGGAAAGAAATATTTATTATCATTCAGTGAAAGCGCCAAATGTGACACATTAATTATAATAAACTAAAATACTGCAGCATAAGAAGATAGATTTTGTGTATAATGTATCTCTACTTTGCCGCGCTTAATACTTATATGATTTAATTTACGTTTTCATGTGATTAAATTTGTTGATTTAGAAGGTTCTGATATAGAATACATATTTTTTGTGTGTAATGTGGTTATGTATTATTAGGCATTTATACATTCAGGTGTGTATGGCAGACTTTTTGTACCCTCTTCAAAGAAGTCTAGAAGATTCGCAACATGTTTTATGGTGAATTTACAACACGCTTATTGAATAGATGTTCATGTGGCGTAAAGTCAGCTGCCACAGTATGTTCCTTTCTTTAGAGGACGTATTCAGAGAAGACTTGTATAGTGTTAGTCAGGCGACATGTTATTTCAGGAACGTAGTTTACTCTAGGCGTGATTTACCAAAAAAGCTAGCTATTCTGTCCGATGTCATATATTATAGCCAAGGACATATTTAAATGCTAAAATTTAAATATCTTTTGTTAACTGTCGTTTTGGGTCAGGGGCGAAACTAAGCAGGTGCGGCTGGACATTTCGTTAGGGTCACTAAATGCAATTTCAGGGACGTCACAACCGAAATAAATTTAGCTTATATGCAGGATCAAGAACTTGCACAGGTTGCCATAGTGTCTAGATTCAGCGCCATCTTGGATACAATTACTCTTGTTATTACGGCCATACCTTCCATTACTAGTTTTTCCCCTGATAGTATGTTCCTTTACATTATCAAAAATCCTTAGCATTCGTGTTAGAATGTAGTTTGAGGGCCAACATTTCATTTCACATTTAACCCTATAATTACACTTTGTAGTTTTATTTTACAAAACAGTTCAATTCATTACAATTGTAATGGTTATTTCCCTTTAAAACCAGATGCTTTGTTGATAGAACCTTGACACTTTCAACGTGTTGTGTATGATATTCTGCTTGTCTTTAATTTGTTGAAACAATTTTTGCCACAAAATTGTGTAAATTAATGTACATTGCACATTTTTACAAGGTATATATATTTCTTATTTTCTTTCATTTTTGACAAGGTATATATTTCTTATTTTCTTTCACTTTTGACAAGGTATATATTTCTTATTTTCTTTCATTTTTACAAGGTATATATTTCTTATTTTCTTTCATTTTTGACAAGGTATATATTTCTTATTTTCTGTCACTTTTGACAAGGTATATATTTCTAATTTTCTGTCACTTTTGACAAAGTATATATTTCTTATTTTCTGTCACTTTTGACAAGGTATATATTTCTTATTTTCTGTCACTTTTGACAAGGTATATATTTCTTATTTTCTGTCACTTGTGACAAGGTATATATATATTTATTATTTTCTGTCACTGTTGACAAGGTATATATTTCTTATTTTCTGTCACTGTTGACAAGGTATATATTTCTTATTTTCTGTCACTTTTGTTAGTTTTCTAAATGAACTATTCAATATTTCTATCACTTCATTTTATTTATTCATTCATAGTTTGTAAAATGAAACTCCATTATTTCAAAATCACTCTTAAGATTTACTGTACTTACTTTATGGGTCTTTGTGTCCTCTAATACTTTATAGTTGTGTGTCCTGGTATAGCCTACTTGGATATTGTCCATTGGTTGAAAGAAACGCGCCACTCCAAGGGAGAAGTAAACTCCAAGGGAGAAGTAAACTCCAAGGGAGAAGTAAACTCCAAGGGAGAAGTAAACTCCAAGGGAGAAGTAAACTCCAAGGGAGAAGTAAACTCCAAGGGAGAAGTAAACTCCAAGGGAGAAGTAAACTCCAAGGGAGAAGTAAACTTATCGCATTCATCACCTACCAACATTCATTAATTGTTATCATGCCGTCCGGCGTAGGCGATCATGTCTCTCCACAGTCCTCTGTTTGTTATACATTTAAATATAGTTTCTGATGATTCTACATCATACCAGGCTTTTAAGCCATCCAACATTTTCTCATGTTGTCTTCCTCTGTCTCTCTTACCCTCCACCTTTTCAGTTGTTACGATGTTCTCCAGCCCACTTCTCATGACATGACCCATGAACTGTGATTGTTGTCTTCTAATACAGCTAATAAGTTCTCTATTTGAGTTGACCAGTTGTAGAATTATAGCATTACTATTTTTAGCTATCCTTGATATTTTCAACATTCTTCTATAAAACCACATCGCTGTGGCCTCCAGATGTTTTCTTGCAATATTGTCAATTGTCCATGCTTCACTACTATATAACAGTATGGGCTCTATGTAACATTTTAGTATGTTCTACGATATAAAGAGTGACACTCCCATAGTACCGTATATATATATATATATATATATATATATACACCTTTTCCTTAACATTTTGTTTTGACATATTACGCATACTTGAACCTAACGCACTTGCAATATTCAATAGACATATTTTTAAACATGGAACTACCGTAAATGGTGTAATAGAGGCTTAATGTTCTTATCACATATGAACTGAATTGTGTCTTGTTGTTGTCCATGGTATTCTCACTATCCATCTGTACCATCTCATTTCGAAGAACGAAATTGTGTTTATATATTAAAGTTTCCATGTTTAACAGTTATAATTTACTAACAGAAATATGTTTGATCTTATCCGATGTAGTTTGTAATTGAGGTTGAAACCTGTGTATCATGTATGTGGGAGCCGCGTTAGCGCAGTGGTTAGCGCACTGGCTTCGCATATGAGTGGTCCAGTTGAGGCGGAAATGTTTTTCAGATCGCAACGGCTCCCGGGTCGACCCAGCCTTAAATCGGTACCGGATCAATCCGGGAAGTAAAGACTGCGAGGGAGAGGAGATGGCTACCGCCCTCATTTACAGAGCCTCTGAAATGTGAGATCGCTAATATCTCACACCCCTATGTCATTTATAAATGCTATTGGTTACATTACTTTTACTTATCCTGTATGTATCCACTATTGTCTAGACTTATATATCAGATATGTATCCACTATTATATAGAGTTAAGTATCTTATATGTGTCAACAATTGTCTAGACCATAGGTTCCCAAAAGTGGGCAGTACCGCCCTCCAGTCGACACTGAAGTCTTATATGGGGGCGCTAGTGGGCTCAGAAGTAATTGTTGGGGAGGGGGCTTTCTGACGGTCTAGCGGTCGGTTACTCCTTACAGAATACATTAATAATATATAACCAAAATAATTATGTTCATGATTGTGCGATATATTTTGTAATACATTTGATGGTTTTTTTTATTTATTGCAATATGATTTTCACCAATGTAACGCAATCTCTGAATATGTATTGCGAATATTCATTTAGAAGCCATTGTATGAAACTGTACATTTTGTTATTTGAGCATTCACTTTACAATCTGGACATTATGGGCTTATGTTATAAATATATATATACTGTGTAATATGACCTTGTCATTAGAGGTGAGAAAGAAAGTTCTGCAGTGCTATATAACCCATATACTAACATATGGGTGCGAGTCTTGGACAATAAACAAACTGGAAAGTGGGAGATTGGAGGCAACAGAGATGTGGTTCTACAGAAGAATGCTGAGAATACCATGGACTGCGAGACAAACTAATGTAGAGGTGTTGAGTGAGTCAAATGCGAAGCGGACCTTAATCAACAATATAAGAAAAAGGCAATCTTTTTTTTTTGCCACTTCATGAGACAGGCAGGTTTAGAGAACATAGTCACAACAGGCAAAATTGAAGGCAGCAGAGACAGAGGACGACAACGTGAGAAAATATTAGACAGTTTGACAACCTGGCACGGCAGGGAAACAACAACGACTGTGATACATAATACTGTGGACAGAGAGCTGTGGAGAGCCATGACCGCCTACGCCAGCCGGCATGGTACCTGATGATGATATATATATATATCGTCTTATGTTTTGTCAAAATCGTCACAGCAATAACTTCTGCTCAAGATGACGCACATTTCGGCCACTACCTCTTCAATAATTTAACGACATAAACAGTAATGTATCATTATTTGTTCTACATAAACAGTAATGTATCTTTAGTTGCTATGTTACGTAGAAAAATATCAAACAGTGTGAACGCATTAAACTGTTATAATTGGGGATGTTACAACATGTGTGTCTTGACAATTGGGCGGTGTTCCAAAAGAGTTTGGGAATCTATGTGAGACTGAAGTATAAAGGTATATGTGTCAATTATTTGTGTCAACTATTTGTCTTCCGCTAGCTTCAACTATGTCTATATCTGTTGTTTATTTTATCTCAGTAAATGTCACTATTTCATCATACAGAAGCTGTGATTGTAGTGTTGTTATGTGATGTGACCGTATGTTTGTGACAGCATCTCAGGTGCATAACATTCTTGAAGTATATATTTTGTCTGCAGACAGTAGTAGCTGTCCACATTGACTGTGTAGACAATCCGGAATTTTGTGTAGATGTCACTGTGTAGTTGGTTGTGTTTGTTTGTTGAGACGTATCTGTGCAATGTGATATGGTCTGTTCATAATTTGAATATTCATCTCGCCCGTGTGTTGCCGGCGCCCGAAAGGGGAGCAAAGAATAGCAACACTGTTTATCTTCCATGCATGTCGTAAAAGGCGACTAAGGAGGTTATGGGGTGGAGTTGGCTGTCCCATCCCATATAGGGTCAGTGACCAAAAGCCATGCTGACGTCGGATGTGTCAGGTCGAAAGGCGCAGATATCACAGCAATGCTGTAAACCATGACACAACTCATTCCGTTCTCCGGACTTCATCCTGCTAATCTGCAGGAGTTTGAGAACGAACGCAGAAGAAGAAGAATAAGAATAGTTATCTCCTGTTGGTATTTGTGGCTTTCTTATTCCTTAGATGTTTTTATTTCCTGATAGTAAGTCATTGATACATCTGTTTGATCCTTGGTATTATATTACTTATCCAGTTAATTGACTCTCTTATTTCATGGAAACATCTGGTTGGTCGTAGGTAGTACTGTATCTATCCAGTTGATCGGCTCTCTTATTTCCAGGAGAAATCTTATTGGTCGTTTGTAGTATCTTAACCCTTTAGTAGACTATCTTATTTCCTGGAAACATCTGCTTGGTCGTAGGTGATAACAGTATCCATTTGATCGGCAACTCTTATTTCATGGTATTCTACAATGAGATGGCATTCACCGCATGGTTAATGCGTACAGGATTAAATTTATTGTACTCTGGTTATCGCATACGTGATCCGTCCCTCTCAACCAAGTGACATCCTCTTACCGAGAGTAACACTCATAACAGGAGCTCGCAATAATTCCCAGGGATCTCCGAAAAAATCCACTTTGCTAACTAGGGGTAACGAGATTCGAACCCCCAACCTATTGAGCACAAAGCTCACGGCTCATCCACTATGCCATGGATATTTGATTTGATTTTTAATTATATTTATATCATCCTCTGCGATCGATTGAAACATTCAATCCAATATTGATTGGTTGGTTGCTGATCCAGAGGTTAATGGGCTTATGCCCTTTGACCCAATGCTATTAAAATGGCATTATATTGTTGGGAAGTCTGTAGATTTTCGGCCCACCCCTGGCCACAGCCAGAGAATAACCATCACACCACCAGGAAGGTAGGTTTCAACCTATGCACTGCTCAGAGCCATCGCATTCAAAATTGGGTTCATTGTGCCCGCTCCCCTCCACCAATTGACTACTGATTATGCCGAACTTCTCTATTGATCCAGGCATGCAACCACATGTTCCAGTCAAAAGGGTTGTCAGGTCCTGAGTCACTGTGCCTCTATGATGGGTTTCAGCCATAGGAAAAAACAGTGCTGTCAGTTTCCTCCTCCCCATTGCTGCACGGTACAACTCTGGCTCCCTCCCAGCCACAGAGGGTGCATACATATATATTCAGGTAAACATGAAAAACATTTCAATAACAAAATAAATATATAATTGTATAGATGACGTGCCATGAAGCTTCTATAAGAAGATAACCTCAATATAACGTCATGTCATCTACCAAGGTTTTCTGTTGTATGGGTGGTTTGTCTAGTGGGTCATTGGTGAGACCCACAGACGCAACCACATGCGTATGCATCTATATAATTTCAATGAATTAGGTTCAAAATTCGTACGCAATCATAATAAGGCACCCATGCTACCATTGTATGTTTGTTAATATACTCAGGAAATGCGGATGAACTCTTGCTTCCTGTGTGCAGTAGGGTGTCACATCCTACTATAGAGAAGGCGACATAAAAACTAAACATAAACATCCGCTCATCAGACGCATATTTTGATCTATTTATCATCTATCTACAGAAAGACGCCGAAACACGACACTATTTCGCGTCACCTCCAGAGGCTACTCACGTGTTCTCAATCAATTAAAACGATGACATGGCCTCTCGTAGTGACGCGCTATGGGCTGTGTTTTAGCGTGTTGTGGATAAGTCAAAAGGGGCCTCCCATGAGCGGATAATTTTAAGTTAGTTGTCTGGCCTTCTTTATAAGTTATCATGACCATTGTTATACCATACAATATGTACACTTATCTATATAAGTTAAATGACTTACTAAATAATAGATGGAAGTACATATGATTCTGTGTCCTAGAGTATAGTGATGACGACCTCACGACTATTATTTTATGATAATGTTGTGTTTGTGTAATTGATATTTACTGTTAACACTTTATGCACTGCTGCCACTGAAACCTCTTCTATCTCTTTGAATACACAACATTCACCGTTATTATTTATTTACACCACTGCTCACTGTATCAATTTTGAATTTCTAGGCACTTTACTCCTGTAGGTCAGTTTATTTCACGCCGTAAGGAAAACATTCATTTTCGTCGGCCATTTTGGCGGAAGTTTATTATGTATGCTTATGTATATGGAAGTATGTTATGCTAAGGTAACCCTTTAAAGATCACGTGTTTTCCCAGTGTCAACATATGGATGCGAGACTTGGACTTTAAACAAGACAATATCCAAAAGAATAAATTCATTTGAAATGAAGTGCTATAGAAAGATCCTACGAATATCATGGACATAGAAAAAGAAGAACATTAAAGTTTTGAAATTACTGAAACTAAATGAAGGCTGGCTTCTAAATACCATCATAAGAAGAAAGTTACAGTATTTTGGACACGTAAAGCGACATGATGTAATCGAAAGTCTGATTCTAGAAGGCAGAGTGCCAGGCAATAGAGGAAGACCAACAAGACGATGGACCAGCGACATCGAAGAACGTATGCACTTGTCTCTGGCCTATTCAGGCCTGCTTGCCCGGAACAGAGAGGCATTCAGAGTATCCACGACGAAGACAACGTTCTGGAAAGAATATCTTATTTGATATATAATATGCTGTTAAGCTTGAATAGTATTTTATATAACCATTATTGTGGTATCACACTAGGATAGTGTTATGTTTTAGCAATTATCATGTCAGCATTTTCTGTTTAATTTAGTGATTTTATAGACAATATTTATATGTGAAATAGGGTACCATTTGTTTCTGTATGGTCCAGATGCATTGATGCCTGCGGCGACCTTTGAACTTGGTATCTTGACGGTCTTTAACTAGTTATGCATAATAACATACTGTTATTTGAAAGAAGGATAGTGTTATGCTAGACGTGATTAGTGTTATGTTAAACTAACTAGTATAATGTTATTTGATAAAAATTATAGTGTTATGCTAGACCCAGTGTCATATACAGTCACTGTGCATCGTCGACTACGTTCCCTTTAAGTATTGTCAAGTGGTGCATGGATACAACGCCGGTGTGAGCAGCCACGAAACGGCATGTACTTGTTGAATGATGGCTGTTCATTATTAAGTTCCTAGCACTAAATTAATGCGCGGACTATAGTTTAACTCCGCGTAACACTTTCTGACAAGGTCGAAGCCGCTTAGCTTAGACACAACATTGAAATTAGACTGATAAAAATGTTTACAAAAAAAAATATTTTTCACTATTCCTTCTCTGTTTTGTTGATAATTGCCACATTTAATTTTAGTTGATTCATATATGGAACAGATGTTTTTGTTAATTGATAATCCAAGCCTCCATTTCGTGAATTCTGTCCGATGAATATACTAAACATCTATGTGTTTGAAAAATTTGGATGTTTATGACACAGAAACGGCGTACATTGCCACATTTGTCGACCATGTCATAATATCGTCTTCACAGAATTGAAATATTGTTGTTTGACAGATGCAAATCTCACAGTAGACTTGTTCTAAACAGAAGAACACTGCCAGAAAAGTGTACGTGATAATCTACAATGTAAAATACGAACAAGGTTTGCTCTAACCGTGAGAACTATGAGCGATTAGCTCTTGTTTCCTCTGTGCAGTGGTAGTGTGCAAATTTTGTAATAAAATATGTAAACTTGTCTATATATTTTAGAAGCCTCACTAAATAATATATTGGAGCGCATATAAATATGTCACAGTATGCAATGATAGTGATCTTACCACTATTATGTTGTGATAATGTTATGTTAGGTCCAGAAATCGCCATGTTAGATTATGGAAATTTTATGTTAGGTCCAGAAATCGCCATGTTAGATTATGATAATTTTATGTTAGGTCCAGAAATCGTCATGTTAGATTATGAGATTTTTATTTTACGCCCAGAAATCGCCATGTTAGATTATGGGAATTTTATGTTATGTCCAGAAATCGCCATGTTAGATTATGAGAATTTTATGTTAGGTCCAGAAATCGCCATGTTAGATTATGGAAATTTTATGTTAGGTCCAGAAATCGCCATGTTAGATTATGATAATTTTATGTTAGGTCCAGAAATCGTCATGTTAGATTATGGGAATTTTATGTTAGGTCCAGAAATCGCCATGTTAGATTATGAGATTTTTATTTTACGCCCAGAAATCGCCATGTTAGATTATGGGAATTTTATGTTATGTCCAGAAATCGCCATGTTAGATTATGAGAATTTTATGTTAGGTCCAGAAATCGCCATGTTAGATTATGAGAATTTTATTTTACGCCCAGAAATTGTCATGTTAGATTATGAGAATTTTATGTTAGGTCCAGAAATCGACATGTTAGATTATGGAAATTTTATTTTATGCCCAGACATCGTCATGTTAGATTATGAGAATTTTATGTTAGGTCCAGAAATCGTCATGTTAGATTATGTGATTTTTATGTTAGGTCCAGAAATCGTCATGTTAGATTATGGGAATTTTATGTTAGGTCCAGAAATCGCCATCTTAGATTATGGGAATATTATGTTAGGTCCAGAAATCGTCATGTTAGATTATGGGAATTTTATGTTAGGTCCCGAAAGCGTCAGATTATGGGAATTTTATGTTATGTCCAGAAATCGCCATGTTAGATTATGAGAATTTTATGTTACGTCCAGAAATCGTCATGTTAGATTATGAGAATTTTATGTTAGGTCCCGAAATCGTCAGATTATGGGAATTTTATGTTAGGTCCAGAAATCGCCATGTTAGATTATGAGAATGTTATGTTAGGTCCAGAAATCGTCATGTTCGATTATGAGAATTTTATGTTAGGTCCAGAAATCGCCATGTTAGATTATGGGAATATTATGTTAGGTCCAGAAATCGTCATGTTAGATTATGGGAATTTTATGTTAGGTCCAGAAATCGCCATGTTAGATTATGAGAATTTTATGTTAGGTCCAGACATCGTCATGTTAGATTATGAGAATTTTATGTTAGGTCCAGAAATCGTCATGTTAGATTATGATAATTTTATGTTAGGTCCAGACATCGTCATGTTAGATTATGAGAATTTTATGTTAGGTCCAGACATCGTCATGTTAGATTATGAGAATTTTATGTTAGGTCCAGAAATCGTCATGTTAGATTGTGGGAATTATATGTTAGGTCCAGAAATCGTCATGTTAGATTGTGGGAATTATATGTTAGGTCCAGAAATCGTCATGTTAGATTATGATAATTTTATCTTAGGTACTTGTTTTCTGTACACAATATATCCAACAAGTACATATAGTTTTCTGTACACAATATATCCAACAAGTACATATAGTTTTCTGTACACAATATATCCAAGTATATATAGTTTTCTGTACACAATATATCCAAGTATATATAGTTTTCTGTACACAATATATCCAACAAGTACATATAGTTTCATATACAGAATGTATCCAACATGTATAGGCCTACATCTTTTCTGTACACCATTTTAGTACGCCTCATGGAAGTTTCATCAGAAATATATGTCTTTCCCAGTTAATTTCCTACATTTTAAAATATTTTAAAAAAAACACAAACAAGTGAAGACTCGTATGGTACAAAATGTATTAGTAAAATATTTGTATAAATGTATTTGTTATCGGCATCTCAATTTGTTCATGTCTTACCTTGTGAGTAAGTAAAACAATTTAACTTTGTATTGTTTTCATATTGTTTCTAATATCATCATCATCATCAGGTGACATATTCTTTCCTGAACTTAGTTTTCCCTATGGATCTCTTGAATTCTCTGCGGTCTTCCGCAAGTTGTCCCGCCTCTTTTAGTGACATGTGCAGGAATTCTTGAATGTCTTTTGTCCAACGGCGTCTTATGCGTCCTTTGCCCCTGTCTCCTATCATCCACTCCATTACTAGTAACACTTTCTCCATGCCGTCGTGTCTCTTAATGTGACCGAAAAAAACTAGCTTTTTCTTTAATATGGTGTTCAGAGGCCAGTCTCCTTGGACTATAATTGTTCTCAACACTTCCTGGTTTGTTTTGCTTGCTGTCCATATAATTCTCAGAACTTCTAAAGCACTTTAATTCAAATGATGTTATTCTCTTGGCCATTGCTTTATTTAGTTTCCATGCTTCACATCCATATGTGACCGTAGGAATGACATATGTTCGTAGTAAAAACAACTTGGTTCTTATGGCAGTACCCTGCCATAGTTTCTCTAGCTGTTTTAATTCACAAATCACTGCGTTGTGCTAGTCTTATATATTACAAAAATAAGTCGACATTTGCCACCTAGTATTATATATTGACTTGAGTATATAAGTGATTCATTTAAACATTTTTATGACACGAGGAACACCATTAGAGTGTTTATATTTTATAGTAATGTAGTCAAGAAACAATCATCACGAATTCGTTGTATGATGATTAGTATCCTTGAAATTAATCAATCAAAGTTCGACATTTTCCGCGTGACACACATCGGCGTTGCAAATGATATATTTAAAATGAGTAATACCCGTAATCGTAATTTTTAAATGTGTGTTCGATATTTAGAGAACCGGAAGAGCCACGTATACGTCTCACGCGTACACAATTATGTTGTAAATAACATTTAACAAAATCATATTCATCGCTGTCAAGTTTGAAAATATTTCCATCATCTGAGAAATGAATTATGTTACGTGTAAGCATATTATTTGCAGATATAATATATGGATTCATATGCATTTGCTTCAGGTTTTTGGCGAGCTCTTTTTTTACAAAAAAGTCGAGATTGCTTTTTTATCGAGACTAAATATCAACTAACAGTTGTTGGTGTGGAGACTGAATGTGAACGGACAGTTGCTGGTGTGGAGACTGAATGTGAACGGACAGTTGCTGGTGTGGGGGAATGAAGATGCAAGAGGGAGAGGGTATGAGAAGTATGACTTACAAACAGGTACCAATAATATTTCTTCTTCTGCGTTAGAGAGAGTTCGTGTGATCTCTGCCCGGGGAGCATGAAGTGTGTTGTGCTACCAGTTTCACGGCGGAAATGCGGTATTTTGCGCCTTCCTGTCTAGCTCATCCGTTTGTGGCATACTTTTAGTGCTTTTCAGCTTCCCTACCCTGTGACAACCTTCGTATATGTCACTAGACAGTGGATGTGTATCGACTTTGTGTGTGACGGTTTATCATCCACTCTACACTTGGACTTTACAGGTCAAAACATGTCCTTGGGTGGCAGTCTCCGAAGAGGCGATAACTAGGAATGTATCCTTGGGTCGACTACATCTATCTCGTACTAGGTCTTCCGCTGCCAGTCCCCGTGTCTCGTGCAATTAGACGCATTGTTCATGTGCCTATCTCGTACTGAACCGTTTCTCATCCGTGAGCACGGTTTCGGTATAGGAAACACTCTACAGTAGAGGGTTCGGGTTCGTTGGACATTTTAGTTGAGGTATCATTCACAAACATTGCCAACAAATCGTCAAAGTCTGAGCCTCTAACATATCTGGTCAGTACTAAATAAAGTATAGAGGTTACTATAAAATCCTAACGAGCAATGTTAAAAATAAGTAACTAACAATGAAAAAAAGAAAAACAACAATTTTCCGCGTTACGGTCCTACTGGGACCTTTCTCAAGAAACACATAACAATTTAAAAAATAACATAAAAATATTCAAAACTATAATTGCGTGGAAATTTTTTTCTCACCAAAACACATTGCCAACTGAAGATGTACCACGCATGTCTAGTAAATGACAAATTACGTGCGTTCAATATGTGAGCATATGTTTGCGCGCTATTGATAAACAGAAATAGACATAGAGCTATGTGTAATTTCTGTCCATAAATAGTGCGAAAACATGCTGTTGGACCATAACGTGAAAAATTGTTCCTGGTCTTTGTTTTATTGTTAGTTATTTATATTTAACATTGATAGTTCTAATTTTATAGTAACATTTATACTTTATTTAGTATTGACCACTTTTTCGTTTGGTTACTGCGGCACTCTCATTTTGTCGGACCATCCTCTGATATTTTGGTTTTTTATACACATATATGGGAGCACGGGGGGGGGGGGGGACATTTGCTGTTTCTTTTCCACAAGATACTCTTTTTTGTTTGGAAGTAACTAGAAACGTGTTATCGGGCTGAAAATACTTAGTTACGATTTCCAAATAGCGTTCTGTCAATTCTATTTGCAGATCTCACTGCCAGTTAGGTATGTCAACATCTTCCATGTCATTGTACACAAAATGTTAGGCTTACGTCTCCGAAGATTTTCTCACGAATTTGGCGATCGTGACTACGTATACCCATATTGGAACATCGACAATGGTCGCCCCTCCAATAAATATGCATTTCGGCTGACCAAGCCGGAATGCCGTACGTCATTGCGTAGCGAAAGTGCTGCCGTATGCGTTGGAGCAGAGGTGTCGAAGATATTGGTTGAGTTCTCATTTAATATGCAGCCTCTCTATCCACGGACTGATTTCTAAAATTATTGGCTAGGAACACAGCTCGAACTGCTGTATTTCTGTTCCCAAGGTGCACCACGAGAAGGTACTCTAGGATCTTGGTTATCTGCAAACCCTGGGCTCACACGAGAGTAATACGGGCCCCTGTGTGCCCTGAACAATATACCCTAGAGAGTACTTTATTCAGTAGATAATGCATGAGACTAAACATCTACCTGATTGTCGGAAACTATCCTAGGTAGCAATATTGAGTTTCGTGTCGGAGTTCTGATAGATGGTAACTTACAGGAAGGGAATATGAGCTTCTAGTATATAAACTGAACAATGGTAATATCAAAGAATAAATATCCCACAGAATGCAAAGTACATGGGATCAGTCTGAAGCAATTCAACAAGTTTCATATATTTAGGTACATTAATAACATCAGAAGGACGATGTATCAAAGAAGTCAAATGTAGAATTGCCCAGGCAAAGGCAATATTTCACAAGATGAAGAACATGCTATGTAATACATATTTGTCAATTGAGATGACACAGAGAGTTCTTATAAGTTATATATAAGCAATTCTGATGTATGGAAATGAATCTTGCACAATCAGCAAAACAGTGAAACATTATATAGTCACCAGAGATGTGATTTTATAGAATACTGTTCAGAACACCATGGACAGATGAAAAACGTAATGAAGATATCTTGAAAAAACAAATTAAATGAAAAGGTGAGCTGCTTACTCGTATCAGAGACAGTCCATATTTGATTGACTTCATTGTACTCGGTTTCCCATATGTACTCCGTCACTCTCAACGAAACAGCACGCCGCCTGTCGAGAGTACCACTCATAGCACGTAACTCCGCAGTTCCAAGTGTTTATCCACAGGGATCCCTGAAAAAATCCACGAATTATAATAATGAGAAAAGAAACTGTAACAATCGTAAATAAGAACAAAAATTGATCGTAAACAGATCAACAATTGGCCGTACACCGATCAAAAATTGGTTGTAAACAAAACCCAAAATTGGTCTTAAACAAGATCAAAAATTGGTCGTAAACAAGAAAGATCAAAATCTTTTCATAAACAAGAAAGACCAAAAATTATTCGTAAACAAGAAAAACCAAAAATTGATAGTAAACAAGACCAAAAATTGATAGTAAACAAGACCAAAAATTGGTAGTAAACAAGATCAAAAATTGATAGTAAACAAGATCAAAAATTGGTAGTAAACAAGATCAAAAATTGATAGTAAACAAGATCAAAAATTGGTAGTAAACAAGCCCAAAAATTGATAGTAAAGAAGTCCAAAAATTGGTAGTAAAAAAGCCCAAAAATTGATAGTAAAGAAGACCAAAAATTGGTAGTAAACAAGACCAAAAATTGATAGTAAACAAGACCAAAAATTGGTAGTAAACAAGATCAAAAATTGATAGTAAACAAGACCAAAAATTGGTATTAAACAAGCCCAAAAATTGATAGTAAACAAGACCACAAATTGGTAGTAAACAAGATCAAAAATTGATAGTAAACAAGACCAAAAATTGGTAGTAAACAAGATCAAAAATTGATAGTAAACAAGCCCAAAAATTGATAGTAAACAAAACCACAAATTGGTAGTAAACAAGATCAAAAATTCGTCGTATATCATATTCAGGACGTAGCTATCAACCCAACACTTTTTGACTGTAGTGATTTTATAGGCATTATAAATACGTTCAGTAGTATTCCATTGCATTGTAAACGGGTCGAATGCAAATGTGACCGTGACAGACGCGTTATCGACGACTATGCCACAGAGCTAGACAACCTTGAGATGATGTGGATAAAAATGGTTGCAATAAAACATGAAGGACTGACTATAAGTCTTTTTCGTGAAAAATAACAGGATAATTAAACATCAGATCAAAGTAAATGGAAATGTATTAAAGTTAGAAAAATCAATTCAGTTACTTAACAATCTTTTAAAGAGAGGATGGGAAATAGAAAACTGAAAATAATCGATTTGTCTACACTTAGTGCCATCCTATATGTCTTCAGTTCAGTTTTTCATGTTATTTTTATCGTCAGGGCAGATTTGAGTGAATTTACTAGTTTTGTGATTTTTAGTAAATTAACATGTCTATTTCCTTAAAACATTCCAGCTTGACATCTGAGAGTTTCCCTTAAAACATTACATCTTGACATCTGAGAACTGCCTCCTTAAAACATTCCAGCTTGACATCTGAGAGTTTCCCTTAAAACATTACATCTTGACATCTGAGAACTGCCTCCTTAAAACATTCCAGCTTGACATCTGAGAGTTTCCCTTAAAACATTACATCTTGACATCTGAGAACTGCCTCCTTAAAACATTCCAGCTTGACATCTGAGAACAGCCTCCTTAAAACATCCCAGCTTGACATCTGAGAGCAGCCTCCTTAAAACATCCCAGCTTGACATCTGAGAACTGCCTCCTTAAAACATTACATCTTGACATCTGAGAACTGCCTCCTTAAAACATTCCAGCTTGACATCTGAGAACAGCCTCCTTAAAACATCCCAGCTTGACATCTGAGAGCAGCCTCCTTAAAACATTCCAGCTTGACATCTGAGAACAGTTCCCTTAAAACATCCCAGCTTGACATCTGAGAACAGTTCCCTTAAAACATCCCAGCTTGACATCTGAGAACAGTTCCCTTAAAACATCCCAGCTTGACGTCTGAGAACAGTTCCCTTAAAACATCCCAGCTTGACATCTGAGAACAGTTCCCTTAAAACATCCCAGCTTGACATCTGAGAACAGTTCCCTTAAAACATCCCAGCTTGACATCTGAGAACAGTTCCCTTAAAACATCCCAGCTTGACATCTGAGAACAGTTCCCTTAAAACATCCCAACTTGACATCTGAGAGCAGCCTCCTTAAAACATTCCAGCTTGACATCTGAGAACAGTTCCCTTAAAACATCCCAGCTTGACATCTGAGAACAGTTCCCTTTAAGCATTCCAGCTTGACATCTGAGAACAGTTCCCTTAAAACATCCCAGCTTGACATCTGAGAACAGTTCCCTTACAACATCCCAGCTTGACATCTGAGAACAGTTCCCTTAAAACATCCCAGCTTGACATCTGAGAACAGTTCCCTTACAACATCCCAGCTTGACATCTGAGAACAGTTCCCTTAAAACATCCCAGCTTGACATCTGAGAACAGTTCCCTTACAACATCCCAGCTTGACATCTGAGAACAGTTCCCTTACAACATCCCAGCTTGACATCTGAGAACAGTTCCCTTACAACATCCCAGCTTGACATCTGAGAAGTTCCCTTAAAACATCCCAGCTTGACATCTGAGAACAGTTCCCTTACAACATCCCAGCTTGACATCTGAGAACAGTTCCCTTTAAGCATTCCAGCTTGACATCTGAGAACAGTTCCCTTAAAACATCCCAGCTTGACATCTGAGAACAGTTCCCTTACAACATCCCAGCTTGACATCTGAGAACAGTTCCCTTAAAACATCCCAGCTTGACATCTGAGAACAGTTCCCTTACAACATCCCAGCTTGACATCTGAGAACAGTTCCCTTAAAACATCCCAGCTTGACATCTGAGAACAGTTCCCTTACAACATCCCAGCTTGACATCTGAGAACAGTTCCCTTACAACATCCCAGCTTGACATCTGAGAACAGTTCCCTTACAACATCCCAGCTTGACATCTGAGAACAGTTCCCTTACAACATCCCAGCTTGACATCTGAGAGCAGCCTCCTTACAACATCCCAGCTTGACATCTGAGAGCAGCCTCCTTACAACATCCCAGCTTGACATTAATATGCCCTATCATATAAATTATTTATTAGTTTTAGCAGTCCACCACAGGTGGGCATTTATGTTGTTGATCTCTTTGCTGCATGCGTGATTGAATGACAACCTACTGAACATACTTGTATTTCCTATACAATCGCTATAATATTAAAATGGGGATATCTACGCCCGAAATTGGATATACTATCCACTGTTCTGGATCCCAAGTTTATGTAGCAAGAAAGCAACTATCGCATCACTATGCTCCACTTGCAGCAGTAAACTTTAGTTATGTAGTATTACAATATGTCCTAACACCATACTGCACACTTATTCATCATAAGTCATAATGTGTATGAAGAATTTGAAAACCGACGTATATTTTTTGTTTGTTGATAGAATCAGGAACTGGTAGGCAGCCTGCATCTGCCAGCAATACCCTTTAGATGAAATAATGGTTTGTCTTTAAGTGAATATAGTGTGGCTATCTTTGATACTATACCTGTGTCATAGTTAACAGCTTAGCTGTGATAGATGTGCCTTCATTCACATTGAATGTATTCAGTCACACGCATCTGGATATGGTAATCTCGTTATAGCAACTTGGTCCGGACCGACAAAATATGTATGTAATAACAGAAATAAGCTGTATACAGTACAAACAATATAGAATAAATATAATTGGGAATGTTGAAAACTGTTGTTATATAGGGAAATATGTTATAATAGAATATAGTGTTTCCTCTATATACATACATCTAGAAGTATATTTTTCAGTCAGACTTGATTCGCTATATTGTTCAATCAGAGTTGATTCGCTATAACGTTCAGTCAGACTTTATTCGCTATATCGTTCAGTCAGACTTGATTCGCTATATCGTTCAGTAAGACTTGATTCGCTATATCTTTTAATCAGACTTGATTCGCTGTATCGTTTTACATTGTTCTCTCATTAGAGTACCCTCTTTTTGTCAACAAACTGTCACGATTCCAGCCCCCCCCCCCGCTTACTTTTGTTGAAATCATCCTCTTCCTCTTTAGATGGTTGAGCAAAAAGAGTTCAAAAGCACTACACAATGTATTCAAGATTATGATGACCTTCGACATGCAGCAATGGTTACTTTTTTTGCTTCTGCAAGTAGTGGTGCTATCTGTCATAGATTATGGCCTCGGTCTACTAACTTTGTCACAGACGCAAGTAGATAGATTAGAAAAAGTCCAAAATGAGGTAATGCGAGTGTTACTGTGATGTACTAGATACACCCATCTCTGTTATGAGATTTCTGCTTGATCTCTCCAGCATTAGAGTGCGACATTAGGTAGCACAAGTTAGGTGGTACCTTACAGTGATAGAATAAAACAACCACTCATTACACCAACGTCTAGATGAGTCAAAGGGAAAATGAATCAAGCGTGGCAGATCATGGATGGCAGAGGCCGAAGACGCAATGCGAATAGTATGTGAATTGGAAGAAATAGGAAAGGGCAGTGAATGGGTGGAGGTAGACACTGAGAAGAAATCACTGACTAAAGTAATAATACAACTAGATACAGCGTGTCGAAAATGGACGGACGTCAGGGCTCAGGATACAGTGCACGAACTCGCCCGACTACACTTGAAACCACAAGAAATAATTATATACACAGATGGCTCCGTTAACCTAAACACAAATAAAAGCGGTTGGGGTTTAGTTGCCTCCAGAAACGGCGTGAAGTTGGGTGAGAAATCTTCAGCACATTCTACTGTCACATCGAGCATGAGGATGTAGATAGAGGGAGTTACAGCAGCGCTTAATTGGTTGATAAATGATACATCAACACACTCGGTAATACTCACAGACTCTCAAAGTATGCTGCGCAAGATATAAAAGTTCATGCTAAGAAAAGAATGGTGGGACTTATTGAACAACTCAGTTGTACAGAGCA
This sequence comes from Meghimatium bilineatum, assembly GCA_034231615.1. Lineage (NCBI taxonomy): Eukaryota > Metazoa > Mollusca > Gastropoda > Stylommatophora > Philomycidae > Meghimatium > Meghimatium bilineatum. The sequence continues at coordinate 7,066,127 of CM067298.1, forward strand.
TGACATGGATATACTGCCCTGGTCATGCTGGGGTCAGAGGAAACGAGAGAGCCGACTTATTGGCAGGCAATGCGGCGATAGACGGCACATTGCTGAGAAGAGATAAAGCAGATTTAATAAAGGCAGTAATAAATTCATTTCAAGATGCAGATGATGTCTATGAGGTTGAGAACGTAAACATACAGAGAATGTTAGAAATGGGAGTATTCAGAGGTGAGGGGAGGAAAAGTAAAATTTTTGGAAAGTCCCGAAGATCACACAATCAACACCTGACCAGGACTCTTGAGTCTAAATACACTGGAATGGCTGCTAGAGCGGAGGACGGAGCACTTATGGGAATATCCCGCGTGTCGTGAAGCCAGTTTCTAATGAAGAATTCAGGTTTATAGAAAATAGTGTCACATTCAAGCAAGTTAAGTGATATATAGAACCGTTTTCTTTACTTCTACTTTTCTCAATCCCCCCCTCCCCACCTTTGTCAACAACTGTCAAATTCGTGTAGAGGCCATTCCCCTTTCCCATAATTGTTGACGTAATGTATGGACAGCTCCTTGGTAGGGGGGGGGGGGTAACCTGACTTGTACAAGCAATTAAACGACACGTGTCTACAGTTAACACCTCCTACGCACAAGTTATTAGAGAAAATTCTGTTCTCACCTTTTACCTATGGTTTTACCTGATCAATTTGATCGATTTGTCAACTGCATTAATGAAAGTACATATTTAATTGCTTGCATGCACAAATCTCTTACATACATTTTTCTTGTCTTTTAAGCTAGATATTTATGTAGTTCATTTCCAAATGCTTGTCGTGAAATAGAATTTAATATCTCAATAACATATGCGCTCAATGACATGATTTTTGTGACTCGCGGTTTTACATTTGCATGTACTAATATTTGTATGATTTAAAATTCTGCACTTATCGCCGTCCCGTCCTCGTGCGTGCACACATCTCTTTTATTTATATCAGTGGCTAGGAGTCCATATAAGGATTGTAAGAGTTACATACTTAATCACAGCTGATTATATTTCTTACAAAGTAACCAAATGTAGTATAAAATTAGATCAGCATGAAGACATCTTAAAAGTGTTCACATCTTTTCAATATTAATATTTGAGTAATAATCCAAATGCTTGTAGGGAAAAGAACGGAAAATGTGTTCCTTTTTATGAGAAGTAATGTTATTTTCTTATTTATAAAAGTATCTTCTTTCGCCGCTTAAAACTTGCCTTTATGCAATGAAACCGTCTGAATTGTCGCTAAATCAAGTTGTAGCGTAAATGATTGCGACTTAGTCTGACCGAGTTCGTAAATGCATGCTTTGTCACCTCGATGATGCGAATAAATTTCTCAATCCTGTGGTGTTTTTCGAGGAAGCGACGTTGACTTGTGGCATAATTGTAGCACACGAGGAGATGAACATCCACATGTCGTAATGGAGCATGGGCGAGACAGCCCTAAAACGTTTAACATGTGGTGTGCCTAACCTTGAATTATGTGATCAGGCCAATATTCATTGCCAAAGTCATAGTCAGAGGAACTACATAACGAAACATGCTGTAAAATACTGCAGTTCCTATGATATCAGAAGGATTCATATTACATCCAGATGGAGCACTTCCACACTGCACCAATGACGTAAGAAACCACAGTTATCAACAATTTCCAGACATATGAATTATATTAAGTCCAATTGAATGACCACCAAGGTCACCAGAGTTGACGCCCTTAAATGTTTTTCAAAGGGGATACATAAAAACCTATGTCTCTCAAGAATTCGGATGCAGGGACTGGGTACTCTTCGGCCGCGAATAATTGACGTTTGTACATACTTCACACATCAGATGCTTCAAAACACATGTAGAGAGATAGGATATTATCTTGGCAATTTTTCTGCCTCTAGAGGTGCTCATATGAGATCTACTAAATCATATTGAGTTACTACTAAACTGTTATCGCTACCCGAAATTACAGAACAACAGATTTCTAGAAAGTAGAAATTATTGTGCTGTACGCGCGAATTGGTGCTAAATGTTGTGTTATGACGAATATTGACATTTACTGAGTAATCTTGTAATTTTACTTTAAAAAAAATAACAACTAAGTTGTTTTTCAAGCAAAATAATTTTCATCTGTGAACTAGTAACGTTTTAGTTTTCTGTCATATATATCAGTTCTGTATGTCATTTATGTAGCAGAAGTGGCACGCCACTCACCATATGCGATTTTATATATTCACGACATTTACGGAAACCCCCTTGGAACAATTTTCGCGTTTTGAGTATTTATTCTTATTAAGTACCTGACACGTACGTGGTGTATATACACACACACACAACAACACATTGATTCTTGTATGGATGTCTTCTTACCATGGCTGACTTAAGTACCGACAACCATTTTCCAATGAGGTGGTTGCAGAGTTTCTACAACTGCACACCTCATTCCTACAGATCCATGTGGGAAAAGAGCAGCTGGGTAAGTTGTTAGTTTACTATAGGAACAGTGTAGCTATTTATATACTTAAGTTCCATTTAGTTTCTCTCAAACCTAGTATCATCATCATCATGTGACATTCTTTTCAAAGCGTGGTCGTCCTTATGGATTATCTGAACACTCTGGGCGAGTTGAGCTGCAGCAACTAGAGACATGTTTAAACAATCTGATATATCACTGCACCATCTTCGTCTTGGGTGCCCTCTTCCCCTGTTACCGATAACTCTGCCTTGATTCATTAATCTTTCCATGCTGGTATGTCTCATTATATGACACACCTCTCCCCCCCCCCAAAAAAAAAAAATAATAATTAAAAATTGGCTGAATTATGATTTTGCTACAAAGGGACAGAGATTTAATTATTGCTGGTATGTATATATTCATCATCCATGGCGACCATGTGACTAATTGATTGACAGATAAGTTGTCAGCCAATCTCCAACTTTCCATAGTCGCCTACTAAGATCAGACCTGAAAGAAAACACTAGCACGATTATTTGCATCCTAAACTAAAACTTCAGGTTCCGGTTGCCACACAGGCGACACGCAGTAGATATCTTGATACATGAGTCCACTTGTACAAACAAATATGCTAGTTTAACTTATCTATCCAAGAAATTATCCATATGATTCAACTTGTACAGACATTATTCTAGTTTATCTTATCCATGAAAGTATTCACATGAGCCTACTTATACAAACATTACTCATACAAACATTACTCATACAAACATTACTCATACAAACATTACTCATACAAACATGTTTTTGCTGTTTGCGTACCATATTCTTCTTTCGTTTGTCTGGAACGTGCATATATCTAAAGTTTTGTTTCTTCTCTAACCTTGACTGTGTATTGGTAACTCGTAGACGGGTCCATAGAGTTTGTCTTTCATTGCTGTTTTCATACTCCTGGCATTCCTAAAGAAGGTTTTCTCCTGCTTGAGGTGCCTGTCCACAGTACACATGGCCATGTTGCCAATCTTGAACATTTGCATACATGTGGCTGCGAGTCAGTTGTGTCTTGTTCCAAGGTGTAGAACGACAACTTTGTCTGGTCTGCTCATAATTCGATGGTCATCATGTGTTGGAGTTGGCTTTCTAATTGCCGTGATCATCTGTTTCCTTTAATGGCACGTTATTGGCACCTGGTTGATTATCAGCAGCTCCCTCCTTAGCCATCCTATCTGATTTCTCGTTTCCAGATATTCCACAATGCAGTGATTAGTAGTTTCAGAGAAGTTCATTATATATACAACCACATACAACCACATACAACCATATACAACCAGCTTTTATCCTGGCATTTCACAGGCATATAATCTTACACAGACGTGAACCTGCGCAGATGACATCTATACAGCTAGAAAATCACATCCATTATTGATTTCTGTGAGCTCTAGGTATCTGTTTCACTGGCACATTCTTTCATGTTAACCTCATCGACATTAATTGTCACATTAATTTCCGTAACGTGTTGTTGATAGTTTTATCTAGTTTTATTCTTGGTTTTAGCTTATTATTTTAGAAGAAAAACATGTTTCTATTGTGTTATCCTGCTAAATACTGTTGTATATCCTTCTTTCTATTGATTCATGAATATATACAGTAAAAATATGAGATCCGTGAATGTGCACAGTAAAAATATGAGATCCGTGAATGTGCACAGTAAATATATGAGATCCGTGAATGTGCACAGTAAAAATATGAGATCCGTGAATGTGCACAGTAAAAATATGAGATCCGTGAATGTGCACAGTAAAAATATGAGATCCGTGAATGTGCACAGTAAAAATATGAGATCCGCGAATGTACACAGTAAAAATATGAGATCCGTGAATGTGCACAGTAAAAATATGAGATCCGTGAATGTACACAGTAAAAATATGAGATCCGTGAATGTACACAGTAAAAATATGAGATCCGTGAATGTACACAGTAAAAATGAGTTCCATACATGTACACAGTAAAAAATTAACGAAGATAAGTACAAGTGCTAACAATTTTATATTTTATGGGCTAGTGTTTTTGCCTTAGCATTTCATACTCCTGGCATTCCTAAAGAAGATGTTCTGCTGCAGAGGTTTCTGTCCACATGTACACATGGCCGTTATGCCAATCTTGAATGTTTGTATACATGTGGCTGCGAGTCTGTTGTGTCAATTTCCATTTATATTTACACTTGTTTCGTGTTACCAAAACCCTCGCATTTTCAGTAACGGGCTGTTTCCCGACACCGGAGATTTATTACACGATGTACACATTGTGTTGCCACATTCATCGGCTGTCATCATTTAATTTAACAGAACTTATCATGCCACATCCACATTTAGTTTAGCAGAACTTATCATGCCACATCCACATTTAGTTTAGTAGAACTTATCATGCCACATCCACATTTAGTTTAGCAGAACTTATGCCACATCCACATTTAATTTAACAGAACGTATCATGTCACATCCACATTTAGTTTAGTAGAACTTATTATGCCACATCCACATTTAGTTTAGTAGAACTTATCATGCCACATCCATCGGCTGTCATCATTTAGTTTAGCAGAACTTATCATTTGGAAGCTAGGAAAACCTCAGTCGCAGTGATTATATTATGTTCAATTATTCAGGTGACATTCTTTCCAATACATACTCTTCTTCTGAATGAACACGATTCTGGTCTAGTTGACTTGACCATCTGTAGCCAGTGGTGTGGTTAAGTACACTGAGATGTCTCTTATCCAGCGTCGTCTTTAGTGTCCCTTACCTCTGTTACCAGCAACCATACCTTCCATTATATTTTTTGTCCGTTATGTCTCATTATATGAAATAGTAACTGCAGAATTCTTGTTATAGTGTCGTTTAGGTACAAAACACAGGGCCGTAGATACATTTAGCAACAAACCACATGGCGGTAGATACGTTTAGCAACAAACCACAGGGATGTAGATGCAGTTAGCAACAAACCACAGGGCCGTATATACATTTGGAACAAACCACAAGGCCGTAGATACATTTAGCAACAAACCACAGGGCCGTAGATTCAGTTAGCAATAAACCACAGGGCCGTAGATGCAGTTGCAACAAACCACAGGGCCGTAGATACATTTAGCAACAAATCACAGGGAAGTAGATACATTTGGAGCAAACCACAGGGCCGTAGATACATTTGGAACAAACCTCAGGGTCCTAGATGCATTTGGAACAAACCACAGGGCCGTAGATATATTTGGAGCAAACCACAGGGCCGTAGATAAATTTGGAACAAACAACAGGGCCGTAGATACATTTAACAACAAACCAAAGGGCCGTAGATACGTTTAGCAGTAAACCACAGGGCCGTAGATACATTTTCCTAAAGTGGTGAAGGGTTTGCATAAAAACAGGTATCAGTGAGTCAGATCTTTTATTTAGTGAAAAATTAGATGCCCTTTTTTTTGAAAAAAAATGTTAAAGTGAGGAGGTTTGGCTTATTGCCCGCCCTTTGTTCAAGTTCCTAGTACTAAGAATCATGTTCGATTTGAACCCCTTCCCCCAAACCCGCTACCTTCTCCTTTTACAGGCCTGGCCAACCATCTTATCGATTCTTTATTCGTCTTTTTCAATGCTCTTGGCATTCTTAAAATCTTCCTTTCGAATGAAACAATTCCCTTTCTTAACTGTTTTATTAAGTGTCCATGTTTTTACAGCCGTAAATTGCTACTGGAAATATGCTCGCTCTAATTAGATATAGTTTGGCTGAATAGCTAGTGCATTGCTAACGTTTTTACACATTTATTATATGTTAGGTCTCTATTGCTGTTCTTGATTTCTATATATTCACCTCACAGTAATGTGTTTCTAAAACAATATGAAGAAAACCATGGACATATATCCGACAGAACGAATGAAAACAGAACTACTACTACTACAAGCATTAAAATGGGGACCAGATGGTAAAGAAAACTCAAAGGATATAACCTTTGGGTCTCTAAAACATGCAATATATTAAACACAGTGGCATCACATCGCTCGAACTGGCGAGATCTGGTTTATGACCTATGCTCCACATTCGACGCTGAAGGAACATAGTGTGATATATATATATATATATATATATATATAGAGAGAGAGAGAGAGACCGACCGATGGTTGGATGAATGGATGGTTGTGTAAGTAGACATGCAGATGGTAATTCTTCTCCTTACTTCTGCTACACAGATCTCTCGACTGTTTGTGTTTGCACCCAAATTGTTCAACTCGACTGTTTCTGTTTGCACCCACATTGTTCAACTCGACTGTTTCTGTTTGCACCCAAATTGTTCAACTCGACTGTTTCTGTTTGCACCCATATTGTTCAACTCGACTGTTTCTGTTTGCACCCAAATTGTTCAACTCGACTGTTTCTGTTTGCACCCAAATTGTTCAATTCAACTGTTTCTGTTTGCACCCAAATTGTTCAATTCAACTGTTTCTGTTTGCACCCAAATTGTTCAATTCAACTGTTTCTGTTTGCACCCAAATTGTTCAACTCGACTGTTTCTGTTTGCACCCAAATTGTTCAATTCAACTGTTTCTGTTTGCACCCAAATTGTTCAACAGATCTCAGCTGCTGTCGTGCTCACTGTTTTATCCTCTATATTGTCGAACAAAATTGGAGATCTCTGTGGCACAGTAGTTAAGTGCTCACGAGGTATCGGGTTTGAATCCCGATCACGATGACGTAATTCTGTGGGTTTTTTTTCCGGAGATGCATGGGGATTACGGTTGGGACTCTACGGAGTTACGTGCTATGAGTGATACTTTCTGTAGCTGGCGTGACGCTTCGTTGAGAAGTACAGATTACATATGAAGTCAGTCTTCTGTGACTTTTGATTAATTTCTTATAAAATCGTTATTCCCACACGCATCATTCTCATACATTGTTTGGGTGGTACCTTTCCCACACATTGCTGGGGGGTGATAGCTTTCTCACACATTGATTGGGTGATAGCTTTCTCACACATTGATTGGGTGATAGCTTTCTCACACATTGCTGGGGGTGATAGCTTTCTCACACATTGATTGGGTGATAGCTGTCTCACACATTGATTGGGTGGTACCTTTCCCACACATTGCTGGGGGTGATAGCTTTCTCACACATTGATTGGGTGATAGCTTTCTCACACATTGCTGGGGGTGATAGCTTTCTCACACATTGATTGGGTGATAGCTTTCTCACACATTGATTGGGTGGTACCTTTCCCACACATTGCTGGGGGTGATAGCTTTCTCACACATTGATTGGGTGGTACCGTTCTCACACATTGCTGGAGGTGATAGCTTACCCACACATTCCTGGGGGAAATACATCTAATTTTGAGGGGATGTTTATTAATATTATTACATTTTTTTTTACATTCTTTACCTGTATTCTTGTTTTTTACTAGTCTTCTTGAACTGTACTAAATGACTTTTTCTATTGTTCTAATTAGGGCAGAGGGCAATTCCGTCAAATAATAATCTGGGTTTGATGGTGTGCAACCCACACCCTTGCCACAACCACCCAAAATATTAGAACAAGAAAATCCCCGTGCTTCTGCGGCCCGAATGTTGGGAATACACTTGTCAACCACCAAAGACGGATGTGTCGTGCCATCGACGGAAATAAAAAGGCGACACAACTCATTTCCATTCTCTGGACTACATTCTGCTGTAAATCTAGTAGGACCATTGTCCTGCTACAAGAGAGAGCAAGCGTGAGTTTAAGAATGTGTCCTAATTTTAGGTGTTTGGTAGGGGCGTTGGCGGGCTGTACATTCATATATGGTGAGAGGTACCCATAAGCCATGCGGAATTCGTACGTGTTAGGCCGAAAGACGCAGATATCCGAGCCAAGCAATTTGACTGAAACGTCAATTTTTAAAATGTTTGGAATATAAGAGAGCGGATATAGCGAAATATAAGAGAGCTTTGAGATGACGGAATATAAGAGACCGGAGATAACTGAATATAAGAGCGGAGGTAACGGAATATAAGAGAACGGAGATAGCGGAATATAAGAGAACGGAGATGACGGAATATAAGAGAACGGAGATGACGGAATATAAGAGAACGGAGATGACGGAATATAAGAGAACGGAGATGACGGAATATAAGAGAACGGAGATGATGGAATATAAGAGAACGGAGATGATGGAATATAAGAGAACGGAGATGATGGAATATAAGAGAACGGAGATGATGGAATATAAGAGAACGGAGATGACGGAATATAAGAGAACGGAGATGACGGAATATAAGAGAACGGAGATGATGGAATATAAGAGAACGGAGATGATGGAATATAAGAGAACGGAGATGACGGAATATAAGAGAACGGAGATGATGGAATATAAGAGACCGGAGATGACGGAATATAAGAGAACGGAGATGATGGAATATAAGAGAACGGAGATGACGGAATATAAGAGAACGGAGATGATGGAATATAAGAGAACGGAGATGACGGAATATAAGAGAACGGAGATGACGGAATATAAGAGAACGGAGATGATGGAATATAAGAGAACGGAGATGACGGAATATAAGAGAACGGAGATGACGGAATATAAGAGAACGGAGATGATGGAATATAAGAGAACGGAGATGACGGAATATAAGAGAACGGAGATGACGGAATATAAGAGAACGGAGATGATGGAATATAAGAGAACGGAGATGACGGAATATAAGAGAACGGAGATGACGGAATATAAGAGAACGGAGATGATGGAATATAAGAGAACGGAGATGACGGAATATAAGAGAACGGAGATGACGGAATATAAGAGACCGGAGATAACTGAATATAAGAGAACGGAGATGATGGAATATAAGAGAACGGAGATGACGGAATATAAGAGACCGGAGATGACGGAATATAAGAGAACGGAGATGATGGAATATAAGAGAACGAAGATGACGAGTAATAGAACATCCAGATAAACAATAAAACAGTAGATATAATACACAGAATAAATACAATATTAATACTGGATATATGTGAATGATGTCATCGCCTCCGCCAGCAGGAACAGCATATACATACAAAAATACGATGTAATTCAGGATGTTGCGATGTTATATTAATGAGTCCCTTTGGATTAAAGAGGATTTAGAGATTGTCTCAGAGTTGTGTCATTAGCTGTGTGTTTTTGTTTTGCTCGTCGATTTGTCATCCAAGTTATTGCATGTGATAACGCTTTTTGTAAACATTACTCTAAATCTTTTAGCATACTTGACATGATAATCTTCATATTTCTTGTCCAAGATTATTGACAAGATTTTTGCTTAGTTCTTTTTATTTCAGTTTGCAGTAGTACAGGGAGTTCGAGATGAAGGAAGTAACAGCTAATATAAGGAATGAAATCTATTGAAGCTTCTGTATTAATTGAACTTCTCATATGTTTCTTCCGCCGAAGACGGGTGTGTCGGACCGTTGGCGCAAATAAAATGGCGACACAACGCATTTCCATTCTCTGGACTACATACATCCTGCTGGAAATCTAGTATGACCAAGGTACTGCTATAAGAGACATTCAGCAGGAGTTTGAGAATGAACGCGGAAGAAGATGAAGTTGCTTTTTTCTCGTACTGTCGTTCTCAAACTCTTGCAGATTAGTACGATGCAGTCCAGAATGAGGATTATTATTCTTTGCAGATTTGCTTTGATATATTCGCTTTTGGACCTGACATGTCCGAGTTCAGCAATGTTTCTGTGTCATTTGACACACCCTAACCTCCACCATATAATATTCTGTTTAGTCCTCTCTTACGACCAACATGGAAGGTAAACATTGCTGATTTTATCTTCTTCCATCTGAGCCCCCGGCAACGAATGGGCGACATATAATATCGATCTTTCAATTCATCATCATGTGCCACTACGGTTGACTAAAACCTCACGGGTCTCTGCAACTGTCAATGATCGATGTCGGCGATCAGTTTAGATGTTGAACTCTTCTAAGCTGTTGTGAAAATGTAATCTTTGTCATCATTTGTCTTACAAAACTTAGCTGGAAGTTAGCAGTCTCTATTCTGAAAATGTAATCTTTGTCATCATTTGTCATCAGATAACGTAGCTAGAAGTTAACAGTGTATTTTCTGAAGCGGAGCTATGCTTATCACGCGCATAGATGGAAGTATAGTTAAGTCACCAAATATATCGTTGAGAAATCGAATGTGTTGGAAATAGCCGCGTCGACATCACATCCGCACTGAAAACTACTACACAACAAAATAAACATTGTAGGCACACTGAAAACTATTACACAGCATAATAAACAGAGTTAGCGCAGAAAATGAAAAATGTGGAATTTACAATTAAGTATTAACAAGGTGGTGCATTGTCTGTGGTCTATTCCCGTGTGAAAATGATGGTTGTCAGTATCCACACTTGCCGTTAACGTAGAGATGAGAGCTTCAGTTGTCGTTCCACGGCCAGATGTGTCGTCGTGTATGCATTTAGTCCATGTTTATTCAATGTTATCTTGATTTTATCTATCCACCGTTTTCTTGGTCTACCTTTGGCTTTATGTCCAGATTCTTTGTGGTGATATGCTCATATTGTTATTTGATTTGGGTTCATTCACATAAGGTGACCGAAACATTTTAGTTCCTATCTCTCAATATGTTCAATATATGATATTATAACAAATCTTTTCCTAATTTCTTCATTTCTTAGTTGTATCTAGTTTGGTAACCATTGCAGCTTTTCTCAGACACTTCATTTCACATGTAACGATTTTCTCTCTGCTGTGAGGCTGTTTAAGACCATGTTTGACATTTGTAGCATAGTGTTGGTATAAAAATTGTATATATTATCTGTGTTTTTTAATTTCCATCTTGATCTTCGGGTGAAGAAGTAATGGTGAAAGTTGGTAGGTCACTGTGTTTGCTTTCTGACACCTTGTCCCTATTTTTGTGCCTAGTGTTCTATTTTCGGAAAATATGCTGCCTATATATTTAAATTCGTTGGCTTGTTTCACTTTAGTTTTATCTATTGTTATATATATTGTTGTTGTTGCAGACTTTTTTTATTTTTTGATGTTTATGTTGCACTTCTGACATGCTAATAGCAATAATGTTCCGGCTGATGAGCAGGCAAGGAATACGAGTCACATATTATTCGTGATTTGAAGTCAAAATTACTCCCATGGATCACCCAAGCACTAGGAAGTAAGGTGTCAGGACGCATGCTCTGGGAATATCGAGGAATTTCGCCGTCGCTATACTGAGCAAGTGAGGAAAATGGTCAACCACTAACTAGGCTGCTGAGCGCATATGAAAAACTTTGTGCAATGACACTGGTTCACAACTCTGATTACCTTTCGCTTACATATTAACCAATAAGTCATTGATCTCAGCAATACGATTGACCTGTCGCTGGGAACATCGATCCAGTTAAACTAATAAATATCTATTCCATTTGTAGATCGTTTTTATAGATAGTTTAGTTTGCACTATTGTTCTTCGTAAACAGCTACAACTTTATACAGCTCGACTGAGATCTAAAGCGAACATGAATCAAAATACGGCACGCGGGTCATAAACATAACTATCTGTGTTTCTTGTAGTGCATATGTCCATATCATCATCAGGTGTCGTCTCCGCAACGAAGGTTAACTTCTAACTACCGTGGACAAAGACTCCCCTGACACAATGGATGTCCATTCGCAATATCTGCACGATTTATACCTTTAATTCGTCTCAGACCATAAGATGTAAGGTAAAAGTCAACATGCCCTGATATAACCAAAATATACCGCGAGCCTGAGTGGAAAAGAGCGTGTCTCTGAAAATAGAGGTTTTATTTTGGTAATGAACAAACAATAAATAAACTATCCCCTTGGCTAATCAAATCTCAGTTTATAAGTTATCGCAGCCATGCTGTAAACTATTATAAAGAAAACTTAGCATTGATCTTGAGATCTACACAGTGTTTCGAACGAGATAGACTTGTGCAAACAGTGTTGGCCGGGTTCATTTGTCGGAAGCTTTAACTTTACAAGCAGAAAGCCATTTGATATCAATGATGTTTTTGTTTTTTTTCGACAAGAAATTATTAAGTAAAATAGAAACAATTATCATCATCATGTGACATATTTTTCCCAGAACGTAGTCAGAACGTACAAACAATTATATACGCCATAAATGAGAAATTCTAAAGCCAAAAAAAAATATTTATGTATTTTCTCTTCTAGGTAGTACAATTTATTTCCTTACTGTCTGTTTTGCGTGTAATTGTGTATTTATGTCTGTCTTTGAGTCTGCCTGTCATTGTTTCCTAATTTTGAAGTATCTTGAAAGTCCGCAACTGCGTTCATTACCTGGTACATATTGTGACGCCGATTTTTTCCAGAAAAAGATTTTTTCTCATTATATTTTCCCAATAAATTTGACTGTTTTTTTCTTATATTATCAATAATGCATCTTTTTACATCCATTCTTCTAAGACATTCTTCATTAGTAATCTTTTGCTGTCCAAGAAATGCGTAACATTCTTTGAATAAACCATATTTCTGGTGCCTCCTATGATTATTGCGATGTCTTGTTTATTGCCCATGCTTCACTTCCATAGAGTAGCACTGGCTCAGTGTAGCATTTGAGGATAGGTAGTGGTGTGAATATTTATGATTTCAGGGTTTTAGGTCTTTTTCGTATACATTTTTCTCTCATTAAATGGGATGTGATTACCTTTGTGTGAGAATCTGTAAAGGATGTGTTTGACCTAGTTGTTGAAGGGATGTGTTTGACCTAGTTATTTAAGGGATGTGTTTGACAGAGTTCTTGAAGAGGTGTGTTTGACCTAGTTCTTGAAGGGATGTGTTTGACCTAGTTATTAAAGAGATGTGTTCGACCCAGTTCTTGAAGGGATGTGTTTGACCTAGTTATTTAAGGGATGTGTTTGACCTAGTTATTTAAGGGATGTGTTTGATTCAGTTCTTGAAGGGATGTGTTTTACCTAGTTCTTTAAGGGATTTGTTTGATCTACTTCTTGAAGAGGTGCGTTTGATCCAGTTTTTAAGGGATGTGTTTGACCTAGTTCTTGAAGGGATGTGTTTGACCGAGTTCTTGAAGGGATGTGTTTGACCTAATTCTTGAAGGGATGTGTTTGACCTAGTTCTTGAAGAGGTGTGTTTTACAGAGTTCTTGAAAGGATGTGTTTGACCTACTTCTTGAAGGGATGTGTTTGAGTTATTGAAGAGGTGTGTTTGACCCAGTTCGTAAAGGGATGTAATTGACCTAGTTCTTTAAGGGATGTGTTTGACCTACTTCTTGAAGAAGTGTGTTTGACCCAGTTCTTGAAGGGATGTGTTTTACCCAGTTTTTGAAGGGATTTATTTAACCCAGTTCTTGAAGGGATGTGTGTGACCTAGTTCTTGAAGGGATGTGTTTGACCTAGTTATTTAAGGGATGTGTTTGATTCAGTTCTTGAAGGGATGTGTTTTACCTAGTTCTTTAAGGGATTTGTTTTATCTACTTCTTGAAGAGGTGCGTTTGATCCAGTTTTTAAGGGATGTGTTTGACCTAGTTCTTGAAGGGATGTGTTTGACCGAGTTCTTGAAGGGATGTGTTTGACCTAATTCTTGAAGGGATGTGTTTGACCTAGTTCTTGAAGAGGTGTGTTTTACAGAGTTCTTGAAAGGATGTGTTTGACCTACTTCTTGAAGGGATGTGTTTGACCGAGTTCTTGAAGAGTTGTGTTTGACCCAGATCTTGAAGGGATGTGTTTGGCCCATTTTTTGATGGGATGCTTTGACCCAGTTCTTGAAGGGATGTGTTTGACCGAGTTCTTGAAAAGGTGTGTTTGACCCAGTTCTTGAAGGGATATTTTAACCCAGTTTTTAATGGGATGTGTTTAACCCAGTTCCAGAAGGGATGTGTTTGACCTCGTTCTTGAAGGGATGTGTTTGACCTAGTTATTGAAGAGGTGTGTTTGACCCAGTTCGTAAAGGGATGTAATTGACCTAGTTCTTTAAGGGATGTGTTTGACCTACTTCTTGAAGAAGTGTGTTAGACCCAGTTCTTGAAGGGATGTGTTTTACCCAGTTTTTGAAGGGATTTATTTAACCCAGTTCTTGAAGGGATGTGTGTGACCTAGTTCTTGAAGGGATGTGTTTGACCTAGTTATTGAAGAGGTGTGTTTGACCCAGTTCTTGAAGGGATGTGTTTGACCGAGTTCTTGATGAGGTTTGTTTGACTCAGTTCTTGAAGGGATGTGTATGGCCCATATTTTGAAGGGATGTTTTTGACCCAGTTTTTGAAGGGATGTGTTTGTCCGAGTTCTTGAAGAGGTGTGTTTGACCCAGTTCTTGAAGGATGTGTTTAACCCAGTTCTTGAAGTGATGTGTTTGACCTAGTTTTTTAATGGATATTTTAAACCCAGTTTTTGATGGAATATGTTTGACCTAGTTTTTGGTAACATTCCTATTACTAAAAGGTTCTCAGTAGCTGGGGGGGGGGTGGATTTGTTGTTGAATACTCTAACCTCCCTCCCATCTATGGGCTTGCGATAGTGTTACCTTCAAAACGAAGATGTCAGGCGTGCTTGACTGTGGTTAGCTTTCAGGTTAGAGTCCTGTGTGCCGTGCGGGATCCAGTTCTCGCGTAAGACTGACCTACAAGCGATATTGATACAATCGTCCACCGTTTAGTGCAAGTGGTAAACACTGAACGTATTAGTTACCACACCTAATTCGGATATGTCGGGTCATAAACGCAAATAAAACGGCGACATAACACATTTCCCTTCACTGAACTACAGCAGGAATGAAAAAGAGATATTGACATTCGAAATGAAATGTTCTACAAATATTCTAAGATTACCAAGGACAGAAAGACGAACCAACGCATATTTCCACAATGAGCTAAAAATAGAGGACACCATTCTACTAAATCTATCAAAGACGAAAACTTATTTATGTCAGACATATAAAGAGACACTCTTTAGAAAGATTAATCATCACCATCATCAAGTGCCGTCTCCACAACGAAGGTTGGCTGCAACAGATCTCCAACATCCCCTTCTTCTGTTTTAGTGGTGCACTCTGCTAGACTGTAACCCGTCCATCTTGTGATGTTACTCTCCCACTTGTATCTCTGCCTACCTCTTGCTCGCTTCCATTCGACTTGACCCTCAAGTAAGGTCTTCAATAAGGTGACATGTCTTTTAATGTGTTCAGAATATTTTGTTTGCCTGATCTTTATTTCTCTTAGTAATTCTTTCTTCATATTAAGTGTTTTAGCACCTCTTTTTTCCTTCACTTTCCCTATTCTCCTATATACCCACATCTCAAAGGCATCAATTCTGTCTTCTAATTGATTATTTAGTGCCCATGTTTGTGATTCATACATTAATATAGAATAGATGTAGCATTTTATAATTCTCATTTTTAACTTTCTTGTAATTTGTTTAGATGTGAATAGTTTCTCCATGTCATCGATTAATCATGGGGGGGGGGAGTTGCAGGAAAGAGAACAAGAGACAGATCAATATTACGAAGCTCACATGACACCGAAGACCGTTTGAACATGACACTGGAAGAGACTTGGCACCTTGCACAGAACGGAGATGCTTACAGAGTGGCAGTGAGGACAATGTTCTGCAAAAGACAAGACACACAGATAGATAGATAGATAGATAGATGGATGGATGGATGGATGGATGGATGGATGGATGGATGGATGGATGGATGGATGGATGGATGGATGGATGGATGGATGGATGGATGGATGGATAGATAGATAGATAGATAGATAGATAGATGGATAGATGGATAGATGGATAGAAGGATAGGATAGGATAGGATATGATTGGATTGGATGGGGATATGGATGGAGGGAGGGATGGATGGATGGATGGATGGATGGATGGAAATCGATGCTTTCGGAAATCTATCACGACCAGTGTCTTATTAAACAAAAGATCCAGTGGGAGTCTAAGAACAAATCCTCCCCATAAAATAATAATAATAATGCTTGACCGATCGCTGCTGTCATAAAAATTATAAACCATCACCAAAATAAATGACAACAGATATACAGTCAGTTTATACAATAATATCCTGAAATAATACGACAGTAATTCAAATAAATACTAACCAGATTTTTTTTTTTAAATAGACAAACAATCAACAACATAATCAAGCAGATGATGTTGGCTAAATTAATAATACAGAAATGTCTTAGGCAAACTGGCACATGGCCAGGAAGTTTTCTGTCTCAGACAAGCTCAGACGGGTTCACCAGACGTTAGACTGATCTCCATTAGTCCAGCCATTTTTCTGCCATTTTGAAAAAAAAAACACATAAGAAAATACAAATGGAGACCGATTTGCGGAAGTCATCTGCGATAAGTAATTGCCACATAGCAGGTGGCACGTATCATTCATATGTGAATTATCTCTCGTTTAAAATGAAAGTTGTGTCTGGATTAACATTTTCAACCAATGAAAGAAAGTAATTCTTTTTGGTTAAGCATACTGTCGAAGACGGATGTGTCGGGCCAATGGCGCAAAAAATGGTGAAACAACAAATTTTCATTCTGGGCCATATTCAGCTGGAATCTGGTAGGATCATTATGCTTCTACATGAGAGAACCAGCGGGAGTGTGAGAATGAACGCTGAAGAAGAACTCATGATCAGATAACTATCGTCTGTCTAGGCTGATGGTGTAGATGTGCTTTGGAGACACGCCATCAGACGAGATATGTATCAGATTTCTAACCTGATAGCCGCAGGGTCTGTTGAGAGATTGAGTAGTCAATAGTCTGTGAATTGTCTAACTCAATGTGCAAAAATAAAAAAAAATAAGTTTGGGATAAGTTGCTGGCTTTTCATCTGAAAGGTTCTTAGTTCGTGTCACCAGAGGCGATTAAAAGAAATTGAAGAGGACAATGACCCGTAACTGTATGTAAAGGAGATCGATTATCTAGCGGATAGATCTGCCGCAACTTGACTGTCTACTATACAAGAACGAAGTCGTCCAGGAAATACTGTGATATCAAATAAATGGCCTGTATATGATGTAGTCTGACCACTGGATAGCACGACACGAAACTGAATCACTCACTGAGGACTAATAACAAGTACTAATAGTGAATCATTCACTGCACTTCGTGAATCCAGATACTGGAGCAAATACAAAATTTATTAAAAGATGTTGGTGTTTTGTGAAGGAAAATAATTTCCACAGTGCGATCCACACCGACATATATTCCAATCTTATATGTGTGAATCGTGAGCGAGCCACACACCGACATATATTCCAATCTTATATGTGTGAATCGTGAGCAGCCACACATTGACATATATTACAATCTTAATGTGTGAATCGTGAACAGCCACACATTGACATATATTCCAATCTTATATGTGTGAATCGTGAGCAAGCCACACATTGACATATATTCCAATCTTATATGTGTGAATCGTGAGCAAGCCACACATTGACATATATTCCAATATTAATGTGTGAATCGTGAGCAAGCCACACATTGACATATATTCCAATCTTATATGTGTGAATCGTGAGCGAGCCACACACCGACATATATTCCAATCTTATATGTGTGAATCGTGAGCAAGCCACACATTGACATATATTCCAATCTTATACGTGTGAATCGTGAGCGAGCCACACATTGACATATATTCCGATCTTATATGTGTGAATCGTGAGCGAGCCACACATTGACATATATTCCAATCTTATATGTGTGAATCGTGAGCAAGCCACACATTGACATATATTCCAATCTTATACGTGTGAATCGTGAGCGAGCCACACATTGACATATATTCTGATCTTATATGTGTGAATCGTGAGCGAGCCACACATTGACATATATTCCAATCTTATATGTGTGAATCGTGAGCGAGCCACACACCGACATATATTCCAATCTTATATGTGTGAATCGTGAGCAAGCCACACATTGACATATATTCCAATCTTATATGTGTGAATCGTGAGCGAGCCACACATTGACATATATTCCAATCTTATATGTGTGAATCGTGAGCGAGCCACACATTAAAATATATTCCAATCTTATATGTGTGAATCGTGAGCGAGCCACACATTGACATATATTCCAATCTTATATGTGTGAATCGTGAGCAAGCCACACATTGACATATATTCTATTCTTATATGTGTGAATCGTGAGCGAGCCACACATTAAAATATATTCCAATCTTATATGTGTGAATCGTGAGCAGCCACACATTGACATATATTCCAATCTTATATGTGTGAATCGCGAATCTATGCGACGTCAACGTGTTCATTCTTGCTGACATTTTTCATCGGGCATCTACGAACTCACAAACCAAATTAGTTATTTACCAATTTTAATTATTATTATAATTTATTTTTCCCCCATCGCATTTAATGTTTTTCAAGCCATGCTCATCTTCGCGTGTGAAGGAGGAACATCATTATTCTTGCTGAATTGGACGCGTGTTATACAGTACTGGAGGATATAGCAAAATATAGAGCCCCAACATAATTAATACGATTATACGTAAGAACATAAGCATGCAGTAGCGTCTGTGGGTCTCACTAATGGCTCACTAGACAAACCACCCATGTAACAGAAACCCTTAGTAGATGACATGCCGTTATATTGAGACTATCTTATGGAAGCTTTGTAGCATGTCATCTATACAATTATAGAACACCTCTGAGTAGAAGGATCCTTCAATAGACATTGCACTAAACCGAAAGCTAAAGTCACCTTGGCATGAAAGAAAGCTCAGAAAAACCACTTCATTGCACGTAAGAAATAAAAGCTAATCGCTCGCAATTTCTGGGGTTCTCAAACAAACAAACAAACAAACATAGAACATAAAACATAATAATAATGCTTTTGTCAACAGAAATGTCAATATCACGTGTATGATCGCTCTACCTAAGTTTGTATGTAGATCGGTTTGGAACACTTTAGAGTACGTCTTGAAATAAAGTACCGCAATGGCTAATGTTTTTGTATCGATTATGTGGGTTAACCCCTCCTTTAACGATTACTTGGGTTCCACCTTCCTTTAAATATTTATGTGGGTTACACCGCTTCTTGTAACGAGTATGTGTATTACACCCCTCCTTGTAACGAGTATGTGGGTTACACCCCTCCTTGTAACGAGTATGTGGGTTACACCTCTCCTTGTAACAATTTTTCACGTCATCATATTTCTCATCACAACGAGGGAACTACACATGAAAACCGTCGAGTGTTTCTTGTTTAGGTAAAACTTGCACCATGTTGAAGACTTATCTGTCCATGCTTCCAGAGTCCACAGAAAATATGACTACATGCAGGGCCGGCCCTAACAATTGAGGGGCCCAATGCGAAACGGATTGCGCGGGGCCCAGTCTGGGTAGGGAAGAGGATATTAAAATAAATTATAATATGAATTTATAGGCCTATGAAGTGGGGGGCCCACTGCGGCCGCATAGGTTTCAATGGCCTAAGACCGGCCCTGACTACATGGTTCAGCTATCATCTTTATTAGTGTTTCTTTTTAACGTTCATTTTTCGTTCATCATTTCGAGTTTTCATGATTGTCTTTCCTTCGTCATTGTGTGTTTTCATCAATCTGTTTTTCGAGTCTTGAGTAGTAAGTTACATGTCATGTATGTTGTAATAGACGACCAAGGTGGTTGGACATATTGATGACAATGCTAACTTTGATTTCTGCTGTGAGGAAGCCTGTTGAAGAAATATACGTGAATCTTGGAAAAGTATAATGAAGTTATGCTAATAACTGGAAACACACACAGATCGACGTTTCGACCAGAAGGCCTTTATCAAGACCACATTCTAAACAAAAACTAAGAGTAAGAAGGACACTATTTACGTCCACATGACAGAGCTAAATATATTACATGCCAAAATACAACTAATGCGATATAGATGGCTTTGGAACCACAATTGAGGATCACACCCTACACATAACGGCAAGTGGATACGACCAACCACCCATCACATGGGGAAAGAGAATAGACAAGCCAATAGACACATGGTCACAGCAAATAGTCAACAGTAAGCGCTAGCACGGAAGTTGACTATACCCATAATTCCGCATTGTCTCAGTTGTTACAATTGGCATACAAAAAAAACCACCAAAACTATGTTACTTGAGTTTAGTTGCAACGCGATTCGGTGCCGCTAGAACATGCATGGTTCAGTTCCCATCAGTGTTAAGAATTTTTTTCATTTATCTCCAAATAGCTTCCTACTTGAATTTACTTTCGCAAACAAAAATTACGAGCACATCAAAACATCGATTGCTTATAAAGTTAAAATTTATGTAACAAATTTTCTTACTTTTTTTAAATAAAACACACGTGAACTAAGTTACTGGAAGACCAAGGCTTTACTATACAAAAAAGTCAAATCATTTATGCCTCTGAGCCTTTTTTTTAAAGCTATATTTCCCGTCCGTGGTAGAAAACTAATCAGTTTGTGACAGTGCACCCTACAAACACTCTGCAACTTTATAAACGTTATGGGAAACTCCCCCATAAGAAAATAATACAAGAGAATACACTTATCTAGAGCTGACATTAAAACTGCAGCACCACCTGGCATATGGTACACGAGTGTCTTCTCATGGCATAGGGTACACGGGTGTCTTCTTCTGGCATATGGTACACGAGTGTCTTCTCATGGCATATGGTACACGAGTGTCTTCTCATGGCATAGGGTACACGGGTGTCTTCTTCTGGCATAGGGTACACGAGTGTCTTCTCCTGGCAAAAGGTACACGGGTGTCTTCTGACATAGTACACGAGTGTCTTCTCCTGGCAAAAGGTACACAAGTGTCTTCTCCTGGCATAGGGTACACGAGTGTCTTCTCCTGGCAAAAGGTACACGGGTGTCTTCTCCTGGCATATGATATACGAGTGTTTTCTTTCTTCGCTTGTTCTCAAACGTACGAAAATTAGCAGGATGTAGTCCGGATAATGGAATGCTCTGTGTCATGGTTTACAGCGTTGCTACTCTATCTGCTTCTTTCGGCCAGACACTTCCGAATTCAGCATGACTTCTAGGTCACTTAGACCCTTAATGGGATGGGACAGCCAACACGACCCACATAACCTCCTTAATTACTTCTTATAACATGCGTGGAAGGTTAAACGTGTCGCCATTCTTTGCTCCCATTACGGGTTCTTTTGATTTTCGCCAGTAAGAAGACCTGTTTGCAGAATTAATTAGGACTACATTCGTTATGTTTTTGATTATTCTCGCGATTTTCGTTGGTAACTATTTATATACTGGGAGTAGCATGCCATAAATAGCTACGCCTGATCAATGAAACATACAGAAATAATAAAAATGGACCATCTAGGTCATGTTTACGTTTTCTGCGCACATGACTTATATTTGTCGAAGGGTACGCGTGAAGACACGGATGTGTCAAAACCATACCCTCACAACCATACTCTCTCTAGGTCGTCGATCATCATCATCATGTTCCACGAGGTATCCACGAGTAAATTGTCACTACGCTACTAGATAGCATCCATACGGCTCATTACCTTAGTTAATACACTCCTGCTGGTCTATAATGATATGACGTATATCTGTTGTAAAATATATCCTACACCGTGGACAAGGAACATAATGGCTGCCAGAAAATTAAGAGTCTAGACGAAGGTACATTTGTGTAGGTGTTAATACAAGATTTAATGATTCTCAGACTGGGATTTCAGTCAGATTATGCTAGTGGCAAACTACAAGGAAGTGGTGGAAATGTGTACAGTTATGATTATGATGATGTCCGTTGTGAAGTGGTAGTTCTGTACTATTATCGACAGCATATGTTCGTTTCCTTCTTCCGCAGATGACATTCCTGGTGGCATAATAATAATATAATATAACACGGTACTTTACGGGAAGACGGGTCCACATTTTAACGAAACAAAAAACGTACATTATTTAACGAAGCCAAATATCAATAAAGATGTATTTAACAGTACATACGACTACTGGCGAATCAGCGAGCTTCCCGCTACACACTGAGAGCCGCCCCCTTCCCGTAATGAGCCTGGAATTAAAAAGTTGAAATCTGGCCACGGCTATAGAAAGAAACAATTGGCAGCACACGAAACAGAAAGTTGTAGAAATACATGATTACCAAACTTCACACGGCATGGATCATAGAAAGAAATAATTGACACCACACGAAATAGAAAGCCGTGGAAAGATATATATTTGTTATTAACATAAGAAGTTTAATACTCGCGTACAAGACATATACGTGTTATTACATAAGAAGATAATATCGGTCGTGCACTTATTAATCGAAAATGCATCAAAAATAGGCGACAACAGAACACTATTAAATATCATAAAAGAATTAGGTAACAACCCACTGAGAACAAACATTCCTGTAAAAGACATCCCTATCACAACGAAGGATAACCAAATGCCACTATTAAATACATTATGTGAGAATATAATACTTGAGGAGATCAAATCAACTATAACAAAATTTGAAAAACCATAAAGCCACTGGAGATGACGACATTTCAGGAGAAATGTTAGAAGCAGCTAACGACACTTCCCTAAACAATCTATTATCTCTATTCAACCAAATATAGCAGAATGAATCACCACCACAACAATGGAAAAATGGAATAATTGTTAAATTACCAAAGAAAGGAGATCTGTCTGACTGCAACAATTGGTGAGGTATCACACTACTATCCATCCCTGGTAAAGTCTTTCTCATTATGTTACTACAAAGACTAAGAAATTCCATCGATGAGGCTCTCAGAGAAGAACAAGCGGGCTTCAGACCTAACCGTCCACCAATAGATCACATCTACATCTTAAGAACAATAATAGAAGAATCAACAGAAAGATAATCAAAACTCATGATCAATTTTGTAGATTTCCAGAAGGCTTTCGATAGTCTTCACAGACCATCTCTCTAGAAAATTCTTACGCTTTACGGCATCCCGACGAAATACATCAATATCATGAAAGCTTTTTACTCCGTTACGGCTTGCTGTAAATAACAGAAAGTGGCTTTTCCAGCTAATTCCCCGCAACAACAGGAGTAAAACAAGGATGTGTTTTGTCCCCAGTATTGTTTTACATCGTGATTGACTGGGTGATGAGGAAATTTTTTTACGCAGATCAAAAACAGCTAGGACTCAAATGGGTAAACAACAAGATACTGGAAGATCTCACCTTCGCAGATGATATTGCTTTCCTAACATCAACACACCAAGATCTCCAGGGAAAAAAACAGAAAGACTCAAATTTTTTGCACAACAGATAGGCCTGCAAATAAACACACATAAAACAAAAATCATGAACTTTACCAGCCTGACAGAATCAATTAAACTAGATGATAATATACTAGACAACGTTTCAAATTTCGTATATTTGGGAAGCAAGATAACAGCAGACGGGGATACCAGCTCAGAAATCAAGACTCGAATCGCTCTCGCCTCCAGCGCCTTTAACAAACTCTCAAACATTTGGAGATCGAAGATCGCAAGTAAACAAACTGCGACTTTTCAATGCACGTGTGATTCCATTACTGACATATGGATGTGAAAGTTGGAAATCTATCGCAATAATGGAAAAGAAGTTAGTTGCCTTCGAGAATAGATGCCTCAGAAAAATCACAAATACTAATTGGAAAAACTTCAAATCAAACGACATACTAAGAGAGGAGACAAAACAAGAATACTTGACGAACATCATCAGAAAACGTCGCTGGACATACATCGGTCACGTACTTAGAATGAAGGAACGCCCGTGTGTTGCCGGAGCCCGAAAGGGGAGCAAAGAATAGCAACACTTTTACCTTCCACGCATGTCGTAAAAGGCGACTAAGGAGGTTATGGGATGGAGTTGGCTGTCCCATCCATATAGGGTCACTGACCCAAAGCCATGCTAAGTCGGATGTGTCAGGCCTAAAGGCGCAGATATCGCAGCAATGCTGTAAACCATGACACAACGCATTCCGTTCTCCGGACTACATCCTGCTAATCTGCAGGTGTTTGAGAACAAACGAAGAAGAAGAAGAATGATGGAAGACAGAATCCCGCGATAAGCCTTCATGTGGACACCGGACGGGAAAAGAAAGCAGGGAAATACAAAAACAACGCTCAGAAAAACATTTATGAAAAATTAAAATCAACAGTCATAAATGCACAAGACCTGCAATCACTAACAACTGACCGACAGGCATGGAAAACTATGACATCCGCCCTATGTGCCAAACTTGACAAAAGAGGAACGGACTGACTGACAATATACATTCCTGACCGTGTGTACTATTTCTTGTAAGACCTTTACATAAAGAACACCCTCCATGACACCCAATCGCTTCATCACAGCCACATGAGATGCTCTAACATCACCCCTGACGAATCTCACGCCTTGGTGCAGCTTCGCCGCCGGGATGATATTGTCATCAAACTAGATGATACGGGTGGGGCCGTTGTTGTGTGGCGCAAAAACGTTTACCTCCAGGAGGGCCTCCAACAACTATCCAAGCCGTCTTTCTACACTGCACGCAATCTGACTCGACCGTATCTAACCAGAAGTTGGTTAACACCACTGTGAAAACTCTTATCCATGACAACCACATTCCTACCACTGCCAAGACTATTTGCATCGATCAAAGCTCTTCAGGTAGACATGTTTCTATAAGCTCCGCAAAATCCACAAGTGATCGAATCCGGGTAGACCTATTATCTCCGCTTGCTCTTGTCCAACTGAGCGCATCTCCGACTTCCTTGACAGCATTTTCCAGCCCTTAGTCGAACACCTGTCTTCATTCTGGAAATACACCAAGCATGCCCTGGCTATTTTTTCTTCTGTCCAGTTGTCTTCTGACCATAAATGAAAGAAATAAGGGAGATAAAAGTTATCACATATGTACCGTCTATTGTCTATTCTTGCTCGACGTTTGCTCTCTGTACACTTCTATACCTCGTGACTATGGTCTCAGGACTCTGCAGTTCTTTCTGGACAAGAGTCCCCATCACACTGTATCCGCTTCTACACTTATCCGCCTTGCTGAACTGGTGCTTACTCTCAACTCTTTTGAATTCGATGGACATTTTCTCGGTCATATCCTTCAGATGTCCAATGATGTTCAATGTCCTATGATGTTCAGTGTCCTATGATGTTCAGTGTCCTATGATGTTCAGTGTCCTATGATGTTCAGTGTCCTATGATGTTCAGTGTCCTATGATGTTCAGTGTCCTATGATGTTCAGTGTCCTATGATGTTCAGTGCCCAATGATGTTCAGTGTCCTATGAGCACCAAGATGGGACCTAGCCATGCTTGTCTTTTCATGGGACGAACATCTAGTTTGGTCGATCTATGATGGCCCATTCCCATCTCTTTTTCACAGATATATTGATGATGGGATACGTATCACCGACATGTCCGAAACAGAATTGTCTCGTTTCATCAACAATTTCAACCATGATATTCAATTCACATCTAACATGTCCTTACCTCTGTGAACTTCCTGGACATCATTGTCACTATTCATCACTCTTACCTCAGCACATCTGTTTACTACAAACCTATTGATGAACATTGCTTTCTGCTCTACAATTCTGCTCTACACTTATTCTCAACCTCCCGCTTGTCGTAGCTCGCTGCCATATTCCTAACTTGATCGCCTTCGTCGTTTATGTAGCGATTACGACAATTTTCTGGACAAGTCCTCTGAGATGATTGAGTTTTTCCGTAGACGATCGTTCCCTGACAGCATTCTTTCATCCGCTTGACTCCGTGTGCGCCATTTGTCTCGCCTTGATACCTTGACTAACTCTAAGGGTTCATTCTCCTCCTCTGATAGGGTTAAACTTGTTATTACCTTTCATCCCCATAAATCTTCCATCCGACACATCTTGCTTAAACATTATTCTCTTCTCCATTCTAATATTACCACCCGTCCCGCTTTCCAGGACTTACCCCTGGTTGCGTATAGGCACGACAAAAATGTGAAGGACATCTTGGTCCACAGCAACCTTAAGTCTTCTGTTTCCGACAGTACTGTTAGTTGCTCACGTGGTCGGTGCTACACATGTTCTTATGTAGTTCAGGTGCGCTCGATTTCATTTCCCAAGGCGACTTTATCGATGAGGCCTTTACATGTGAATCCCATAATGTTATTTACGTGATCATATGTAAACGCTGCGGCAAACAGTACATCGGGGAAACCGGCTTAAGATTGAGCGACCGCTTCTGCAACTTCCTGCAATCAAGCACAGAACACCTACTCCTGTTGCCACACACTTTAACGGTAATGACCACCGTGGTATTCTTGATATTCAGGTTACTGTCATCAGATCCCGCACCAACAATGATAGATCTAGGTACGCTTTAGAAAATCGTCTTATTTTTTGAGTACCCTCAAGCCATTTGGACTCCATTCCGACCATTCTTTTGTCTAGTTCTCAGTCAGTGTTGTCTTTGTCTTTATTCAATTTGTTCCGTCATGTACGTCATCTTTTTTTCGTTTCATTTCCATTTATATTTACATTTTTATGCACCACCTGTTCTTATCCTTCCGTCATCTCACATCCATATTTCGTTAGGACACGTTTGTGTTGTGTGGTCATTTCTACTCGTCGTCTTTTCATGTTATGTTATGTTATGTTTGGTTGATAAAAGTATTTTGGTTGAAACGTCGATTATGACCTTTGTATTATTATTTGTATGATTATATCCTGTATATTGTTGTGTATATTATTTCACGTGAACATCCGACAGTGATAGTGTGTTAGTCGTCGTTCAGTCAAACTTCAGTACCGTCTTCCTACGTTAGTACTATTTTCTTGTATGATTATTTTCTTGTAAGGAATTTTTTTAAAAATATATCATCATCAGGTAGCTTATCCTGAACAGGATGTGACAGACATCACACAGCCTTTCGAAACATGTGTCGATCTTAAACCAGTCTGTCTGCTTCTTTTACTGTCATGTTCAGTAGTCTTTGATGTCTTGCGCCCATCTTCTTCTTGGTCTGCCTCTTGTTCGTCCCCCTGGCATCGTCCCCTCCATTATGGTCTTCTCTAGGTTGTCATGGCGTTTTATATGGCCACATTTTTGGGGGGAAATGCACCAAGCTGTTTAGCCAGTTTTCCTTTTACATTAATTTATCTTAGGAAGACACAATTGGTGATGTCTTTGGTCCATGGTATTCTGAGGAAGCTTGTAACATTTTGTTTCAAATGGTATTTTATTTTTCACTTTTGGTGATTGTTTATGATTCACACATATATGATATATTGCCACTTGGAATATTCAAGCTCTAAGGAATGTTAGTTTTGTTGTTATTCTGCAACTCAGCCATATGTTTATCATTTGTATCAGGTTCTTTGGCGTGATAGCCAATCTTTTACTGACTTCTTCATAACAATCACCGTTACTTAAGAAAAATTAACTATTGAATTTTAGTAATTATTTAACCAATCAACGATTGTTCAGCCTGCTCGTATCGATTCTTCCGTTAATGATTATAGAACACAACAAACGGATCCTACTTGTTCGACAGTACCACATACTTCAACGCACATCCCCGCAGTTTAGTGGTCATTGTGCTACGCGTCTAAAACAAGAAACAAGACGAACCGTTACAAGACCTCCGTTACAATTAGCAGATGCCGGTGAATCTGATAATTTGGGTGGCCTCCGTAGATACTACACCTGCAAGGAGAGAGTTGTAGCATTAACAAAAAAGTGTGTTTCTTTGTTGTCGTAAGCTATTTCGCTGTTTTCTTTTTTAGGGAAACCTTAAACGGTGTGGGGGGGGGGGGATACGAGGTTTGGCTAGTTGACCGCTTTTCTTCTTAGTACTAAATGTTCACCCTACGGGTTGGGGTTTTGAACCCTTCATCTAAGAACTTGGTTTGGTGATTCATTACTTGAAGTTCATAGTTCGTTGAGGTCTTCAAGAATACAGTGATTAACAAACAAGACCCAGCAGAACATATACGTATACAGCGGAATCCCTCTATAGTGCATTCTTTTATAACACATTTCCCTATATAACAACACTTTTCAAAACCCCCAATTACATTTATTCGATATTTTTTGTGCTGCATATAGCGAATTTCTGTTATTACATAACATTTTATCGTTCCGGACCAAGTTGTTATAACGGGATTCCATTGTATTGTTGTGTACTTGTGTATTCACAGGGCTCCACTCACAACGGATCCTCATCTCAGTGTAAACGGGAGCAGAAGCGACGACCCAAGCCTAAGGATGGAACTGTTCTCATATGTGGAGTCTGCGGGGACAAAGCCTTGGGATATAACTTTGATGCTATTAGCTGCGAGTCATGTAAGGCATTCTTCAGAAGAAATGCCCTCAAAACAAAGGTAAGTGGCGTAAGTAGACTGAGTGTATGTTGGTTTGAGAACCCCTGTAATGGTGAGCGATTAGCTCTTACTTAGTGGAGCGCATAGCCGTGTAGTTAGAATGCTGTTCTCAGACCCTTGAGGTCCCAGGTTCAATCCACGGTTGGGATATGATTTTTCTTTCGGATGTGCAATAAAAACCCTTCATGTAAATGTCGCGGCGTCTGCTATGGCAAAGCGGCCTTTATTTCCACAGCCCATAGAAACCTCCTTCACAGGAAAACATGCAGTAATGAAAGCTCTTACTTCTTATGTGCAGTGGGGTCTTTCTTAGCTTTCTTTCATACCCTGAAGACTTCAGCTGTCGGCTTAGTACAATGGCTATTGAAGGAGCCTTCACTTCAACTCAGAGGCAGGGGAGGTCAATAATTGTATAGATGACATGTTACAAAGCTCCTATAAGAGAGCATCAATATATCGGCATGTCATCTACTAAGGTTTTCTGTTGCATGGGTGGTTTGTCTAGTGGGACATTGGTGAGACCCACATATGCAAGCGCATGTGTGTAGACTGAGTGGAAATATACAGTTGTGCATTGAGTGAGGTGTGCATTGAGTGAGGTGTGCATTGAGTGAGGTGTGCATTGAGTGAGGTGTGCATTGAGTGAGTTGTGCATTGAGTGAGTTGTGCATTGAGTGAGGTGTGCATTGAGTGAGGTGTGCATTGAGTGAGTTGTGCATTGAGTGAGTTGTGCATTGAGTGAGTTGTGCATTGAGTGAGTTGTGCATTGAGTGAGGTGTGCATTGAGTGAGTTGTGCATTGAGTGAGTTGTGCATTGAGTGAGTTGTGCATTGAGTGAGTTGTGCATTGAGTGAGTTGTGCATTGAGTGAGGTGTGCATTGAGTGAGTTGATTAAAAGGACGAAAAAAATTGTGTTTGATGTTTTAAACAGAGTTGGTAAAATAAATATAATTTTTGTGGGTGTAAAATAAAACTGTCTAAACAGCATGGTCCTTTCCAGAAAATTACAATATTTTGGCCATATCAAACGCCATGACAGCCTAGAGAAGACCATAATGGAGGGGATGATGCCAGGAAGACGAATAAGAGACAGACCAAGAAGAAGATGGATGCAAAACATCAAAGACAATCTTAACATGTTAGTAACAGAAGCTTGAAGACTGACTAAAGATCCATAGAAGTTTCGAAAGTCTGTGATGACTGTTACACCCTGTTCAGAATATGCGACCTGATTATGATGATTTGTGGATGTGGGTGAATACGATGGTTGGAAATGACATTTGTGAAGAAATTAGTGAGTGTTGGTGAATAAAATGATAGGAAACGAGATGTGTGGAAAAAATAGTGAATGGGAGTGAATAATATTTTTAGAAATGGGATTTGTGGTATCGGGGTAAATGAAATTAGTACTTGAGGATTGTAATTCAATGTCTAATGAAGCAGACAAATTGAATGATTATTGTTGTATTTTATTTCGAATCTATCCTTGTTGCCGTTCAGCTTCAACCTCCCTTGTTTCACTCATTCTTGTCTCTCTCCTTTTCATCTTCCATCTTGAATTGTTGTCTTCCATCTCCCTTATTTTTTCATTTGTCCCTTACTCATTGTCATCTTCCATCTGACTCAACTTGTGATTGTCATCTTTCATCTGACTCAACTTGTTGAGTGATTGTCATCTTCCATCTGACTCAACTTGTGATTGTCATCTTTCATCTGACTCAACTTGTGATTGTCATCTTTCATCTGACTCAACTTGTGATTGTCATCTTTCATCTGACTCAACTTGTTGAGTGATTGTCATCTTCCATCTGACTCAACTTGTTGAGTGATTGTCATCTTCCATCTGACTCAACTTGTGATTGTCATCTTCCATCTGACTCAACTTGTGATTGTCATCTTTCATCTGACTCAACTTGTGATTGTCATCTTTCATCTGACTCAACTTGTGATTGTCATCTTTCATCTGACTCAACTTGTTGAGTGATTGTCATCTTTCATCTGACTCAACTTGTGATTGTCATCTTTCATCTGACTCAACTTGTGATAGTCATCTTTCATCTGACTCAACTTGTGATTGTCATCTTCCATCTGACTCAACTTGTGATTGTCATCTTTCATCTGACTCATTTGTTTAGTGATTGTCATTTTCCATCTCATCTTCTACTGTACCAATCCCTGTACTGTATTCATCTAAAATATCATCTTCTACTGTACCAATCCCTGTACTGTATTCATCTAAAATATCATCTTCTACTGTACCAATCCCTGTACTGTATTCATCTAAAATATCATCTTCTACTGTACCAATCCCTGTACTGTATTCATCTAAAATATCATCTTCTACTGTACCAATCCCTGTACTGTATTCATCTAAAATATCATCTTCTACTGTACCAATCCCTGTACTGTATTCATCTAAAATATCATCTTCTACTGTACCAATCCCTGTACTGTATTCATCTAAAATATCATCTTCTACTGTACCAATCCCTGTACTGTATTCATCTAAAATATCATCTTCTACTGTACCAATCCCTGTACTGTATTCATCTAAAATATCATCTTCTACTGTACCAATCCCTGTACTGTATTCATCTGAAATATCATCTTCTACTGTACCAATCCCTGTACTGTATTCATCTAAAATATCATCTTCTACTGTACCAATCCCTGTACTGTATTCATTTAAAATATCATCTTCTACTGTACCAATCCCTGTACTGTATTCATCTAAAATATCATCTTCTACTGTACCAATCCCTGTACTGTATTCATCTAAAATATCATCTTCTACTGTACCAATCCCTGTACTGTATTCATCTAAAATATCATCTTCTACTGTACCAATCCCTGTACTGTATTCATCTAAAATATCATCTTCTACTGTACCAATCCCTGTACTGTATTCATCTAAAATATCATCTTCTACTGTACCAATCCCTGTACTGTATTCATCTAAAATATCATCTTCTACTGTACCAATCCCTGTACTGTATTCATCTAAAATATCATCTTCTACTGTACCAATCCCTGTACTGTATTCATCTAAAATCTCTCATTCTCCATCATCATTCTCCCAGTGGTGTCCATTCTCTTGCCTATGCCTGTTATGAATTGAAAAATATTTAGCAATTAAGGAAGAGAAACATGGCAGATATTAATAATACAATTGTATAAGAGAGAGATAGAGGGTGAGAAAAGAGAGAGAGAATGAGAACAGATGTGGTTAGTTAGTCAGATGTTGGTATACCACTGATTTAAGAATGAAAGCTGTCAAGATGTTCAGAAGAAGACATAGAGATTTTGTACAGCTGATTTGTTCTCTTTCACCAGCCATTCACCTGTAGTTTTGAGGGCAACTGTAAGATGGACCCTCACACTCGCAAATTCTGTTCTGGGTGCAGACTCAAGAGATGTTTCACTATTGGTATGAAGAAAGAGTGGATTCTCAGTAAGTCGTATCTTTCATTATATCAACGTATTATAAGTTCTACTTTCATTATATCTATGTATTATAAGTTCTACTTTCATTATAGCTACAAATTTTAAGTTCTACTTTCATTATATCAATGTATTATAAGTTCTACTTTCATTATATCAATGTATTATAAGTTCTACTTTCATTATATCAATGTATTATAAGTTCTACTTTCATTATATCAATGTATTATAAGTTCTACTTTCATAATATCTACAAATTTTAAGTTCTACTTTCATTATATCAATGTATTATAAGTTCTACTTTCATTATAGCTACAAATTTTAAGTTCTACTTTCATTATATCAATGTATTATAAGTTCTACTTTCATTATATCAATGTATTATAAGTTCTACTTTCATTATGTCAATGTATTATAAGTTCTACTTTCATTATATCAATGTATTATAAGTTCTACTTTCATTATATCTATATATTATAAGTTCTATTTTCATTATATCAATGTATTATAAGTTCTACTTTCATTATATCTACACATTTTAAGTTCTACTTTCATTATATCAACATATTATAAGTTCTATTTTCATTATATCAATGTATTATAAGTTCTACTTTCATTATATCAATGTATTATAAGTTCTACTTTCATTATAGCTACAAATTTTAAGTTCTACTTTCATTATATCAATGTATTATAAGTTCTACTTTCATTATATCAATGTATTATAAGTTCTACTTTCATTATATCAATGTATTATAAGTTCTACTTTCATTATATCTACAAATTTTAAGTTCTACTTTCATTATATCAATGTATTATAAGTTCTACTTTCATTATATCTACACATTTTAAGTTCTACTTTCATTATATCAACATATTATAAGTTCTATTTTCATTATATCAATGTATTATAAGTTCTACTTTCATTATATCAATGTATTATAAGTTCTACTTTCATTATAGCTACAAATTGTAAGTTCTACTTTCATTATATCAATGTATTATAAGTTCTACTTTCATTATAGCTACAAATTTTAAGTTCTACTTTCATTATATCAATGTATTATAAGTTCTACTTTCATTATATCAATGTATTATAAGTTCTACTTTCATTATGTCAATGTATTATAAGTTCTACTTTCATTATATCAATGTATTATAAGTTCTACTTTCATTATATCAATGTATTATAAGTTCTACTTTCATTATATCTACAAATTTTAAGTTCTACTTTCATTATATCAATGTATTATAAGTTCTACTTTCATTATATCTACACATTTTAAGTTCTACTTTCATTATATCAACATATTATAAGTTCTATTTTCATTATATCAATGTATTATAAGTTCTACTTTCATTATATCAATGTATTATAAGGTCTTCTTTCATTATAGCTACAAATTTTAAGTTCTACTTTCATTATATCAATGTATTATAAGTTCTACTTTCATTATAGCTACAAATTTTAAGTTCTACTTTCATTATATCAATGTATTATAAGTTCTACTTTCATTATATCAATGTATTATAAGTTCTACTTTCATTATATCAATGTATTATAAGTTCTACTTTCATTATATCAATGTATTATAAGTTCTACTTTCATTATATCTACAAATTTTAAGTTCTACTTTCATTATATCAATGTATTATAAGTTCTACTTTCATTATATCTACACATTTTAAGTTCTACTTTCATTATATCAACATATTATAAGTTCTATTTTCATTATATCAATGTATTATAAGTTCTACTTTCATTATATCAATGTATTATAAGTTCTACTTTCATTATAGCTACAAATTTTAAGTTCTACTTTCATTATATCAATGTATTATAAGTTCTACTTTCATTATAGCTACAAATTTTAAGTTCTACTTTCATTATATCAATGTATTATAAGTTCTACTTTCATTATATCAATGTATTATAAGTTCTACTTTCATTATGTCAATGTATTATAAGTTCTACTTTCATTATATCAATGTATTATAAGTTCTACTTTCATTATATCTATATATTTTAAGAAAGTACTTTAAGATATCTGCTTATTCTCAGTAAATTAATATGTAGACAGAAAATGGGCTTCTCATGAGCCCATTGGACATCTCTAAAACGTGAAAGAACAATTAGTGAGCCCTTTGATTTGGTCCCTAAGAAAACAGGTACAAACTGTGTTAAGCTGTACTTTCATATTGTTCTCTTCCATATTCTCAGCAAATTTTACTTTCAGTATATCTACTTTTTCTCAGTCAAATATACTTCCAATAATCTACTTTTTCTCAGTCAAATATACTTCCAATAATCTACTTTTTCTCAGTCAAATATACTTCCAATAATCTACTTTTTCTCAGTCAAATATACTTCCAATAATCTACTTTTTCTCAGTCAAATATACTTCCAATAATCTACTTTTTCTCAGTCAAATATACTTCCAATAATCTACTTTTTCTCAGTCAAATATATTTCCAATAATCTACTTTTTCTCAGTCAAATATACTTTCAATAATCTACTTTTTCTCAGTCAAATATACTTCCAATAATCAACTTTTTCTCAGTCAAATATACTTCCAATAATCAACTATTTCTCAGTCAAATATACTTCCAATAATCAACTTTTTCTCAGTCAAATATACTTCCAATAATCAACTTTTTCTCAGTAATTGGCACATTGTTTATATCTACTTATTCTCAGTAAGTTGTATGTTGTAAGAACCAGTCATATACTCTGATGGGTTGGTCCGGTGTAGAGAGAAGTCTAGATATGACCACTGCTAGAGTAAGAGGAAGGGTCATGACCAAACAGAGCACTTGTGGTTGGCACTTTTGGATGGCACTTTTGGATGGCACTTGTGGATAGCACTTTGAATATGGATAAAGATAAGATATTCAAAGGAATATGGATCGCCTGTTGGAGAATGAAAATTCACTGAACGAATCTGCAGTACAGAGACTGAAGAAATTCAGTATCAAGTGTGGGACAAGTAGAGAAGGTCAAGAGAGGAGTTGAATTAGACACATGACAAATCAGTATGCAACGGTAATGATAAGCTAAGCATACACCTTCACCATCTGCTGAAAGAGACTGAGCACCTATGAATCTGCCCAAAGTACAATGATGTCAGTTCTTAAATACTTGAAAATACTTGAATACTTATACATTATTTATAACTACTTATTCAGAAATATATGTATTCTCAGTCAAATATTAACCAGACATCACATATAATGTGTTTATCTAAACTTACATTCTGCTATTATCATTTCTAATATTTCTTGCATATTGACATATTCCCTCAGAATAAATGTGGATTGGACATGGAATCAGTACACCCCTTTATCCAACCCACGTTTACATCAATATCTGATTTTACTATCGTGAAACTTCATAAACTCCGGGGGTACGGGCGCGTGGTGAGACATTCCTCGATGACAAAAGGTGCTCTTCAAGGTTTTGGTGGAGGGTAGAAGAAGATGCAGTGGCCAGAAGAAGACATGGCTGGATAATATCAGGAACTGAACAGGATGTGAAAGATATCCAAATCCAAAAATATCCAAATTCATCAGGATAGTGGAGGAAAGAGATGAGTGGAGATCTTTCTGCATCAAAATGTCTCAATGTGACACCCCTACAACCCTGATGGGTTATGTCTCAATGTGACACCCCTACAGCCCTTACGGGTTATGTCTCAATGTGACATCCCTACAACCCTGATGGGTTATGTCTCAATGTGACACCCCTACAACACTGATGGGTTATGTCTCAATGTGACACCCCTACAACCCTGATGGGTTATGTCTCAATGTGACACCCCTACAGCCCTGATGGGTTATGTCTCAATGTGACACCCCTACAACACTGATGGGTTATGTCTCAATGTGACACCCCTACAACCCTGATGGGTTATGTCTCAATGTGACACCCCTACAACACTGATGGGTTATGTCTCAATGTGACACCCCTACAACCCTGATGGGTTATGTCTCAATGTGACACCCCTACAACCCTGATGGGTTATGTCTCAATGTGACACCCCTACAACCCTGATGGGTTATGTCTCAATGTGACACCCCTACAACACTGACGGGTTATGTCTCAATGTGACACCCCTACAACCCTGATGGGTTATGTCTCAATGTGACACCCCTACAACCCTGATGGGTTATGTCTCAATGTGACACCCCTACAACACTGATGGGTTATGTCTCAATGTGACATCCCTACAACACTGATGGGTTATGTCTCAATGTGACACCCCTACAACACTGATGGGTTATGTCTCAATGTGACACCCCTACAACCCTGATGGGTTATGTCTCAATGTGACACCCCTACAACCCTGATGGGTTATGTCTCAATGTGACACCCCTACAACACTGATGGGTTATGTCTCAATGTGACACCCCTACAACCCTGATGGGTTATGTCTCAATGTGACACCCCTACAACACTGATGGATATGAGTTTTATTATTATTATTTTCACATTTATCAAACCTTCATGTTTAGTGTTTGACATGTTTACTGATAACATGGAAGTATACAGTCAGGATTAATTTTTATATCATTGGGAATGTATCATTAATTATTGTGAATATATCCTTGGTTATTGTAAATGTATCTTTAATCATTGGAAATGCATTCTTAATCATTGTAAATGCATCCTTATCATTGTGAATGTAATTAATCATTGTGAAGTTATCATTGTGAATGTATTTCAGTATTTTTATTACATGACAATCCATCATCTAATCTCATGTTAAATGTTGTCTTGCTAAAACTCTTTCAGATGATGACCAGCTGGTCAAGCGTAGGCAGCGGCAGCAATGTCGTCAAATTAATTGCTCAAATAACTCAACCACAGATGTCCAACCTTGCTCATCCACATCCAGCGACCTACTTGGAGACGATAGCAATATGTCGTACATGCCTATAGAATATCAAACATCCAATTTACCACAGATTCAACATCCTCGGCCCAGCACAACATGTTACAATGGCAATGACAGTAATGATTATATGCCTCTTACACCCGCTGGGTACTACGATTCATGTTCGTCTTCAGTTTCATCTCCTCTAAAACGTCATTACTCTATGTCTTACGGGAGCTCATGTTCTCCCACCTCCACAACATCACCACCAGTTCCTATCCCTCATCATGTACCTGTACCACCTGCTCAACAAGTATCAAATATCCAACTTGAAACAGCATCCAAGCTTTCAAAGTTGGAGTTTATTTCAGAAGATGATGATTCTTACTACGGGAGCATCACTCGTGTTCCAACAGTGATTCCATTCTGTGATCCAATCAGTGCTTGTGACGACATGTCGCAGTGTTCACTGGTTAAGTATGAAATGATAGATGATAATGAGGATTACATTATTCCCCTTGATCCTGGGATTAGTGAGGGTTTAAAGCAGCTTTCAGTGGTGTATGATGAAATCTTCGAAGCAGCTTATACCCAGGATCAGATCACAAAACTTACAGAAAAGCCTAAAACGGCAAACCAGCTATTTAACATGACTGATGTCTTCATTCGAAGACTTATTCGTTTTGCTAAGCATATCCCAGAATTTAAATGTCTGTCTCAGTCAGATCAAATTCATTTGCTGAAGGTAAGTGTTTGTCCAAAAATTGCTGTTAGAAAAATGTTTATGAAAGTTTCCTGCTCCATACTTCTCTGCAGTCATTTTAGCTGTATGTGAAATATCTTCACTGAAATATTATATAACTAGGGTCTAAATACTTTATTATTTAACTTCACGCTATGACACACACAAAAACTTACAAGGCACATAATAAACTAAGTATGCACACAGATACATATACGTATGCTGTCTCTGCATGTGGGCAAAAATAAATCCTGTTAAATGCAGAGGAGACGTCAAACTCATGTTAACAAGGAAATTATAAAATTAATGCATTTAAAAGTACTGTTGGCACCAAAATGAACATTAAAATCTGTAAAAATTAGTATTACCACTGAGAAAAGAATGCAACTAGGAAAGGAACTGCAGATGAAATTTCAGGTGAAATAGTCAAGAACCAGCTGCACAATGCTGGTCTTTAGGCTAGAATACCTTATAGAGGTCCTCCTCTTATGGACTGGCATCGCCAGAACCGACTGATGTGGGCGAACCAGCATCATCAAGAATGTTGGGAATGACTGGAGACGGGTTTAGTTTAATAATTAATTATGTTTTGTGCTCCAGCGACACGATACACGGAGAAGAGTATGCCGCAGATACGGTGAGCAAAGAACAGTGTTGATGAGGCTCCTCCAAATGGTAGTGGAAGTGTACTGATGTGGGGGCAAATCAACTTCATGGGAAGATGTGACCTGGTGCAAATTATAGGATGCCTTATTGCCAAATGTTACGTCACTGAAAGTGTTTGTTCTCGCTTCCTTCCAATTTTGACTGAACGAGGGTCTATTTTTCAGCAGGATAATGCGTGACCTCATTTGGCACAACTCACCACCCAGTTTCTCACTGACAAGAACATCCAGACAATTCCATGGCCAACAGCCATGTTATCAGACATAAACCCCATATAACACTTATCGGATGAATTGGACAGATGACTAAACCAGCGAGAGGTAACTCTAGCCAGTTTGAAATTTGGTGTCCATTAGCACTGCAATAATGTCGCATGTATTATTTTGAACAATATATAACAGAAGTAGCCAACATGCATTGGCATAAACAGGTTTAGCACATGTTCATTATTTATGGAAAGCATGTGGGAAAATTATTCTATTTAAAGATATCTTTAGTCCAAAGTACCTTTATTTCATTCTGGTGAAAGTATTTCTGACTTTTCTGAAGTGAGATTGAATATGTTTCTCCATTGCACCTTGGAGAACCTCTGCACAATCATGATTTACTGCAACTTGGAGAGTTTCTGCACAATCATGATTTACTGCAACTTGGAGAGTTTCTGCACAATCATGATTTATGAAATACTTTACATTCTCTAATGTAAGATGTTCTATAATTAGATGAACTATATAAAAGACAATGTCAGTATTTAATGGATAGGACCCACACTGACGACTGTCATCCTCTTTACTGTAAATATGGATTGGATTATTTGTGGATCTTAATTTTTCATATAGAGTTTGTATTTAAAATGTCAAAGTAAACATTTGTACATACATTTTTGATCAATAGCAAAATGAAATCATTCCCAATGTGATATTTTTTGTTAATTTTATTTACTAAAATGTTAATAATGTCATTATTGTTGCATCTCTTAGGGTGGAATTATGGAGATGTTTGTACTTCGATCAGCCATGGGTTTTGACTCCAAGCACAATGCATGGAAGTTTAGAGTCCAGCAATCAGCTGAACCTGATGCTCCGAAGGTAGAAGGCAAGGTGGATTCATCTGTCATTAATACGTTGAGCTCAACTATGTTCATGCAGCACATACAGTTTGTACGGCAGCTGCAGGAAGTCTCTGGAAAAGACAGAACTGTCTTAATGCTTCTCTTTATTATTGATCTCATGTCTCCAGACCGTGCAAATCTAGCAGATAAACAAAAAGTGTCTCAGAGTCAGGAGCGTCACTCGATGTGGCTGAAAGCATATCTCGAGTCTATTCACACTGTAGCTCAAGTGAAACTGATCTACCCAAAACTGCTTGTCAAGCTTCTGGATGTCCGGAATCTCGGTGAAGAAAGTTGTCAGATGGCTTCCCACTTAGATATTACCAATCTGGAGCCCTTACTTGTGGAAGTTTTTGATCTAAAATAAATGAACCACTGTCTCGCTATTTTCTGGCAGTTACAGTTTTTAATGAACTTGTTCATGGTTGAAAAATATAGGCCTACGACTTTTGAGTCTGGTATTTTTAATGTTACCCTTTTCAATGTTGATATTTATAAAAGTTATACATGTCTTGTAGTTACATGTCTTGGAGTTATGTATGTCTTAAAGTTACTCATGTCTTGAAACTCTGTTCTTAATTATGTTGTATTTATTTTGCCTTATTCATGAACTTATTATATACACGTCAATTTTCAAACTAAATTTAACGAGGTTTGTTGATATGGAAACTGTTCATTTATTTATGACTAGGGGACACTGCTGAGAGCTATACTTGAAGTAATAATTCATGTTAGTTGGGCAAGAGAAAGGTCGGGTTATAAGAGAAAAGATAATATCAACAGATCAATCTGTTTATGTGTAGCAAAAGGTCAGTGGGGTCAGAGGTTACTAGAAGTCAATGGCACAGAACTTGTCAACTTCAAGAAGAATCATTCTTTATTTCAGCACAAAATATCCATAAACTCCTGTAATTCAGCCCAAAATACTGATAAAATCATGTATTTCTGCTTATAAATAACTCTAAAATTCTGTATTTGTATCCAAATTCTGTTTATAAAGTATGATATATATTCACTTCAGCAAAAATAAAATCCAACAGGTGAAATATAGAACAGAGTAATGAAGTTTTGCTAATCACTGGAAACACACATAATAACACACACAAATCGATGTTTTGACCAAAAGGTCTTTATCAAGAACACATTCACAATAAAAATATAGAGTAAGAAGGGCACTATTGACGTTCACTTGGCTGAGCTAAATATAAATACAACCCTGAAACAACACAAACAGAAAATAGACACAACACACTCAAATATCAATCAGTTAATCAAGTGCCATGCTAAATGGCATAGGCGATCATGTTTCTCCATGACTCTCTGTCTCTTGTGTTGTCAATAAGCTCAGTTGGTGAACTACTAGTCCATCTAGCAACTTTTCTCTTTGTTGTCCCCTATCTCATCTTCCTTTGATCTTCCCAGTGGTTATCAAGTGTTCAAGCTGTGTTGTTCTCAGCACATGTCCTAGAAACCTTGACTGCCTGCCTCAAATGTTTTATATAATTGATCTTTTTATGCCAGCATCAATGAGAACATCTGAATTAGTTTTCTTAGCTAGTTTTATACATTTGTCCATGATATTTTCATCATTTTTCTCAGAAACCAATCTCAGTAGCCTCCAGTTCATTTTGAATTTTTTGGTTTGCAGTCCATGCTTCACATCTATAAATAAGAATTGGTTCTATATAACATCTCAGCACTCGAATTTGGTGTGCCAAAATATAGATGAAACAAACATACAGAGAATTGACGAAACAACAAGATATCATCCATGTAACTGAAGGGCATTGTTCCCACAGGGTTCAATAATGCCACATTGATAAATATAATGGTTCTCAAGTGCGTGTTGGACTATATAAAGTGTACACTTTATAAAGTGTACTTCACCACAGGTCAATACTATTGGTCAATTATGCAATATGTATATATTCAATGAAACTTGAGTAGTTTTTTGCATGCACTAGTCGACATAGTCTATATAGAAGACAATATTTGATGTAAAGATTTCACACAATAGGGGTCCTAATCACACAGGTCATTGCATTGCATCCTACAACTACATTGAGTAAAACAGTTTTCTATAACTTGCCCATCAAACAAAGAAAGCCAAACATATGCAGCAACCTGCAGCTGAAAGTCTTCATCATCAACATCTGATAGAGTACTGTTGTGACTAGATCATAAATTAGGGGCACTAGTTTCCTTAAATGGGTATATTATATTTTCCAATGAGCGCTTATTGTTGCCCAAGGTTGGAGTACTAGAGTACATGTCTTAATCTCAACAGCCACATATGGAACTGACAATAAATGACAATCTGTACACCATTTTGATCTACAGAAATTAGGCTGAACCAGCAAGCATGTAATGAACAGTGTCTTGTTACCTAATGAGAAAGGAATACCTACAACTGCAGTGCACATTACACAAGTATTTGTCTCAACTTTGAGGCAGAAACTGTAGCAGTAGC
This sequence comes from Meghimatium bilineatum, assembly GCA_034231615.1. Classification (NCBI taxonomy): domain Eukaryota; kingdom Metazoa; phylum Mollusca; class Gastropoda; order Stylommatophora; family Philomycidae; genus Meghimatium; species Meghimatium bilineatum. The sequence continues at coordinate 7,108,303 of CM067298.1, forward strand.
ATAATTATTGACATAGTCCACTAGCAGTTTGATCTTGGAGGAATTGGTACAGAAGCTGTGATAGTCTTCACTGACTCCATTACCTCTGTACAGGTACTGGCAGAAAATAATTATATAATAAACTATAATTGCAGAAAAGAATGTTACACCAATGGTCTGCTGGTAAACATCAAACCATACAGATGGCGATACAACTAAATATAAACATCTTCGCATCTAAGGCCTTTTTGACCAAATTTTTATCTGTCAACAAAAACAAACCACAACACTACCCTCTTGCGTGTCACTAATCACAACACTACCCTCTTGCGTGTCACTTTGAGGTACTTGCGTGTCACTAATCACAACACTACCCTCTTGCGTGTCACTTTCAGGTACTTGCGTGTCACTAATCACAACACTACCCTCTTGCGTGTCACTTTGAGGTACTTGCGTGTCACTAATCACAACACTACCCTCTTGCGTGTCACTTTGAGGTACTTGCGTGTCACTAATCACAACACTACCCTCTTGCGTGTCACTTTGAGGTACTTGCGTGTCACTAACCACAACACTACCCTCTTGCGTGTCACTTTGTGGTACTTAATGTGTCACTAACCACAACACTACCCTCTTGCGTGTCACTTTGTGGTACTTAATGTGTCACTAATCACAACACTACCCTCTTGCGTATCACTTTGAGGTACTTACGTGTCACTAATCACAACACTACCCTCTTGCGTGTCACTTTGTGGTACTTACATGTCACTAATCAATGAAAAGAATGAAGTAGCCTCTTGTAATGACTCACAATATGGTTTTGTTGTGGCTTAATGTTGTTGATAGGTCAAGAAAGGTCTCATGGTGGATGTTTATAAGTTAGTTGTCTCACCTTGTATATAGTTCGCTGTGGCTGGTACAGCTGACCATGTATACAGAAATGAATTGACCTGACCATGTGTAATATAAATTTTGGAATTACATCGGCCATGTACTTGGATAGGATGATTACATTGACCATGTACTTGGAATGGTTGATTAAATCGGCCATGTACTTGGAATGGATGATTACATTGACCATGTACTTGGAATGGATGATTACATTGGCCATGTTCTTGGATTGGATGATTACATTGACCATGTACTTGGAATGGTTGATTACATTGACCATGTACTTGGAATGGTTGATTACATTGACCATGTACTTGGAATGGATGATTACATTGGCCATGTTCTTGGATTGGATGATTACAGTGACCATGTACTTGAAATGGATGATTACATTGACCATGTACTTGGATTGGATGATTACATTGACCATGTACTTGGAATGGTTGATTACATTGACCATGTACTTGGAATGGTTGATTACATTGACCATGTACTTGGAATGGATGATTACATTGGCCATGTTCTTGGATTGGATGATTACAGTGACCATGTACTTGAAATGGATGATTACATTGACCATGTACTTGGATTGGATGATTACATTGACCATGTACTTGGAATGGATGATTACAGTGACCATGTACTTGAAATGAATGATTACATTGACCATGTACTTGGAATGGATTATTACATTGACCATGTACTTGAAATGGATGATTACATCGGCCATGTTCTTGGATTTGATGATTACATTGGCCATGTACTTGGAATGGATGAAAACAGAATGTGTAAACAGACTATCATGTGGAAAGCAGAGGAAAAATTAACAGTAGGACAAAAGAAACTGACTGACTGAATGACTAACTGACTTACTAACTGGTTTAATGACTAACCAACTAACTAACTGACTGACTAACTGACTGGCTAACTAACTGACTGACTGACTAACTAACTATCTAACATAAATTTCCTGCAACAAACTAATATTTTTCCAGCATATAATTATTTTCTGCTAAATTAGAATACAAACATAAATAATTTGTAAAACATATAAATATATGAAGCAATTCAAGAACAACTATAGGCTACTGTTTAAATTGTAAAATTGTCTGTATTTGATATAGAATATATTCAAGTCTCATGGAGTATGTGCATATGGACCTTTAGTAAAGTGCTCTGAATATATAATTTTGCATTAAAAAACAGAACTGTAAGTTTTATAGTGAAAATGTAAATTTTGTAAATTAAAATTGAGTTTCTTAAATATGTTTAATACACAGATTCAATGTTATGGCCACAAGATCTTTCTCAAGATAAGAACAAACACAAAAACTGGAATTATATTCAACAAAATTACATAAAAGGAAAGTATATAGGCATTTATGAATCTGTGTGTTTGTTCTATTTGTAAAACATAATTTTAACCATGTTTTTCTGGGTTTTTTTTTACATTTTATTCATTTACCACATACTTGACAGTTTTGATTTAATGTACAGGACTAAGGATTAAGATTCTACAGACTTCAAGAAGGAACATAGATGCATGGTGATATTTTTGTGTTGATACTTCCATAGTGGCACTACTACGACCCTGAGTGGTTAAAGAGGATGATGATGTCATTTTTACTGCAGTTTATCTTTCATATTCACTCAAGTTTTATCTATTGAAATATAAGACATTTCCATTCTCTAGACTACATCCTGCTGGAAATCTAGTATAACTATTGTCTTGCTACAAGAGAGAACCAGCGGGAGTTTGAGAATGAACGCTGAAGAAGAAAATAAATATTGAAATACAAAATGATGCGTCTTCAATGTTAATTTAGACGTATGAATAATACGCATAGTTAATGTTAGAATGGAGACAATTTGTTTGTGAAGTATATACTGTTATCTTGTTATCATCATATAGGAATGTTTCAGGACTGACTCTGAGATGCCTGTTTCTGTTACAACTATTCTCTGAACACTTCCATAGTTATCATTGTGTTATCATTTCTTGTGATCTCATTTTGTTAAGAGTAACATGTTCCTATACATTCAGGTGGCTTTTCTGTGCCATATTGCATTGCTTTTGTTTCAAGATACATATAAGATTTGGTAGTATATATTTTAAAAAGAGTTGAAGTAGCATTTTGACTTTGAGTTGGATTTGTGCAACAATGCATATCTGCCAACTTCTGTGTGTTTCCAGAGCTTGAGGAACAAAGAATAGTAACACTGCCACCTGTCACGTTTGCTGTAAGTAGTGATCAAGGGCATGGGGTTAAATCAACATTTCAAGATTTATTGGTCAAGAACATGACATTGCATGAAAGTGATTAACACTTTCCTGACCAAATTTGATGAGTGTTGAATTTCTGTTATACACCTTTCATGACCAACTTCGATAATCATCGAAACTGGCAACTGAAATACCGCAGACAATGGTAGCAATAGTATTACAAAGAATAACTCTTCTGGAATAGCACATCTTCACAAAATGGTGGCACTCATGAAATCAAATTTCTCGACATCATTTATGAGGGTGATTCTATCCCTGGTTCAATTCTTGAACAATTTGAAATTCTGGAAGGTGTGTTTTTGTGACACATATAAAGTAATATAGATCAACAGCAAGAGCTAAAATAAGTCGGATTCGGTTGTGAAATAACTCTGGAGCTTTCAAATGCATTCAGAAAAGCAAACATTCATTACAGCACAGAAATTATCAAAACTCTGTGTCTTAAGTTTGATTTTATACTTATTTTTAAAGCCGTCGATGTGGCAAAAACTTGCGAACACACTTGGTAATGGGAGATACCTCTGGATCGCTGGTCAGTCAAAAGTGATTAATAAGGAATGATTATTAATCCCTTTCTGGTATTTGTGTTTGCATTTATTATTATAATGTGATCACAGACTGTGATATTCTTTACTCATTGTGTTCTATGCTATGGTTTGATTAAAAACCATTCAATCAAAATATTGATTTTCAGTATGTTGCCCTTATCTGTGCTCACTGATACACAAAACTTGGTTATGCTATATACTCATTTTTCACCTGTTGGATCAGTTTTACTACAATCTTACCTGTTACCTATACTGAATTAAGCACATAACAAGTGTTGATTTCACCTGGACACATAATCACAATAAATAAGTAGTTATGTAAGAGTGTCATCCTCATTCCCGTCAATGTGTTGATATGAACACTTACAAGATATGAACACTTACAAGATATGAACACTTACAAGATATGAACACTTACAAGATATGAACACTTACAAGATATGAACACTTACAAGATATGAACACTTACAAGATATGAACGCTTACAAGATAAGAACATTTACAAGATATGAACACTTACAAGATATGAACACTTACAAGATATGAACGCTTACAAGATAAGAACACTTACAAGATATGAACACTTACAAGATATGAACGCTTACAAGATAAGAACGCTTACAAGATATGAACACTTACAAGATACCCACGAGTCAAAATAAGGAAAGCCTACAAAAACAGGAAAAAAAACGTTGTAGAATGAGTAAATTTATTTATAAATTATAAATTATTCAATACGAAAATTATAAATCAATATCAGAGTAGGTCTATTTGTTGATTTTTCTCAGGGATGTTTTTGTGTTTAAAATGTGCTTTTAAATTTATGTGGAAGCTTGTTACTGTAATATTCATAAACTGTGTGTATGTACATCCTGCCTTTGAATATGCCTACTGTTCCAAGAAAGATTTCATTTAATCTAAATATTATGAAAATGTTATAGCCATGATGTACCGGGGTAATGATCAAATATAGCTTTTAAAGCTAGGCTGTAATGGCAAAACTGATATGTTGCCAGGTAAGCAGCCTCAAGAGATTCTATTTTACTGTTATTCACTCATGTATTATCAAGCTTGTAAATGGGAGAAAATAATAAATACTTTGTTTCATGCCATAGAAGGGTTTTAGCTTGGACATTGGACTGGCTGTCCCACCCTGTAGAAGGTCAAAGTGAACCAACAGTGCCATACTAGAAATTGGATGTATCTGGCCAAAAGGTACAGATATCACAGCCAATCTGTAAACCATGATGTAATGCATTCCATTCTTGAACTACATCCTGCTAATAACACAGTTTGAGAACAGGTGCAGAAGATGTCAATCTATTGTACTATTTTCATCCAATTTTTTTGTCAGCCTTTTCTCTTCATTCCCTTGTGGTTCCAAGCCATTCAATATCTTGCTATATTATTACGATTGTTTACTAAGAGAATGTAATACATATCATGTTTGTAACCTCTTTTTTAAAATTGCTTTTTTGATTGGTTGTTGTAGATGTAGTAATAAAGACATGTAAATGTAATCTCATAGTATCCATGAAGAAGCTCAGACCGTCTTATCAGGTGGGTTATCAGGCCGACCACCATCCAATTGTAAACTCCTAGTAGACTGACATACAGTCAGACTTTCCTCTTGTAGAACTTCCACATCACCTCATCTATACAATTATGTTTTTTACCTGGTCCGGAGTAGGAAACTGTTTCTCAAAGAGTTGCATCCCACTGAGAATTGGGATCTTCTGGGTACAAATAATAAAAATAAATCCCATAACCCGTCAGAGTTGAAGGGGTGTCACACTGAGACATTTGGTCAGAGAGATCTCCACGAATATCAATCCTCTACCATCCTGATAAGTTTTGAAACTTCACAACCTGTCTAGTCATTCTCAACCATACCTTCAAGAACATCTTTTGTCATCAAGGAAAGTCTCATCATGTGCCCGTATCATCAGAGTTTACCAAGTTTCATAATTGTTAACCTGCTCAGGGAATGAGGATTCCATATTTAGTGAAAAGGGTTCCCAAGCTAAGTGAGAGATGATCCCACATTTTGTGATATAGTTTCCCATAGCGCAGTGAGTGAGAATACCATATTTTTGTGATATAGATTAAGTGAATCAGAAAACTAAATAATCAAGTCTGTTTTTGTTGTAATGCTTTATCTGATTTACTACATCAGCATTGAAATCATCTGATTACATCAGCACTTTCAGCATTTGATTACATCAGCACTTTCAGCATTTGATTACATCAGTACTTTAAATATATCAAGGCTTATGTTTCACATGAATCATGCTATGCTCATTTACATCCATTATGGTATGACCTACATAGATGAAACTGGCTATAGATTAAATGACTCTTTCTGGCAACGTCTGCAGGATAAAAGTCAGACATCTCTAATGTGTATGGCCGTGTACTTTATCCGAATATACTCTGTCGATTCTTGCTACATTCATCACTAACATTAGATAATATTTTGTTGCTGATCATAGATGTCCTTTGAAAAGTATGTATCTTTATGTTGAAAAATGTGTATCCTCGCATCCATTCCTGTATTTTAAATATATTTAGATGATCTCTCCCCCATGCTGTGCCGTTGTGTCTTGTTTAACTTAACTGTAGTTTTAAAATAATTTCCCCCTCCCCCCCTTTAATATCACATTTATAATTCCATAGTTTTTGTTAATACAAATTCCTAACCATTTGTGTTGCCTGCTTGGCTACTAGAACTAGAATTATGTTGTATCAGTAATGTGTCCTTTGTCATGAACATATGGGGCCAGGTGCTCATTCATGAGTACTAGTAAACCAGACAGGACATGACAGAGAGAACATTTATGACTAGGGCTACTGGCAAGCCAGAATGAACATGACAAAGAGATTATTCTGGACAGCTCAGGTTTTTGGCATGGAAATATGTCAACATTTAAACAGATAAACATATTTTTGCAAAGATCTATCTATGAAACAGATAGTGGAACAGAACATATTTTTGTGAAGATCTGTCAAACAGATAATGGATACAGAACAGATTTTTGCAACGGCCTGTGAAACAGATAGTGGGAAATGGGTGAAGATCTATCATTTCTTACACCCCATGACATTGCAAATTATTCTCAATAAAGGTCTGTTAGCTTTTAAAATGCCTGAATCAGATTTATTGTGGATCTGGGTTATCATCACTTATATTACTCATTTTTAAGTGTTTCGTTTATCATCAGTTAGTTAGCCTATATTGCTCAGTTTTCATGAAATAAATACAATAAAATCATTAAACCTCAGACTATAAGCACAAAATTGATCACAGCACATCCATACTGGAATTACCATTTTAATAAATGACAAATACCATACATACTGGTGTTGAATCTAGAAAATATTGATCTCGAAAAAAAGTCACACTCACAGACAACAAAGTCATCCATGGCAGTGAAATGGATTTTTGTGCATTGTACAATTTTTATCATTTTTGGCAGCATAAATATTACATTCTTAGTTTGAGCACAATTCAACAACATAACACAGCCATTTACATATCTGTGTACAACTTACTAAGGTATATTAAAATAATAATAATTGGTGATAATTATCATATTTAATGTAGCATTGATATGATAATTCAACATTTAAAATATTAAATTATGAACTACACCAAGCTTAAAACACACATCTGTCCCGATGGGAAAATCATTTAAATAAGTCTTTATATCAACATTTTGTTATGAATGTCAGACATGGACATTAACTAAAGAACAAGAAAGAAAGCTTACTTCATGTGAAATGAGATGTCAAAGAGAAGCAGCAAACATAACAAGAAAAGATCATGTGAGAAATGCGGAGATTACAAGAATGGTTGGAACATCTGCAGTGAAATATATTGAAAAACAGAGACTGAAATTAACCCATTCTGGCCAGCAACAAGAGCATACCATACAACATTAAAATCAAATCTGCAAGAGACAAGAAGAAAACCAAGTGGATTGATTTACCAAATACTGTATTAGAAAATGTTATAACAAAATTATAAATTACTTACAGTTGTAGCAGTATAAATATAAGTTAGGTAACTTACAGTTGTAGCAGTATAAATATAAGTTAGGTAACTTACAGTTGTAGCAGTATAAATATAAGTTAGGTAACTTACAGTTGTAGCAGTATAAATATAAGTTAGGTAACTTACAGTTGTAGCAGTATAAATATAAGTTAGGTAACTTACAGTTGTAGCAGTATAAATATAAGTTAGGTAACTTACAGTTGTAGCAGTATAAATATAAGTTAGGTAACTTACAGTTGTAGCAGTATAAATATAAGTTAGGTAACTTACAGTTGTAGCAGTATAAATATAAGTTAGGTAACTTACAGTTGTAGCAGTATAAATATAAGTTAGGTAACTTACAGTTGTAGCAGTATAAATATAAGTTAGGTAACTTACAGTTGTAGCAGTATAAATATAAGTTAGGTAACTTACAGTTGTAGCAGTATAAATATAAGTTAGGTAACTTACAGTTGTAGCAGTATAAATATAAGTTAGGTAACTTACAGGTTCAGATGGTCATATATAATCTGATGTTCCTCCTGAAATCAACTACAAACTACAGGAGTATTGTAGTTCAGAATTATATATTTAAGAAATATAGTACCTAGAATTTCATTATGGATGTGTTGAAATTTTCGTTTTGAATTTGTGAGTGTTAACACAGACAAAGTGAAAACAAGATGCAGAATTAATGTTGATAACTAGAAGAAGTGACAACTTTTGAATATCTAGGAGCTAACATCATCAGCGCAGGAGGCTGTGCTGTCGAGATCAGAAAGAGACAGCAATAGCAATGTCCAAATTAAAACAACTGAAAAAACTTTGGCATGGGGCAAAAACAGGAGCTATGGTATGTTTGTTACTTACAAGTGCATTCTAGTGGCTACATATGCCTGCAAATCTGAGACAATCAGCCAAGAGAGTAAAGGCCTTTGAAATGGAGTGCTATAGAAGAGTCCTGAGAGTACCATGGACAGCAAGAAAGACCAACCAAGACGTTCTAAGACAAATTAACGTTCAAGAAGGCTGTCTTTTAAACACCATATTAAGAAGGAAGTTAGATTTTTTCAGCCATGTGAAGAGACAAGATATCATGGAGTGTTGTTGGAGAAGGCATTAGAGGGCATTATAGGCAGAGACTGACCAAGATGCCATTGAACAAGAGATATTCAGGAATGAATGCACGTGTCTCTAGAGGAATTGGGAAAACTTGTCAGAAACCACAGGAATTTCAGGAGATTAATAAGAAAGACTACGTTCTGGAAAGAATACATCACATGACAACAATTTACAGTTGTAGAAAATATAAAAGATAGTTTAAGTTATACAGTTGTAGCAGTATAAATATAAGTTAGTTAACTTACAGTTGTAGCAGTCGAGTACTTACATAGTAGTCTCACATTGACTCATAAATCTCCCCCAATGGATACCAATTTTAAGCTGGACATACTAAGGCATCAACCATATTAATAATATAACAGATATACATTAATGAAGAAATAATTTCTTTACTTTTAAGTAGGTAGTTTTTAACAGCTTATAGCCTTCCTGACAAAAATACAGGTCATCTTCCGTTGAGTAATGAGGTGATACTAAAACACATAAGGTTTTCTTTCTGAAAGGCATGGTTGCGACAAGGTGGGGGTGGGATGTGTGTGTGTGTGTTAAGGATGCATGCTTAGTGCAGAAAGGGAAGCACCCCGATGTGGTAGTATCCCAGGATCATTTCCGTTCTGCCAGAAGTGTGGCATAGACCTATACATCTTGACCAACTAGTTCATAATTCTTCCATCAGATCTGTTCTCCTATCTGCAGTGATGGGACACCAAGCAATCCCTGCCACCCTAGGAGTCTGCCACAAAAGGGCAATATTGCAATCTTCACTGGCCTGCATCTCTCCGTCTTTCATAGTGATCATTTGACAGAAGTAAGAAATTTAGACAGGATATGCAATGACAATGAATTATTCACAGGTCAGTCAGCCCATCCCCCAACTTTCCTTAGTCAACTCCTAATACAAACCTGTAATGAAGTTGATAGCGATATTCTTTGTGCACCCCAAACTAGCAGTCCTGGTACCATTTACAACATGGGTAAAATACATTATTGATGAAACTAAATTCACTGCTCCAAATTCCCAAATAGTACTTATGTAGAACTCAAGTTTTGTCAGTTTTACAAGGACTAACAGACTATGGGATATTGGTTCAAATACATACAAATAACAGTCCGATAGTAGTCATAATGAAACTCTGACACACTCTGATAACACATTTGCTCTATGTAAGTACTGATGTTATACAGTATTGCAGCAGTCTTACCATTTATCGATTACTTTCCAAATATACATTAATGATGAAACTAGTCTCACCGCAATGCCTTGCACACAACTTATCCTTCAAATGATTGAAACTAGTCTCACGGCAATAACTTGCACACAACTTATCCTTTAAATGATTGAAACTACTTTTGTTTGTTTGTCACTATCCTGAGTAATGACAAGTGATTTGTTTGTACATCATATGAATAGTGGATGATTTCTCAAAGCTTTCTTTCATACCCAGGAGACTTCAACTTTCAACTGAATGCAATACCTTTTGATGAAGCCTTCTATTCAGAGAAAGTACTTCAAATGCCTTTCTGATTAATTGTTCATGAAATGACAGTTTAATTGATTTATGATCTTTTATTTAGTTCTACACATTCAGCCTTGTATATACTTGATAACAATTATATAGATATCTTATGTATGTCTTATAATTCATGATTTGAAAGCCTTGAGATATGGCCTGTTTCTTCCCAGACCTCATATATTGAAAGCAATGTTTATATTGCTGTAACATGATGTTGCCACTCACCATTACTTCCATCTAGCTTTTTTTATGTTCAATTACATATTTCAAATAAATATTTTATAAAATTATAATGATTATGTGATATATATTGAGATGGAAACTATAGGGCTCTATGTGTGATTTATGTCTGTGCCCATTTAATAGAGATTGTAACAAATTTAATTCTACGACTATCTGGTTAAAGATTGTCACAAAATATTTGTAAAGCTATGATAGTTATTGTGACATATTTATGCCTGAGGCTATTTGATAAATATTGTGACATATTTATGTTCGAGGCTATGTGATTAATCTTATGACAATTTATGTTTGAGACTGTGTGAAAGATATTGTGACATATTTATGTCTGTCTGACTGAGATTGTGACATATTTTATTTCTGATAGAGATAGGTAATTACAATAACTAAAACTATGTGTCTTTTCTCCTAAAACACATACATTAATATTGGTTGAATATTCTATTTATAAATTTAGATACAAATCAATCATAGTGGCACCCACACTGTTATTTTATTTGTGTAGCTACTCATGAACTTTGAACAAACATACACAAATTATGAATTAGATACTCTTATCCATTTTTAAAAACAATGTTTGGTATGCATGTTACAACAGTCTATACCATCTGTGTTGTTGTGATATTGCTATAAATAGCAAAGTAGATTGTTGAGATGAGTATTGATTGCATTCCTTTCATGTGTGTTTCTATCATCAGTACAATAGCTGTAGCTGTCCACACAATCTTGTTATAAACAACTGCCATAATAGAGATTTCTGTTATTTATACATAACTGCAAGCAGTTTACATTTGTCTAATACAAAAAAGTATTCTATACAATCGGCTCTGTGGCTGAGTGGCAGAGCACATGTATCTGGAATGGAAAAATTATCATGTGCAATTTCAGCTGCATTTTGATGTTTTAACTATCCAGAAAGCAATGGCAGCCTATTGAATGTAAATGCTTAAAAAATACTACAGTAAAATGTCTTGGTTGATAGCTACATCCTGTATGGGATAGCTACATCCTGTATGGGATAGCTACATCCTGTATGGAATATGCTACATCCTGTATGGGATAGCTACATCCTGTATGGAATATGCTACATCCTGTATGGGATATGCTACATCCTGTATGGGATATGCTACATCCTGTATGGGATAGCTACATCCTGTATGGAATATGCTACATCCTGTATGGGATAGCTACATCCTGTATGGAATATGCTACATCCTGTATGGAATATGCTACATCCTGTATGGGATAGCTACATCCTGTATGGGATATGCTACATCCTGTATGGGATAGCTACATCCTGTATGGAATATGCTACAGGTGTATATTATTGTGTAATAATTTAGAAACCTGCAATCAGTGGACATTTACATTTGTGAAGTAGGCAGTATTCTATCATTGTGTAGTAGGCAGTATTCTATCATTGTGTAGTAGGCAGTATTCTATCATTGTGTAGTAGGCAGTATTCTATAATTGTGTAGTAGGCAGTATTCTATCATTGTGTAGTAGGCAGTATTTTACATTTGTGTAGTAGGCAGTATTCTATCATTGTGTAGTAGGCAGTATTCTATCATTGTGTAGTAGGCAGTATTCTATCATTTTGTAGTAGGCAGTATTCTATCATTGTGTAGTAGGCAGTATTCTATCATTGTGTAGTAGGCAGTATTCTATCATTGTGTAGTAGGCAGTATTCTATCATTGTGTAGTAGGCAGTATTCTATCATTGTGTAGTAGGCAGTATTCTATCATTGTGTAGTAGGCAGTATTCTATCATTGTGTAGTAGGCAGTATTCTATCATTGTGTAGTAGGCAGTATTCTATCATTGTGTAGTAGGCAGTATTCTATCATTGTGTAGTAGGCAGTATTTTACATTTTTGAAGTAGGCAGTATTTTACATTTGTGTAGTAGGCAGTATTTTACATTTTTGAAGTAGGCAGTATTTTATCCTTGTGAATTAGGCAGTATTTTGCCCTGTTGTAGTAGGCAGTATTCTATCATTGTGAAGTAGGCAGTATTTTACATTTTTGAAGTAGGCAGTATTTTATCCTTGTGTAGTAGGCAGTGTTTTACATTTGAGAAAGATGCTGTATTTTACCCTTGCGAAGGAGGCATTATTTATCTTTGTCAAAGAGGCAGTAGTTTACATTTGTGGGGCAGTATGTCACTATGTAACAACAATTTTACACATGTAAATCTAGGATTTACATAAATAGTATGAGTATTGTCACAGACATTTTTTTAGCCAATAATTTCTTGTTTAGGCGTAGTCATCATCATCAGGTGCCATGCCGGGTGGCGTAGGCGGTCATGGCTCTCCACAGCTCTCTATCCACAGTATTATGTATCAAAGTCGTTGTTGTTTCTTTGCCATGCCAGGTTGTCAGACTGTCTAATATTTTCTCACGTTGTCGCCCTCTGTCTCTGGTGCCTTCAATCTTGTCTGTTGTGATTATGTTCTCTAAACCTGCCTGTCTCATGAAGTGACCAAAACAAGAAGATTGCCTTTTTCTTATATTGTTGATTAAGGTCCGTTTCGCATTTAACTCTTTTAACACCTCTACATTAGTTTTTCTGGCAGTCCATGGTATTCTCAGCATTCTTCTGTAGAACCACATCTCTGTTGCCTCCAATCTCCCACTTTCCAGTTTCTTTATTGTCCAAGACTCGCACCCATATGTTAGTATAGGGGTTATATAGCACTGCAGAACTCTCTTTCTCACCTCTAATGACAAGGTCATATTACACAGTATATTTTTCTGAATTTAGTTTTTGCCTGCCCTATTCTGCTTCTTATTTCTGTTGAACTTCTTCCATCTGCTGTAATCATTGTACCTAAGTATTTGAATTGGTGGACCTGTTTTAATACTATATCATTCACTATGATCTTGCAAGGTGTGTTATTTTCTTTCTTTGAAATAACCATTACTTCTGTTTTCTTGATATTTAGGAAGAGGCCTTTCTCTTTGCTTTCTGTGACTACTACTTTAATTAAGTTTTGAAGGTCTTCCTCACTTTTTGCAATCAGAACAGTGTCATCCGCATATCTCAAATTATTTATGTTATGTCCTCCCACTGATATTCCTGGGATATCTACTATTGCACACAATATGTTTTCACTGTATAAAGAGAACAGGTCTGGTGAAAGCACGCATCCCTGTCTGACTCCTTGTTTTATTTGTTGAAAAGGGCCAAATTGATTTCCTACTCTTATTGCTGCTGTTTGTTGCCAGTACATGTTCTTGATTATTCTTAAATCCTTGCTGTCAATGTTCAGATTCTCTAGCATGTGTATAATTTCGCTATTTATATTTCGTGTATAACTTTGTCAAAAGCTTTAGTGTAGTCTATAAAACAGAGGTACAGATCTGTTTTTACCTCTATAGACCTCTCTATTAGTGTTCTCAATATATAAATAGCATTGTTGGTACCTTTGCCTTCTACAAAACCACATTGTTCTGGACTTATTTCTGATTTTATTTTGTTTCTCACTCTCTTCATGATGCTTCTGAGGAGTATTTTGGTTATTTGGCTCATGAGGCTGATTGTACGGTGTTCTTCACATTCGGTGGTCCCTGGTTTCTTAGGTAATGCTATGAATATGGACCTCATTAAGTCATCGGGTATGTTTCCACTGTTATATATGTCATTCAGCAATTTTGTGATTATTTCAACTCCAAAGTCATCTAAAGCTGCTAATTCTTCTAATGTGATATTGTCTGGACCTGGGGCTTTGCCATATTTCATGTGTCTTAGTGCCTCCCTTACTTCTGCTGTGAGTATTGATGGACCCTCGCCGTTATCTTGTATGTTTATTTCTGGTCTATTGTCATCGTAAAGTTCTTTGATATATTCTGACCATCTCTGTACTATGTGATCTATTCCCATTAATACCCGCCCTGTCTTAGATTTTAGACATCCTGTAACTGTTTGCGTTCTCTTTCCTGTTATTAGGCGTAGTAACCCTGGCTAAAGATTGGCGTCTAACTCGCAAGAGTTAATTTTTCTGATGATGATAATTTTTCTACTACTATCACGAGCTGAGAGTTTACACTCTCAGGAAGAGCATGCCATATAACATGTACATGTTTTCTGTAGTTGAAATAAACTTTCAAATAAAGTGTTGTCAATAAATGGACATGAACTTCTTATCTAGCTCCATGTAGAAATGTACACTCCAATAGGAGATTAGACACTGTTTGACAGAGTTCAATGAAATATTTACAATTAGGTGGATTTACTATGGAGGTGGTAATTTAGACTACCCTATTTTGAACTGGAAGAAGGTGCTTTAATCTTACAATTTGTGTTGTCTTTTGGTCATCCCGCTTATTTCATACTAGCGCAGTCAATTGTTCTCGGCAAACTCAGTCAATAATTTTGTATAGTTGTTTTTAGTATCAGTAAATCTTAGTTTGTCCTGGCATTTTTTTATGAAGGCTTTTTCGTCGAAATGTTGATTTTTTTGTTTAGTTAACTGCTAATTATATTTGTTCGTGTTATAGGCCTAGGCCTTTGTGAACTATAAAACTTATTGAGGCCTACATTGTGAATTTTTAATATTTTACCTTGTGAACTGCCGAACATATTTGTTAACTTAAAACTTATTGACATTGTGACAGAATTGATGTCTTTGAGATGTAGGTATATAGAAGAATAGGAAGAACATCATAGAAAGAGAAGAAAATAAATAAAGATGTGCTAAAAACATGTAATATGAAGAAAGAACTACTAAGAGAAATAAAGATCAGGCAAATAAAATACTTTAGACACATTAAAAGACATGACACCCTATTGAAGACCTTACTTGAGGGTAAAGTCAAAGGGAAGCGAGCAAGAGGTAGGCAGAGATACAAGTGGGAGAGTAACATCACACGATGGACAGGATAAAGTCTAGCAGAGTGCACCAACAAGACAAAAGACAGGGAATGTTGGAGATCCGTTGCAGCCAACTTTCGTTGTGAAGATGGGACTTGATGATGATTGACATTGTTAATTTTAAACTTTGTACTTTGTGAACTGTAATATACAACTTAGACCCTACTACTTTGTGTTTTTTTCTAAATTTCTCAGTTCTACAGTTTATCCAAGACTGTAAATATGACAAAATCAGTCAATAAAAACATGAGAATATTTTACTTTTAAATGCTATAGTTTCATCATCATCATGTGCCATGACAGCTGGCATATGTGATTATGGATTCTCCAAACTCTCTATCTCTAGTATTGTTTTTCAGAATCGTTTTTAACCGTGTTGCCATCCCACGTTAAACTATTTTTTCTCATATTCATCCTGTCGTCATCTTTTCTTTAAATCTTGCATGATGTAACTGTATTCTTCAATACACACACCTCCCCCACTGTCTCCCAACATTGCCAAAAATAAATACTGTTTCTGCTATTAGCCTAACAAGGAATCTCAGCTTCGTATACGACTTCAAGATTTAGTAGGCCTACTCGAGTTATGACTGCAGGTTATCACCGGACAAATCCATAGGTGCTCTGAACCCGATAAATCCATCAGAGTGTATCGGCTGACAGTTCCAGTTCCATGCTGATTGATCATCTTTACATCAATCTTGCTCAGTCTTGAGATCGACACTTGAAAATCTACTGAGCGGATGAGATCGACACTTGAAAATCTACTGAGCGGATGAGATTGACACTTGAAAATCTTCTGAGCGGATGAGATCGACACTTGAAAATCTACTGAGCGCATGAGATCGACACTTGAAAATCTACTGAGCGGATGAGATCAACACTTGAAAATCTACTGAGCAGATGAGATCGACACTTGAAAATCTACTGAGCGGATGAGGTACCTTAATATGTATTAGTCTATTAGGCCTACTTGAGTATTATAAAAATTCACATGTTATTGTTTGATGTCAATAAGTCTGGTTAATGCAAGTGAGATATATTATTGATGCCTGTAAACTCTTTGTAGTGCAGGTGAGATATATTATTGATGCCTGTAAACTCCTTTTAGTGCAGGTGAGATATATATCCTATATTATTGAAGTCAATAAACCTGTACAGTGCAGGTGAGATATATTTTTGAAGTCAATAAGTCTGTTCAGTGCACACGAGATATAGGTCTATTATTGATGACTGCAAACTATTTTTAGTGCAGGTGAGATATATATTGTTAATGTAAATAAATCTGTTTAGTGCAGGTGAGATAGGCACCTATATATTATTAAAGTCAATAAATCTATTTAGTGCAGGTGAAATATATTATTGAAGTCAATAAATCTGTTTAGTGCAGGTGAGATATATTATTGAAGTCAATAAATCTGTTTAGTACAGGTGAGATATATTATTGAAGTCAGTAAATCTGTTTAGTGCAGGTGAGATGTTTATTTTGGTGTTTTTTGCGAAATTTAGTTGCAGTTAAAAAATGAGCTGTGATAAGAATTTCTATGAGGGCAGTTGGTGATACAGAAGTCATGAACACAGGAACTCACTAATATTCTAATGTAAATATAGTGAAAATTACTGCCATTCTAATGTAAATATACTGATCTTATAATGTAAATATATATATATATGTATACCTGCAATATAGAATCTTTAGTTTTATATAGGGCATAGGCCTATATAGGGGCCTATATATATTTTTCTTCCAATTATTTTATCACTGTTATGGTCAGAAAAACTATAGTTTTATTTGTTTTTTTGTATGTAGTTGCCATATCATTTCTGCAACATATAACTAGTTGTTCCCATACCATATCTCATTCATACATAATTATACCACAGTAACATATAGCCATATGTTTATGTATGTGTACATATAGACCTATAGGGGCCTATATATTGTTTTTCATCAATTTTTGTTAAACCCATCCTCCATTCCCCTTGTCAACTACTGACTCCCTCCCAATCCCCTTAACTGATTACCTCCCTTTTACCCCCTCTCCCAATTTTTGACGTTTGTTGGTGGCCCCCATCTCCAAATATATCTTTGTGTGACCTCACACATGCACACTATTTAGTCTGTTAGATATACCTTTGTTTACAGTTGACATCACTGACATGAAGCTTTCACTTGGTCTAATTTGAAACCCATGCTTCTCTTGTAGCATCATAAAATGCAGATAAACACTTCTATTTCTGGTAACTGGACATGATTGCATCTTTTTTTCTTTTCTAATGCAATGAGATGGAGTTGTGAGATAATCTCTTTGCATTCATAGTTTTGTGTGTTTATTTCTGATTTGTTTTTGTTTCTTGATAAAGGTCCCTATTGGACTACAACATGGAAAAAGTCTGTTCCCCTTTGTTTTTTTGTTATTTCTCTTTGACATGAGTTTTACTATTAGTTAGTTATATTGTTAGTTATATTAGTTACCAGTAACAATAACAAATGATTGTATTTGTCACAGCGTATAGTCAGGTTGTTCTCAGAGCTCTCTTACATGAATAGATACAAGAAGCATTATGTCAAACTCATGACAAGTGTCCCCGTTGTTTAGTTTTTGTTTAAATCTAATCCCCGTTGATTAATTTTTGTTTATATCTAGCGGGTTTGAGAATTGTCATACTATTTTTAACCCAACATTTCAGCTTGCTGTATGTATCAATGTATGAACTATAAAGGTATTTTTGTACATTGACTATTTGCACACAGGTCCTCTGAGTGTATCATCCATCTCTGATAGAACTAGGAATTTTACAGCATATACTTATTGGCAGGGGTCAATTTTAAGTGTGTTTTTCTGAATAGAACCAATTGTCTTGTGGAGCCTCTTGATTGCAACAAAACAATTTCATAGTTATTTCCCTTTTGTGTTCTAAACATGTTTCAGAAATTACTTTGAGATAATGTCACATTATTACCCACTTCATTTTTGTCTGTGATAAATGTGTACAATATGTAGGACTACATAGCAATCTGTGTAGTATGTGCCCACCACCTTGACTGATGTACAGTGATATTACATGTTTTTGTGAAAACTATTCAGGACGTGTTCTCACTTTCCACCCCCGTAGTGCTGCTTTTCAATATGTCCTTCTCAGACACCTTTTTCTTCTGCAGTTGGATTCCAAAATGCGGGAAGTGTTCTGTGACCCCCTCTGGTTGTTTACAGATGTGATAAGAGCCTCAAGATATACTGGCTTGGAGTCACCTCCACATTCCTAAGCATTTTGGCACTATCAGCTGCAAACGCAAGAGATGCTACACCGGTGCCTATGTCACCCAGATCCAGTTTCACATTTCCCAAAGCCACCTTCACCATTGAAGAGAGTTTCACGTGTATTCCGCAACGATACTTATGCCATTGTATGCAATCGTTGTGTTATGACGTATATAGGTGAGACTGGTAGGGAGCTTGCAGACATTCTATAAACACATGTACAGCATAAAAAACCATTTGGGTTATCCTGTGGACGTCGACTTCAATAGCACGGGTCATCAGAGTGCCCAGGACATTCATGTTACAGCCATTAAGTTGTGCTTCTCTGATGACCAGACCTTTCTTGAGAACCGATACATAAACCAATGTGGCACTCTTAACGTTTAGTATGCGTGTGGCAACTATATTCACCAACATTTCCCCTTCTCTTATTAGCAAGTGGCAAGTATATTTCCCGCCATTGCAAGGTACACTTCAATCAATAAAAAATCCTCAATTTTTAATATTTTTTTTTACCAGATTTAATAAAGTGGTATTCTATTCAATTGACTACCTTTTCCTGCAGTTTTAGTGGCAACCATGTACATCTAAATGTGTCTGCACAGCAGACTAATGTAGATAAGGAGTTCATAAGAAATCAATACTTTGATTAGAAATATTTGAAACTGTTTATATATGAGAAGTATTGGGCAGAGAATGAAATGTTTTATCAGAAACCATCAAGCTTGTCATTCTGGAAACATTTGACACAATTGCTTTCTACATATTTCTAGACTCTCATTAATTAGAGAAATCTTGGGCGTTAAAGGGATTAAAAGTCACAAAGGATTATTGGTTATGTTAGTAGGGTTTAATCCATATGTAGGCCCCTCTCAACAGAGCAGTACACTGCCCTACCAAGATTATCTGTAATAGCACACCACTCCATAATGTAATAATTTCATTCACCTAACGATTCACTTAAAAACCATCACATCCCAATTATAAACCCACAGAACATATGGCTTGAGTGCTACATTGTGGAAATTCCTGTTCGCTAAATATCCCTGATTACAAATCAACTAGAAAACATACTAATTTAGCAGTAGCAAACTTAAGACCTTATTATCAGCATGCCGCCCCCTCCCCTCCCCCACGGTCTTTCATTGCTCATGGTCAGCACATTTCATTCAGGTAAATCATTGTTTGAGTAAATAATGTATGTAAATACAAATATGCCACTAGGGCAGAACTATTCTTGTTCAAGTATCTCTGTGCCAACCACAGTGCTTTAGTCTCATCATATGCCTGGCCTGTTGTTCATTATATTGTCAATATTTTATTTATGTTATGTCCAGAAGAAAGTAACAATTTCATAAATTGTTATTCTCTTATATGACTATTGCCTCTAATACTGGCTGTTGTTAGTACTATCTTTGTTCAGAATAAACACATGATGGATTGCTTCTTTGCTTTGTCCAACTTATGTTTTACTTATGAATTTTTGTTTGTTCAAAGTAACATATTTGAATAAGAAATATTTACAATTTAACCTTCCAATGGGAAATGTGAAGCCTGTATTTTTGTAAGGAGACCACACAGATCCTAGAAGATGAATCTTATTGTAGAGAACAAATTCTAGAAGATGAATCTTATTGTGGAGAACAAACAGATTCTAGAAGATGAATCTTATTGTGGAGAACAAACAAATTCTAGAAGATGAATCTTATTGTGGAGAACAAACAAATTCTAGAAGATGAATCTTATTGTGGAGAACAAACAAATTCTAGAAGATGAATCTTATTGTGGAGAACAAACAAATCCTAGAAAAGGAATCTTATTGTGGAGACCACAAGGATCCTTGAACAGAAATCTTAATGCTTTATCTCTGTAAGAGTTGCCTTGCCATAATGTATTTTCATTCATTAAGTGCCATCTCCACAATGAAGGTTGACAGCAACACATCTTCAAAATCCCCTGTCTCTTGTGTTGGTGGTGCACTCTGTTAGACTGCAATCTGACCATCTCGTGATGTTTCTCTCCCACTTATATCTTTGTTGATCTCTTGCTCGTCTCCCCTTGACATTACTATCAAGACAAGTCTTCACCAGGGTATCATGGCTTTTCATATATCCAAAATACTTTATATGTTTATATTTAGTATATGTATGCCTTTATTAAATGTCTGTTGGGACATGGTGCCATCAACTTCTAGGGTTATTGTCTGTTGGGACAAGGTGCCATCAACTTCTAGGGTTATTGTCTGTTGGGACAAGGTGCCATCAACTTCTAAGGTTATTGTCTGTTGGGACAAGGTGCCATCAACTTCTAGGGTTATTGTCTGTTGGGACAAGGTGCCATCAACTTCTAGGGTTATTGTCTGTTGGGACAAGGTGCCATCAACTTCTAGGGTTATTGTCTGTTGGGACAAGGAGCCATCAACTTCTAGAGTTATTGTCTGTTAGGACAAGGTGCCATCAACTTCTAGGGTTATTGTCTGTTGGGACAAGGAGCCATCAACTTCTAAGGTTATGTCTGTTGGGACAAGGTGCCATCAACTTCTAGGGTTATTGTCTGTTGGGACAAGGAGCCATCAACTTCTAAGATTATGGTCTGTTGGGACAAGGAACATGCATTATTCAGTGACATTGCCAGGTACAACTGGCCTACTATTCATTGATGTTGCCAGTTATAGCTGGCCATCATTCATTGGCAATGATAAAAACAATGAATATATTAGTTACCACTACCAAAGTTGGATGTATTTGGTCACTGGTACAAATTTTGGAGACAGTGAATTTCCATTCTCTGGATCATATTTCTGGAAATGTAGTGGGATCATCCAACCAGAAGAGAGATCCAGTGGAATTTGAGAACGAATGAAAAGAAATGTTCACTATCAATGTACCGGGTATACGAACTTGAATATAAATAATTGACTCAATAAAGCAATGCAACCAATAATAGTACATTTATTTCCAAGTTTTCTCAATGAACATCTGAAAATAAAACTTTTGATAACTAATGACAGAAATAAAACTAACAAATCCATTAACAATATATTTCTACCATCACACAGGTATCCATTCATTTATAGTCACAGAACTACAGGAATCTACTTTTAGTTACAGAACTACAATCTTCTACTTTTAGTTATAGAACTACAAGCTTCCACTTTTATTTAGAGAACTACAGGCTTCTACTTTTAGTTAGAGAACTACAAGCTTCCACTTTTACTTACAGAACTACAAGCTTCTAATTTTAGCCACATAACTACCTGACATATACTTTTATCTGGCACAATAGGCACCAATGGACATGTCCAATGTGTGAAGATAATCAACAAACCTAAACATATGTAAACAGGTCAAGCGTAAACATATTTTCACTTAAAAATATATGTCTTAGCCTGAAGACTAACTTGTTGAGCTGATGATGTTCCCTGTGGGAACATACTGCTGTGAGACTTGGACTTTAAATAAAACAGTGGCTAAAAAAATTGCAGCCTCGAATTGAGATGCTACAGAAAAATCTGGCATATATCATTGAGAGAAAAAACAACAAACAAATAATTACCCCGGTATTACAATCATTAAATGTCACAGAGGACTGGCTCCTAAAAAAATCATAACAAGAAAGCTGAACTATTTTGGTCATCTAAAGAGACATAAAAACATGGAAAGACTAATAGCAGAAGGCAGAGCAAACGGCAGTAGAGGAAGAGGCCATCCAAGACGACGATGGACAAACGATATATCTGAGTGCTTAAATATGTCCCTGGAGGAGGCAGATCAACTCTCCCAAGATTGTGAGGTGTTCAGAAGGTTCATAAAGAAGACCTCTCTGGATTCCAGAGTGTTGGTTACTCAACACAATAGAAAAAAGAAAACTACGCCTGTTTGGTCATATAAAGAGACACAACTGCTTAGAAAGACAAATAATAGAGGGCAGAGTGTCTAGGTGGAGGAGGAAAGGCAGACCCAGAAGACGATGGACTGACGACATTACAGATAACATGAATACTTCGTTGAAAAATGCAAGCCGCATCGCCCAAGACAGAGAAGGGTTCAGGGAGTTCATTGGGAAGACAACGTTCTGGAGAGAATACATCACATGACACACATGCTCTGGAAAGAATATGCCACAAGACGATAATATGTTTGACAACTTATCAACTTGCCTCAATCTTGAAACATCCATCTATACCAATGAAAATAAAACGCAAATGATAAACTCAATCTTTAAACCAACATCATACTATAAGAGTCAAACATGGACAATGACTAAAGAACACAAGAGAAGGTTCACTAAATGAAAAATAAATTGTTTAAGGAAATCTGCAAACATAATAAGAAGAGCTCATGTGAGCAACGAAGAGATTATGAAATTATTGGAACATCTGTTGTCAAATACATTGAACAGAGAATGAAATTGTTTGGTCACTTAACGAGAATGAACCACAACTGACCAGCAGCAAGAACGTACAATGTGAGGATGGAAGCACCAAGAGGCAGAGGAAATACCATGAAGAAGGTGGATAGGATAATTAACAGACATACTGCGACGTGTTACCATCACTGCAAATCAAGTATTAAAATATGTCATAGGCAGGAAACTCATCAGCGACACCTAAACTGTACAAGCAGAAATAAGGACAAAATAAAAATGATATGCAACATTTTATTAGTAGCACAGATGTTCGGTTTTTTTCTACTGGTTTTTGTATTTTCTTCTGACAGATCTTTCCTTCTGATCATAGACCATCTTGTACATTGGGTATTAGGTCTGTTGATTATCCTCTTTGCACACCGGACACATC
Organism: Meghimatium bilineatum; assembly: GCA_034231615.1. Taxonomy (NCBI): domain Eukaryota; kingdom Metazoa; phylum Mollusca; class Gastropoda; order Stylommatophora; family Philomycidae; genus Meghimatium; species Meghimatium bilineatum. The sequence goes on from CM067298.1 coordinate 7,131,848, forward strand.
TATAGGTGCTCAGATCTCCGCTACAGTAGATCTCTCAGTCTTGTACATGACTGAGGTAATCAATGTAATGACTTTATCATCTGGTCAACTTGAAGTTCAAACAATAATATTTCAGGAAAAATACTTTTATAATACTGTATGCATTCTCGCACTTCTGCAGATTAGCAGGATCAAGTCAGGAGAATGTAATATTTTGAGTCATGGTTCTGCAGAATAGCAGGATCAAATCAGGAGAATGTAATATTTTGTGTCATGGTTCTGCAGACAAATAGGATCAAGTCAGGAGAATGTAATATTTTGTGTCATGGTTCTGCAGACAAACAGGATCAAGTCAGGAGAATGTAATATTTTGTGTCATGGTTCTGCAGACTAGCAGGATCAAGTCAGGAGAACGTAATATTTTGTGTTATGGTTTACAGGGTCTAAATTTTTAATATCTGAGGCATAATGTCTGTCGTTGCAGGTGATGATGGCAACAGTTTTAAACTTGTTCCACCTTATTTGCATATGTGGGGGTTGACTGAAGAGTTGAATCCAGGAGTGAATCTCTGCCAAGGTGGAACAAAATTGCTCAGAAATTAACATATGGGTGTTGGCTGATTTAACTTTTGGTCAGCATATTCTTGTGTGTGATTCTGCAATTGTTTGTTTTTCAGTGATGTAGGTGTTCCTACTATGTCAGGAGCTTCGGAGCACACAATTTTCCTGTAAGGGTGGTGGTGATATTAAAAGAATTCTTGAATCAGTTCTCATGTTAACTAATCACTTGCTTGTTATTGGTTACTTCATTAAACATCAATTTATTTTGAAATGTGTGACACTGGAGTGTGGGAATCAACTTTACTCATCACACTTAGGGTATGTTGTCAATTTCTGGAAGTTGGACTCGATTGATATCTGAGATTTTATCCTGCTGATTTATTCTGAGTAATTGACAGATGTGGGTTAATGATTTCATTTTCTGCCACGCCTGCCATGCATTACTCAAGACTTCCATGGTGATGGACACTATGGCATGCTTACAAATTCCTGTGGTGGTTGGCACTAGGCACGCTTACAAACTCTCATGGTAATGGACACTATGGCACGCTTACAAACTCTTGTGGTAATGGAAACTATGGCAAGCTTACAAACTCTTGTGGTAATGGACACTATGGCACACTTACAAACTCCCGTGGTAATGGAAACTATGGCAAGCTTACAAACTCTTGTGGTAATGGAAACTATGGCAAGCTTACAAACTCCCGTGGTAATGGACACTATGGCACGCTTATAAATTTCTGTGGTGGTTGGCACTATGGCACACTATAAAGATAAGGTGGCTTACAATTCATGAACATTATGCAGTGAAAAAATAAAATTTTACAGCAAAAATTGTACACTAATAAAATCCATGCACTGGAGCCAGCAGCCAATTCTGTGTTTGTTATCACAGTCCTGCAGATTAGCAGGATATAGTCAGGAGAGTGCTGGGAATATTCCTGGTGTACTAGTTAAGCTGTTTGCTTTGAGCTCAAGAGGTGACGAGCTCAAATCTTGCATTATCTTATTTATAAAATGGATTTTTTCTGAGATCTCTAGGAATTATCGCTTGAAGCTTAAAAGTTACTTACTATGAGTGGTACCCAGAGAACATTGATTGACTGATAATTTAACAAATCTAGCAAGAACCAATAAAATCTAATGATTAACATCTTAACATCACAAATAACTAATAAAATCTATTGATTGATAACTGAACATCACAAATCTAGCAAGAACCAATAAAATATATTCACATTAGCCAGCAGCCAATTATCTATTCAATAGGAAACTAATATTCACAAATATGGCAAGAACCAATAACAATTATTGATTGATAGCTTAACATTCACAAATATAGCAAGAACTAATAAAATCTATAGATTGATAACTTAATATTTACAAATATAGCAAGAACTAATAAAATCTATTAATTGCTAACTTAACTTTCACAAATAGGGCCTATAGCATGAACTAATCAAATCTATTGATTGATAACTTTACCAAATACAGCAAGAACTAATAAAATATATTGATTGATAACTTAACATTCACAAATATAGCAAGAACTAATAAAGATTGATAACTTAATATTCACAAATATAGCACAAACTAATGCAATCCAATCACTGTAGTCAGCAGCCTATTACTATTCACTGACACCTTAACATTACAAATTTAGCAATAACATGTCTTTTTGTGAACTCTGATTTTTCAATCCGTAGCCAGAGTAATATTTGATGGTACTTATCATGTATTGCATAATATCATCCTGCTTTTTAAATTCCATGTAACGAGTCAATTCATAACCTTCCTTCAAAATAGAACAGAAAAAATTCATCACAAAATATTGACAAACAACAACAATGACAACAAAATATAACCGTCCCATGTATACATCAACTTCCATCAGCGACTGGTATTCTGGTTCTCCCATAATAAAAAAGAGCAATGTGAAAAAACCTCGATCAATTGACATGTACGAGTCCAGGTTCTTGCCAAAGACCAGTAATCCGGTGAAGGCAAAGTTAAATAGGAAGATTATTGTCACCAGGGATAATCCCAAAAAATCAGCTCTACAGTTTGAAAATGTCCGGAATGTTATATCTACAAAAGGGTTGAACCTGCACAAAGAAAAGAACAATGACATATTGTTAGTTAACCAAATACCATCTCATCTTGTTTTATTGTCTGGAAGAATGAATCTCTAAACAATTGCTTCTCAACTAGAATAAATCAATAGCCCAATTAAAAAAGAGGAACTATACAGTGGAATCCTTATATAACACATTCATTTATAACCAATTTTCTATTTAATAACACTTTCAAAAATCCTCAATTATGATAATGAAGAAATAATCCCTTTAATTGTGACAGCTCATAGCATTGCTGACAAAACCACAAGTTCTTCTCAGTTGTCTGAGGTGATACACAAACTCATCTTCTTAGTTGTCTGAGGTGATACACAAACTCATCTTCTCAGTTGTCTGAGGTGATACACAAACTCATCTTCTCAGTTGTCTGAGGTGATACACATACTCAATATTGTTGCCACAAAAGCATGGTTGTGTAAGGGAGGGTTTATGGATGTATGTTTAGTTGCTCAAGGGAGGCATTCCAGTGCTCCAGTATCCCAGGATTATCCTATCCTACCAGGAGCACATCCAATTATCTCACTATTCTTCTATCAGATTTGTTGACCCATCTGCAGTGATGGCACATCTTGCATATCCCCGATCACATAGTAGTCTCCGACAAAAGGTACAATGTCCACTTCTCTTCTTCCTTCATGGGGATTATTTGCTAGAAGACAAAAGTCAGATATTGATACAAAATGTGGCAATAATTTTTTCACATGTGATATGTTTCAGCTTATCCTCAACTTTCCTAAAGAAAAGACAATATTGCATCCTACGACATACCTCGAAAGAATACAGCTGTCTTATTATTTGCACTCTCCAGGTCCCAGTTGACACATGGTGATTCTTCACTCTCCAGGTCCCAGTTGACACATGGTGATTCTCCACTCTCCAGGTCCCAGTTGAAACATGGTGATTCTCCACTCTCCAGGTCCCAGTTGAAACATGGTGATTCTCCACTCTCCAGGTCCCAGTTGACACATGGTGATTCTCCAATTATATTTATTGTATAGTGTTTGTACTGTATATAGTTCATGTCTATTATTACATAGATATTTCACTGGTCAAACCAAGTTGTTATAATGTGATTTGTCTGTTAGTTAGTTATTCCTCTAGGGCCAAAGACGGATGTCATAGATTTCCATGTCTCTCGTTGCATTGCAATTTGTTTTAGATCTTCATTAGATTTGTCTGTAGTTATGTCCATGTCAATCTTCGGGAATTGTGAGCAATCAATCATTTGTTTCTTAGCTGCAATCAATCATTTGTTTCTTAGCTGCAATCAATCATTTGTTTCTTAGCTGCAATAAATCATTTGTTTCTTAGCTGCAATCAATCATTTGTTTCTTAGCTGCAATCAATCATTTGTTTCTTAGCTGCAATCAATCATTTGTTTCTTAGCTGCAATCAATCATTTGTTTCTTAGCTGCAATCAATCATTTGTTTCTTAGCTGCAATAGATGGAAAGGGGGGGGTAGGGATTTTAATTTCCTAAAAAAATGCAAATTCTTAGTGTTGTATTTAATGATATGAGAAAAGATTTTCCTAGTTAGAGATGAAGCCCCTCCCCCCCCTCCCCCAAACTTAGAGGATGTTTATGTAGAATGTGTGTTCCACCATTGTATATGCAGGAATTTAATCACTTGAAGAAAGGTTGAAAAGGCATACAGGATTGATTTCATTGTACTCAGGTTTTCCAATTTGTACTCCATCTCTCAAGGACATGGCATGCTGCCTAGTGAGAGAACCACTCATAGGACGTAACTCTATAGCTGCAATAACAATCCCCAGGGATCTCCTGGGAAAGAAAAATCCACTTTGTAAACATGAAGCGGGATTTAAACCAGCGACGGCTCTGTGTGAAAATATAGTTAGTGTAATCTCAAATACTTGTGAAGATTAAATGTCACAATCAATGATGAATGCAACAGTTTTCATCACAATCAATTCTCCACCTCTAATATAATAACACCCCACCTCTAATATAATAACACCCCAGATCTAATATAATAACACCCCACCTCTAATATAATAACATCCCACCTCTAATATAATAACACCCCAGATCTAATATAATAACACCCCACCTCTAATATAATAACACTCCACCTCTAATATAATAACACCCCAGATCTAATATAATAACACCCCACCTCTAATATAATAACACCCCACCTCTAATATAATAACACCCCACCTCTAATATAATAACACCCCAGATCTAATATAATAACACCCCAACTCTAATATAATAACACCCCACCTCTAATATAATAACACCCCACCTCTAATATAATAACACCCCAGATCTAATATAATAACACCCCACCTCTAATATAATAACACCTCACCTCTAATATAATAACACCCCACCTCTAATATAATAACACCCCACCTCTAATATAATAACACCCCACCTCTAATATAATAACACCCCAGATCTAATATAATAACACCCCAGATCTAATATAATAACATCCCACCTCTAATATAATAACACCCCACCTCTAATATAATAACACCCCAGATCTAATATAATAACACCCCGCCTCTAATATAATAACACCCCAGATCTAATATAATAACACCCCACCTCTAATATAATAACACCCCACCTCTAATAATAATCAACACCCCACCTCTAATATAATAACACCCCACCTCTAATATAATAACACCCCACAGCTAATATAATCAATACCCAACTTCTAATATAATTGAAACCACACCTACATATCATGCGTTACCACTATACCTCCATTTTCATTACATCACCATTATTATTGTCACCACACTAAAATCATCACTACCAAAATTACCACCACTATCCTCCTTAACTCCACTATCATCATCATCACACCACTTTCATAAACAACATCCGTGCTCTCATTTTACTTTCCGTATTTTAAAAATTACTAATCATGGCAGAAATATTTACGTACGATGTAACCTTGAGCATTTTAAAAATGACAACAAATCCGAGTGCAGCCAAAGAAATTTGCAGGTATTCATGCAATCGAAATGCATACTGGAAGTCTAAGAATCTGCCATGACCGTATATCTTAAATTTTTTCAAAATCTTCACAAATTCTGCGTACCGTAGGAAAAACAGCAGTTCTACAGTAATTGCTAGAAGAATGGTTACAACCTGTAGAGAGTCAATGGTGTCAAATATCTCAGAAAATGTTGCACTTAAACTTTGTATTTCGTCTCATACTTCAATATGAATAGTCCCCTCCCCCCCATTTACATGTAAAATATCACATTCTTCTTCTTCTGAATTCATTTTCACACTCCTGCACATTAACAGGATGCAATCCGAAGAATGCATTGCATCATGGTTTACAGCTTGCCTGTGATCTCTGTATCTTTCAGCCTGACACATCTGACATCAGCATGGCTTCTGTTGTCACTTTGACCCTCTATGGGATGGACAAACTCACTTAGTCCTCCCAAACCCTCCTTAGTCAAATCGTACAACATGCATGGCAGGTAACTATGTTGCTAATCTTCACTCCCATATCGGACCCCAACAACACATAAGCAAGTAAATGTTGTATGTATATATATATTTATATATATACTGTTGCATTTTAATGTGAATATATGTCATAATATCATACTTGCTAAACACCCCATATATAGTGCATGCAACCTACAACTTCAGCAAGTTACCAGTGACAATAATGCATGCAACATACAACTTTAGCAAGTTACCAGTGATAATAATACATGCAACATACAACTTCAGCAAGTTACCAGTGATAATAATACATGCAACTTTAGCAAGTTACCAGTGACAATAAAACATGCAACATAGTTGTTATAGTCTAGAGATTGATAGGAGAGAGTTTTCACATTACAACATTTAATAACATTTCCACTAAAACTGAATAACGTACACTCTACGTGTTCCGGATCATCAGATATTACAAGCTATCTAGCTATTGTATCCTTGTGTACAACAAGGAGGTTCCTCCAGGTATTACAAGCTATCTAACTATTGTATTCTTGATTAGGAACAAGTGACACAGCAATGGGGGCATTCCCGTATATGCTCTGCTTGCTGTTCCTTCAGCCATCTAAAAGTGTATATGTGCAGTGTCACAGTCAGTTGCTGATTATGTGTTCTTTTGATCTTTCTGGAGAGGGACCACTTTCTCCCATCACTTCTAGTCACTCCCATTTCTACCATTCTCTGAATATGTACATTGTCACATTCAACTTCCTCCTCGTCTTCTCGTAGCGTATCCATGACTGCTCTAATCAACTGAATCCTGTCTCTTCTTATCTCGGTGCCGTTCACCAAAGCTTTACCAGCCAACACAGCTCTTTCGTTTCCCCTGACCCCAGCATGACCTGGACAGTAAATCCATGTAATGCCCTGTGCATTGTTGAGAAGAGTAACCCACTCAGTTCTGATCATACACTTTTCTATCTTGTGCAGCATATTTTGAGAGTCCGATAGAATCACTGAGTATGCTGGTGATTGCATCACCAGCCAAGTGAGAGCTGCTGTCACTGCTTATATTTCCATTCTCAAGCTCGATGTTGTAGTGGGGTACACAGGTGACGTCTCAGCTAATTTTTGCCATTTTGGTAGGCCACGAAACCCAACCACACCTGATTGTTTCTTGCGTTACTGAGCCGTCTGTGTAAATTATTGTATCGTGTGGCTTCGAGTGCTGCAGTATGAGTTCTTGGATCATTTCCTCTGATCTGTTTGCAGCCCAATCGCTGTATTCTCTTCCCATCTGTATCACAACTGTTGTCAATAACTTTCTCTCTTTGCAAAATGTCACCCATTCACAGCCTCTTCCCACTTCCTCCAGCTCACAAACTCTGAGTAGGGTATCTTCTGCCATCCAGGACCCTCCTCTCTTGATATGCCTTCCTTTTGTGTTGTCTAGAGATCGGTGTAAGAGGTGATGATCATTAATGGTGACCTTGAAGTATTCTTTAACCTGGGCTATTTTATGTCTTGATTTGATACTCGATAGGTCTAGGAGAAACCTCATGGTCACGAAAGCTGTATCTCTTGTGCATCCTAGGACAGCTCTCATGGCCTCATTTTGAACTCTTTCCGTAAACCTAAACTATACTCCAACACAGATAATACTACTGCCTGCATCATATGAAAAAGGGTTTGCTGCGCATGCTTGTGACGGCACTGACACCCTTCCCAGCTTTCTCAATGATATTGTCCACATGTTTTGCGAAAGATAGACTTCATCAAAAGTGATGCCTAGATATTTCATAGCCTGCTCCCTGTTAATGTTGATGCCCATGCTGGTGGCTGCTGGTGCTGTGTCTGTGACCATGTTGCTGTTCAATGAGAACCAGACGATGTTTGCCTTGGTGGAATTTATGACTGTCTTGTAGTTAGTACACAAGAGGGACCAATTTTCTAGATTACACTGGACGCCATCATTCATGTCTCTTCTGTTTCTGCTGTGCTTGTGCAGCAAGAGATATTCCGCATATGTTAGTATCCTGCCAGGCCCAGCATCTTGAAGCTGCGCTATTTTGTATGTGTCGACGTTAAAGAGTACAGGTGATAGTGACAATCCCGGTGCTATAGTTCTGATCTCTGGTGTCCAGGATCCCAATCTCAGAGCAACAGGTCTGGACATTAACACCACTGTTATCTATTGAACAATCCACCAGTCGATGCTGAGTTTGCTTAGCAGATGTATTAGCTGGACAAAGCTGACTCTGTTGTAAGCATCTTCTAGATCGACCGTGGCGAAAACTGTTTCCTCCTTTGCCTGAAATCCCTCGTAGATGTTACAGGTGAGGATTGCCACATTTATGGTCGTGTCTCTCCTCGGTCTGTATGCACCTATAGTGTCAGAAAGTAGGCCTCTATTTTCCAAATCGAATGCCAGTCTTCTAGCGATTATCCTCTCCAGCACCTTATGTAGACAATTTGTACGGTGATGATACAATAATTCTTGATGTCTGTCTGAAGTGTCTTTGTTTGGGGGAGAAGGTAGCTGTTTAGCCACTCTTATGGTATGCGTCCTGTTTTCAGACTTGTGTTGAAATCATAAAAAAATTTTTAAAGCCAGTTGTCTGCAATATCTTTCAGGGGACTGTAGCGTACATATTCCGTCTGGTCCTGGTGCACCATCTGATGTTTTCTTTATGGTCTCTTTTACATCCTCCAACGAGACCAGTTTCTAATCAGCGATATCATTGTATCCTCATGTGGAACAAGGAGATTCCTCCAGAGCTTCATTTCATTACTCAGGAAACTCCAACTCACAGCAATATGCAATACTTTGAGAAAACTCACAGCAATATGCAATGCTTTGAGAAAACTCACAGCAATATGCAATACTTTGAGAAAACTCACAGCAATATGCAATACTTTGAGAAAACTCACAGCAATATGCAATACTTTGAGAAAATTCACAGCAATCTGCAACACTTTGAGAAAACTCACAGCAATATGCATCACTTTGAGAAAACTCACAGCAATATGCAATACTTTGAGAAAAAGCATCCTAATCAGAAGGGGAGAGGAGGGTGTGTAAAAGATAATTGTACAGAGGAAGCGATGTGGGGTTTTCAGGATAATGATGATTTAATTCCTTCAGCCGTGAGTACAGGAACAAGATTACAAACAGCACACAGGAAGGCCTCTCCAAAGAAATCTTCTATCCCTGATGCCGCAAGGCAAACAAGGGATACAGCGTATAGATGGTTGCTGATCCAGCGGTCCATGGGCTCATGCCCTTTGACCCAATGCCATTAAATGGCATTATATTGCTGGGAAGTCTGTGGATTTTCAGCCCACCCCAGGACAGAGCCAGAGAATAACTATCACACCTCCAGGAAAGTAGGTTTCAACCTATGCACTGCTCCTAGCCACTGTATCCAAGATATGGTTCACTGTGCTCATTCCCCGCCACCAATTGACTACTGGTTATGCAAAACTTCTCTATTGCTCCAGGCATACAACCAAATGTTCAAGCCAAAAGGATCACCACGTCCTGAGTCACTGTGCCTCTATGATGGGTGTAAGCCATAGGAAAAAAACAGTGCTGTCAGTTTCCTCCTGCCCAGTGCTGCACAGTACATCTCTGGCTCCCTCCCAACCACAGAGGGTGCATACATATATATTCAGGTACACATGAAACACATTTAAACAACAAAATAAATTCACAATTGTATAGATGACGTGCCATGAAGCTTCTCTAACAAGATAACCTCAATATAACAGCATGTCATCCACTAAGGTTTTCTGTTGCATGGGCGGTTTGTCTAGTGGGCCATTGATGAGACCCACAGACGCAACCACATGCGTCAGCGTATAGATAGATAAATAGCTCTGAGCAGACAGCTCTTGACACATGATGATGATGACTTAATGCATTCAGCTGAGAGCAGGTAGATCTTGACACGTAATGATGATGATGATTTAATCACTTCAGCTGTGAGTAGGCAGCTCTTGACACATGATGATGATTTACTTCCTATAGCAGTGAGCATGTAAGTCTTGACAGCTCACTGCCTTTCTTACAAAATCACAGGTTCCATTAGTAACCAAGGTGACATCCAAACTGTATAAAGTTTGTTGTTTCAAAGGCAACATTCCCGGTAGTTTGTGTTTAGAGGGTTTATGGTTCATGTTTGGTTCTCGGTAGCAGTACCCTATCATTATCACTTCCCGCTAGGAGCGTAACATAAATTTCTGGATCGATTAGTTCATCCTTTTTTTTTTCTGTCAGATCTGTTGACACATTTGCACTAATATACACCTAGTATTTTCCATCACTTAGAAGTGCATCATAAAAGGACAGAAGTGCAGAGTCCGCTGACCCTCCATCATTCATGGGAACCATTGAAGAAAAAAGACAAAAGTAAAAAATCAAGACAAGTTACACAAATATCGTTTTTCACATGTACCAATTTGTCAGTCTATTCCCCTTCCCCTCCTCACATTCTTTAGCCAAATCGTACAATATCATTCCTGTAAAGAAGGCATTGGCTCTATTCTTTAACACCCTGAACTAGAAGTGTAGGTACTTGCTGCCATACAGGCAGTGGAGTTTTCCATGAAATAAAACCCCCACTAGAAATGTTGCATGGTATTTGGTCTGTTGTGCCGCTGGTAAGTCACAGACATCTTCCACACAAACACGTTAACATTATAGAACCAGTACAACAAGTCATACATAATTACATTTGTTAACTGTAAAAAAACTTACCGATAAACAATTCCACAAATTTTGAAAGTATACCACACATCCCTTCTTTCTGCAACTTTGTATCTCTACCATTATGTAGAATAACATATAGAGAATCATGATACCCTGTACAAGATCACAAATTTCTTGATAAAATTTGGAAGATATAATATTTGTGAGTCTGGCAGAGATTTCATGGTGGATTGGAAAGTGGCTGCCCCAAGTCTTAAGAGTATAATGGTTCGTTACGGTGAGACATCTCCCACACATTTTAATATTAGGCTTGATTTCGTACAGCTTCCGTGACGCAGAGATAAAAATATGCAGCGTCTGCTACGATCATTCGATCTGCGCGCAATGCACTGTGAGCATCCCACGTGGGTCTTCCAGGGAAAGGGAGCCTCTCAGTGCATTGAGTGCAGATAGATAGATAGATGTATTGCATGGGCCTTTAGGAAAGTTTTCATTACATAATGTATGGTTTGTTTCGTAGAAAATGTGGACACATTTTCCTGTAATGAACGAGTATATTTTTTAAACGGCAAACTACTGTAAAGTGAAATTCTGTTATAACAACTTGGCCTGGACAGGTAAAATATGTATGTAATAACAGAAATTCTGTTATAACAACTTGGCCTGGACAGGTAAAATATGTATGTAATAACAGAAATTCTGTTATAACAACTTGGCCTGGACAGGTAAAATATGTATGTAATAACAGAAATTCTGTTATAACAACTTGGCCTGGACAGGTAAAATATGTATGTAATAACAGAAATTCTGTTATAACAACTTGGCCTGGACAGGTAAAATATGTATGTAGTAACAGAAATTCTGTTATAACAACTTGGCCTGGACAGGTAAAATATGTATGTAATAACAGAAATTCTGTTATAACAACTTGGCCTGGACAGGTAAAATATGTATGTAATAACAGAAATTCTGTTATAACAACTTGGCCTGGATAGGTAAAATATGTATGTAATAACAGAAATTCTGTTATAACAACTTGGCCTGGACAGGTAAAATATGTATGTAATAACAGAAATTCTGTTATAACAACTTGGCCTGGACAGGTAAAATATGTATGTAATAACAGAAATTCGCTATGTACAGTTGAAACGTATAGAATAAATTTAATTGGGGATTTTGAAAAGTGTTGTTATAGATGAAATTTGTTATAAAAGAATGCGTTATATATGGGTTCCACTGTACTATTAACCCCTTGTCTGTGGGGATAAATAGGTTATATCAGGTTCAGTGTGGGAACATTTTAAGGGTTCTTAAATATTTTTTCCGTAACCGATTTGCTCATTGCATTCTTGTGTTTAACAATTTCATTATCATCATTGCATACTCTAAATCATGAAATTTACAAGCATAATCCTTCTTTATATAAAAGATTCAAATATTTTTTTTAATGTTTGTATTATCAATGTTTTGAATTTTTACACTGTCATTGCCTGAATAAGGAAATGGTGATCTTACCGTATCGATGCACCTGACCATGAGTACGAAACACGTGTGCTGCAGATATCATTGGAGTATATCCTCTGAATCAGTATCAAAATGCAAGTTAACACTTTATAAATCATTTCCTGCATGAGATAAATTAATGCTAGAGCTATCAGAAAAACTTTCTTCCAAATGTTTATAAATTTCCAACTCAATGAGTCTTTGCTTAGGCATATTTCTTTATCTGGATAAGATGCTGTTAAACAAAAAACATCCATCTATGTCCACACACAAAAGTAGAAATGACACAAACATGCCCAATTCAAAAATCTCTATTTGAAGATGTCCTTTAGACAGTTTGAACTAGTCAATCAGAGTATTTTAACACATTGAGGTGTTTTCAGGAATAAATTATATGAATAAATGGCCCATCTTTCCTTATTGAGATATCTGCAAAATGGTGGTATATTTTCATTGTGTCTTCAAGGATACCTCCACAGCCAATAGGGGTTAACAAGATCATAAAAAGTAGACCAAATTGTTAAACTGTGATCCTACATGTAAATAATCTGGAGAGCTTCTGTTTTGAGTACTGTTAATCATTACTGATACCGATGTTCTTCCATGCCACAAAGAATAATGTCTCTTGGTCTTCCCCTACCTCCCTTGCTCTTCAACTTACCTGCTATTGTCATGATGTGTTCCATCTTTCCTTTTCTCATGTGTCCAAAAAATGTGGACTCTCTTTCTCATGCAGTTAATTATTTATATTTTTAATCAACCTATTTCAAGATATCTTCATTATGCTTCTTATCTGTCCATGAAGTTCTTAAACTTCTTCTAGCAAGTCACATTTCTGCACATCTCTATACAACTTCTAGCAAGTCACATTTCTGCACATCTCTATAAAACTTCTAGCAAGTCACATTTCTGCACATCTCTATAAAACTTCTAGCAAGTCACATTTCTGCACATCTCTATAAAACTTCTAGCAAGTCACATTTCTGCACATCTCTATAAAACTTCTAGCAAGTCACATTTCTGCACATCTCTATAAAACTTCTAGCAAGTCACATTTCTGCACATCTCTATAAAACTTCTAGCAAGTCACATTTCTGCACATCTCTATAAAACTTCTAGCAAGTCACATTTCTGCACATCTCTATAAAACTTCTAGCAAGTCACATTTCTGCACATCTCTATAAAACTTCTAGCAAGTCACATTTCTGCACATCTCTATAAAACTTCTAGCAAGTCACATTTCTGCACATCTCTATAAAACTTCTAGCAAGTCACATTTCTGCACATCTCTATAAAACTTCTAGCAAGTCACATTTCTGCACATCTCTATAAAACTTCTAGCAAGTCACATTTCTGCACATCTCTATACAACTTCTAGCAAGTCACATTTCTGCAAAAAACTTCTTCTAGCAAGTCACATTTCTGCACATCTCATGGGAGCCGCGTTAGCGCAGTGGTTAGCGCACTGTCTTCGCATATGAGTGGTCCTGGGTTCATTCCCCAGTTGAGGCGGAAATGTTTTCAGATCGCAACGGCTCCCAGGTCGACCCAGCCTTAAATGGGTACCGGATTAATCCGGGAAGTAAAGACTGCGAGGGAGAGGAGATGGCTACCGCCCTCATTTGCAGAGCCTGTGAAATGTGAGATCGCTAACATCTCACACCCCTACGGCATTAATAAATGCTATGGGTTACTTTACTTTTTTACTTTACATCTCTATAAAACTTCTTCTAGCAAGTCACATTTCTACACATCTCTAAAAAACTTCTAGCAAGTAATATTTCTGCACATCTCTATACAACTTTCAACTATTCTACTAATTATCCACGATTCACTTCCATACATCAGAATTGGTTTTATATCTTCTTCTCCTTAAGCTGTAGCAAGCCAGATTAAAAATACGAAACGTCTCCCTGCCACCGGATTCTTTTTTGATAATTTGCGTTATTGATGGTGACTATTTTTTGGTTGTTAGAGATATTTAAATAATATTTGCACATATAAATAAAGAATTGAATTATGCATATATTGGTGTAATTTATGTACGTATGTGTGTGATACCAGACGTATGAGAAAGTGGTAAGATGTTTTTTTCAACAAAAAAAACATATATATTATAACAAATAGAGGAAAAAAATTGGTAAAAAAATAACTTACCTTAGTTATCGAATTCCTTGGCAACACTGTACACTATCACACGCAAATCTGTTGTATTTATGTTTTTTCATTGCGAAATTATCAAAATATTGCCGGGGAAACTGTATAAAACATGTAGATTTGCAGTAAAATCGTTCTTTGAGCTTGGGCCTAGAGTCATTTTTGGTGCCACTTCAACATATTCGATATCAAACCTTTATAAGTCCCCAAACCAACACAACATTCTGTATATTCACTGCTGTGAAACTAAATAATTCATGATTCAAGACACAATTCAATATTATTTTATTCTAAATACGATGAAAGAAAGGTCTATAAAACCGATCCACCATCATGGCATTGTACCGGTGTGCAGATGTGGTTAGATTAATTGCTATAACACGTGTACCTTACATCTAGATATGTTTACAACGATCATGTCGGACGTGAAGTGATGCCGGCTTCAATTGCGCATGCCCCGAACTATATACAGGCTGTGATACGCCTATTTAACACGATATATCATTGAGCCGAAAGTATCCGACAACAGTAGACAGCCGCCATTTTTTTAGTCGATCACACTTAACCAAAGCGCGGTGAAGGATAAGCGTTCCTTCTCTAACTCTCGCTGGATCTCTCTGTAGCAGGTCAATGATTCTGCTAGATTTCCAGCAGGATACAATCCAGAGAATGGAAACGCATTGTGTCACCGTTATATTTGTGTCTGAGACATCCGTCCGGATGGTATGTATAACTTCTACGAACTTTCTGTTTCACGTCATTTGACAAAGATATATTACATAGGATGTCATCTTATCAGCACTAACCCAGTTTAACAGAATGTTATATTTCTCAACTCCTTTGACTACCAATATATCAATACAATTTCTCTAAATTTCAAACCATATAACAATGTAAGCACAAGTTGTTTTGCACCAATGGCAAATTATTTTTTACATTGTTCAGTAGGATTCAGTTAAATAATATGTCAATTTACGAGACGTTTGAATAGAGTGCATGATACAACATTCCTCAAGGCATTTTACATATGAATTTTTACTCTGTGCTGAAGTCGGATGTGCGGGCCATATGCGCAAGTACAACAGTGACACAAAGTATTTATGTTCTCTGGACTAAATCCTGCTGGAAATCTCGTAAGCACATTCTGTTACAAGAAAAATTAAATGGAAGTTGATCCAATGAGATATTAAATTTAAACAATATTTCCACTTTTATAAATTCATTATCAATCGAGTATAAATAGAATCACAGTTACTTACTTCACTAAGATGCAACCACAATCGCTGTTTTCTTTTATTATCGAAGAACATACCAGAATGAATGGAAAAATATGGAAACACTGCCCCAAAATTGTCAAACTCAAATGCAATCATGACATTCGTGAAGAGATCAGATCCTGGGTTGTATAAGGTGAACTCCATAAATAGACATCTGAATAAAAAGAAACCATACTTTAACTAAAAGTAGAAAAGAATGATAATAAAAACAGTTGAACTAATTACCTTTTTATTTGAAACTTGTTACAACAGAAATGACTTGTCTACGTTGAATCCTCGGAGTAACAATAAGAGACAGAATCATAAACGAAAACATAACAATAACAAGCACAATGCCAATTCTGGATTACATATGAAGATAACAGATTAAGTGGTTTTTGCATGCTACCAGACTACCATCAAATTAAAAGTATTACCTTCAAAAAGCTATATTACTATACAGACACGATGGATACACAACCAGGGGACGACCTTGCAAATGATGGATTGCAGAAATAAAAGAGTTAACAAAAACAAACATATATGAAGCACACAAAATAGACATCTTCAGAGAACTCTTCTACCCCTGACACTGCAAGGCATATAGGGGTACAAAGCGAAAAGAATGAAAGAATAAAGTAAAATGAACAAAATATTACTTGTATAATGATCACAGTAATTCACAGATATATGAATATTTAAAGACCTTTGTTTCAAATGCAGCACTAGCATTGAATAATTGAATTGAATAGTCAAATTGTTTTTTAAATTGGTGTGACGATTTTAATCGTACAGGTTGTCAAGAAAACCAAGAATATTTGTGTAAATAGTAAATAATTCATCTCATAGTAACTTGAGGATATTTGTTTAAATAGTTGATATTTCATGTGACTGTAACTTGAGGATAAACACATTGGAAGTCTTGACTAAAATAACATCTTGTTTTTTTTAAGGGATGTGGTGTGTTCGAAGACAGTAAACATGTTGATTCCAGTTGTGAAGTGAGTGGGTGTCACATGAGAGGGCCTGGTTCAAATCCTGAGAGACAACCTCATCAAACACACTTGAGACATAATATTGCATTAATGCTAAACTATTGTAAACTGACCTGGTGTGTTCATTAATCCAATCAGAATCGGAGAGACGGGATAATAAAGTGTGAACAGCACTCAAATCATCTCGTCCAAATGTTACCACATATCCTCCACCAGAGTATATTCCATGACGACCTGTTTGTAACAGATGAAGTCAAGAAATAATGAAACATATATACAAACCACTGTATTTCATACACACAATTCATTAGCACTACTTTCTCACTGATTAAAAAACAACAACCCAAGGTTTCACTCTACACATTGTTCTATTATTTATCTATCTATTGTCTATTTGTTTGTTCTCCTTTTTTGCTGTAAGGTGTTGTAGGATCGAATGACAATAGGTTTTCGGCCTGTGATACGTTTGGTCACTTGATATGCAGTAATATTGAGAGGTCTCAGAATGTTGGTAACTACTTAAATCCACATTCTTCCTGATCTTCCTCAGTATCTTGCTGTTTCCATTTTCAATTGCATTCTCTTGCAGATGGTGAATTAGGGTTCACTCTCATTAAGTTGCCAAACCATTTCAGTCTCTGTTTTACAATATATTTGACCTTAGATTTTGTTCCAACAGTTTGTGTAATCTCTGTATTCTTCACATGTTCTCTTATTGGTTCTATAATAGACTAAGCTTTCACACTACATGCACACCATTGTCTCATTGATTCACAGAACACAATCTAAACTTTTACTCCACACATGCTGTTATCTCATTGATTCACAGAACACAATCTAAGATGTCACTGTACACACATTGTTCCACTCATTCACTCTAGTATGTGATAATCTAATTTTAATGAATGGTAGTTTCCCAGAGATATATTTCAAATTCCTGAAGATTAATCTAGTTAGTGGTGCAGCTTTCATAAGTTACAAAGACTTCTGCTTTGGAGGGAAATAACCCAGACTATTGCAAATCTGAAACAGTTGCATAGACAATATTGATGCCCTTCCAGCAAAGATATAGACCATGTAAACTTAGACCCTTACCTATTTCAACAGATATGATGATGCCCTGTAAAAAGATTGTCTTGGCTAGTGCAACTAAAACACCCAGTTTCAAACATGACATGTGATAGCCTTGTCTGTTTTTGTCTCTAAGAAAGTTGTCAACAAAATTGGGTAAGTACGAATAGACAATTTTAACACAGACATGATAACACACCTATAAATGTACCAGTACTCAAATCTGTTTGACTTCTATGAACATATGGTGAATCATCAATTTCATCTTTAGAAATGTTTGTGACAACGTTCCATGTCCCTTCATAACTCTTGGTTTCTTCCACGAATGTGTACGTGGCGAATTCGCAGCTGTTTTCTCTGAAAAATCCTCGTATTGTTCTTGGTAACATACTGCACATTTCTGCATGTAATATTAAACATGAGAGATAAATTATGTATTCTTATGTGCAGGGGATATTCAATTAATCATTTTAACACCTCTGTTGTAACTAAACATTCAATGACATAAGAAAATCAGTACTAAATCAGTAACATCTAAACAAATATCAACAATCATGAACAATGCTATATTTACTCTACATTGATGCGTGATTCAGAATCATGGACAATGAACAAACACCTACAAGACAGAATTGTTACCTTTTAGTGGTAGATATATAGAAGAATAGGGGGGACCTTGATGGAAGGAAACGAGAGCACACAAAGAGTTTTAACAGCGCTGAATTTGAAAACAAGAACTACTAAAGGATAAAAAAACCAAAAATATAAACTGTTTTAAAACATAATTTTAAAAAATGATGATGCCTTGTTGAAGACATTACTTGAGGGTAGAGTTGAAGTGAAGGGAGCAAGAGATCGGCAGATATACACACCAAAGTGCAATGGACAAGATAACACCTATCAGATTGCACCACCAAGACAAGAGGCATCATCAGGATGCTGGAGATCAGTTGTAGCCAACCTGTGATGCGGAGATGACACATGATGAGTAGTTACTAGTAAAGAAGCCTCCTTTCATACCTTTGAGAGCTATATGAGAATATGAGAATACATTATTAGACCTATATTCTTCTTTGGCAAAGGGCATACCCTGGGATGATATGGTCAGAACCACACTCGCAATGTGTACTTGGTTCTATCATCACCATCCGCTTGTGTGACAACCTAGATCTGGACAATAAGTTCAGGGTACAAATAATAGTGCCTCCGTCTAAATTTCAGGCACGTCGTAGCAGGCGACTACGGAAAACTGGGGCATATGCTGACAACCTATCACCTGAGACAAAATACTTTCTTTGTCATTGCATATCTTGTCTCAATTTCTTACTTTTGTTTTGTATCAAATGATCCCCATGGATAACAAAGAGATATAAGCCATTGGAAATTACACCTTTCTTCTCTTGTGGCAGACTCCCCAGATGATGGGGAGTGCTAGATGTGACAGACTCCACAGGTGACGGAGAGTGCTAGATGTGACAGACTCCCCAGGTGACGGGGAGTGCTAGATGTGACAGTTTCCCCAGGTGACGGGGAGTGCTAGATGTGACTGACTCCCCAGGTGACGGGGAATGCTAGATGTGACTGACTCCCCAGGTGATGGGGAATGCTAGATGGACAGTTTCCCCAGGTGACGGGGAGTGCTAGATGTGACTGACTCCCCAGGTGATGAGGAATGCTAGATGTGACAGAGTCCCCAGGTGACCGAGGAGTGCTGGATGTGTTATCACTGTGAATAGGTCAATAAATATTACAGAAGTGATGAGATAGGTGACACAGAAGTATAAGCCAACTCCTGGCGGGACATAATGATCCTGAGGGGACTAAATATGCATCCACAAATCCCCCCTCCCCCCATAACCTTGTCTTGGAGACAATCAATAAAAGGTAATATTGTTAGTACAACTTTTATGAAAATTGTCATACATGATTATTTAGAAATAACTGGAAATTAATTTTATCCTGTGTTTTGTTGTGTATATTATTTCATGTAAGCATCTGACAGTGATAGTGTGTCAGTCGTTATTCAGTAGAACTTCATAACCTGTCTAAAACGTGAGTATTATTTTCTTGGAGACAAAAAACCTTATACATGTTTGGGTGTTGCCTAGGTTACTCAATCTAGGAAGATCTGTGCTGTCAGAAAGACTTCCAGAGCTGCCTACTCTCAGCTAAACAGATTATTTCATCATTATCAAGATTACTTAGGATAAACAGCTTAAAATAGAAAGAGAGATGAACTATAAATGCATCAGTAATACGTGGGTAACTCAAAGGTAAACAACGTGATCTTTGCAATACATTATTACTCACTTGAAGTGACAGGTTTTGCCCTAATTTGCCTGAGACGCGCACTTCCCATCAAGTACGTATCATGGGTAGTATCGATCATTATTTTTTCTGTAGTCATCTCAGGAGCAACTACATTCTCAATATAGTCCCACATCTCTTCAACTTTAACCACCTGATAATGAGAAGACGTTATACATGATATCAGTGTTATACAAATAATATCACTATTATATAAATGTTAGTGGAATTCCTCTATAGCACATTCTTTTATAACAAACATCCCTATTTAACAACACTTTTCAAAATTCCCGATTTTATTTATTCTATATTGTTTGTGTATACATCTCAAGAAGAGAGTGAGAAACAAAATAAAAACAGAAATAAGTCCCAGAACAATGTGGCTTCGTAGAAGGCAAAGGTATGTATATAAACATTGCTATGTATATTTTTAGAACACCAATTGAGAGGTCTATAGAGGTAAAACAGATCTGTACCTCTGTTTTATAGACTACACGAAAGCATTTGATAAAGTTAAACATAGTGAAGTTATACACATGCTAGAGAATCTGAACATTGACAATGAGGATTTAAGAATAATCAAGAACATATACTGGCAACAAACAGCAGCAATAAGAGTAGGAAATAAATTTGACCCTTTTCAAAAAATAAAACAAGGAGTTAGACAGGGATGTGTACTTTCACCAGACCTGTTCTCTTTATACAGTGAAAACATAACAGTGCAACAGTTGATATCCCAGGAATATCAATGGGAGGACATAACATAAATAATTTGAGATATGCGGATGAAACTGTTCTGATTGCAAAAAGTAAGGAAGGCCTTCAATATTTAATTAATGTAGTAGTCACAGAAAGTAAAAAGAAAGGAATCTTACTAAATATCAAGAAAACAGAAGAAATAGCAAAGAAACACAATAACACACCTTGCATGATCAAAGTGAATGATATTGTATTAAAACAGGCCCACTAATTCAAATATCTAGGTACAACTATTACAGCAGATGGAAGAAGTTCAACAGAAATAAGATGCAGAATAGGGCAGGCAAAAACTACATTCAGAAAAATGAAAAATATATTGTGCAATATGACCTTGTCATTAGAGGTGAAAAAGAGAGTTCTGCAGTGCTATATAACCCCTATACTAACATATGGGTGCGAGTCTTGGGTAATAAGCAAACAGGAAAGTGGAAAATTAGAGGCAGTAGAGATATGGTTCTATAAAAGAATGCTGAGAATACTGTGGACTGCCATAAAAACTAATGTGGAGGTGTTGAAAGAGTCAAATGTGAAATGGACCTTAATCAATAATATAATAAAGAGATAATTTTCATTTTTGGCCACTTCATGAGACAGGGAGGTTTGGAAAAATATATTGTCACCATAGGCAAAATAAGTCCTTCCAAGATAGTCTTGTACTGAACTTATATTGTCTTATCTGACTTTTTATTGCTACTCATTAAATGGTGACATCAAGTATATGCAGTCACAAATGATTAGTTGCATCAGCTAAGATGAGTGGCCATGTAAGATCAGCACACAGGACTGTTGGTAAATACTAAACGGAGAATCCTGGCATAGATTTCTGATAACTGCAGCATACAGTAATTCATATAGTCAGTACTTTCTTGTATTTCTAGATGTGCTCCAAACAAGAAACATGATTTCTCTAGATAATTTAAATAATAATAGCTGTCCAACGACAACAGTTTCAGACTTGTGTTGTTGTTTCTTGATTAGGAACAAGCATTACAGAACCATTGGGGGCATTCCCATATATGCTCTCCTTGTCGTTCCATCAGCCATCTAAGACTTGTGTTGTTTCATCTCTCTGGTGCATGTGACCATCCATCGCATGCAACGATGATAGCAGTTTCAGACTTGTGTTGTTACATCTCTGTGGTAATGACTGAAAAATCCAATCTTGGCATAGAATCCCCTGCCACATTTGGGACTAGTATGATAAGAATCGAACATCTGTGTGTTTGTTGTTCTTTATGAGCAGCATGTTTTCTTTACATATAAATATATTTAAAGGCAATATAAAAATATTCACATTGCTTTCTGAATGATCCAAATGCACAATTACCTGTGGAAGGATTGAACTTAGCATATTGGTCGTTGAAACATGTTTTGTATCTTCCTGCCACTTAGAACTTTTAGAACTTTTTTAACTGTAAAAAATCCCATCAATAACGCATTGTTCCTATCATGGAGTTGCAAGGTGGCTGCATGTGGTTTTTATGCTAAAAACCACAAAATGTGCACTATCTCTTTCTGATACAGTGAAACAGCCACATATTGGTTAAATGTGTACACTGTATCACATTGATAAATGTATGAAAGATTGGCTAACTTACATGACTCAGGTATTGAGATATGTAACGACCCTGAAAAATAAATAAATGAAAATCACTCAGCATTTTCAGTTATCATTTCTACTGCAAAACAAAAATTTGCACTTTAATATCTAGCCATGAGATAAATATTTGTAAGACAATATGAGATGTCATAGTAAATGTCATTCGCGGCATGTTCATCAGGTTAGGGGTTTGAAACCAGACAGCAAAAACTTATTTATAAGTAATATTTTTTGTGTGAGTATACCTGAGGATTGTAACACAGAGCATCCACAACACAGAGCATCCACTACACACAGAGCACCCACTACACACAAGAGCATCCACTACACACAAGAGCATCCACTACACACAAGAGCATCCACAACACAGAGCATCCACTACACACAGAGCATCCACTACACACAGAGCATCCACTACACACAGAGCATCCACAACACAGAGCATCCACTACACACAAGAGCATCCACAACACAGAGCATCCACTACACACAGAGCATCCACTACACACAGAGCATCCACTACACACAGAGCATCCACTACACACAGAGCATCCACTACACAGAGCATCCACTACACACAAGAGCATCCACTACACAGAGCATCCACTACACACAAGAGCATCCACAACACAGAGCATCCACTACACACAAGAGCATCCACAACACAGAGCATCCACTACACACAGAGCATCCACTACACACAGAGCATCCACTACACACAGAGCATCCACAACACAGAGCATCCACTACACACAGAGCATCCACTACACACAGAGCATCCACTACACACAGAGCATCCACTACACAGAGCATCCACTACACAGAGCATCCACTACACACAGAGCATCCACTACACACAGAGCATCCACAACACACAGAGCATCCACTACACACAGAGCATCCACTACACACAGAGCATCCACAACACAGAGCATCCACAACACAGAGCATCCACTACACAGAGCATCCACTACACACAGAGCATCCACTACACACAGAGCATCCACTACACAGAGCATCCACAACACAGAGCATCCACTACACACAGAGCATTCACTACACAGAGCATCCACTACACACAGAGCATCCACTACACACAGAGCATCCACTACACAGAGCATCCACTACACACAGAGCATCCACTACACACAGAGCATCCACTACACAGAGCATCCACTACACACAGAGCATCCACTACATACAGAGCATCCACTACACACAGAGCATCCACAACACAGAGCATCCACTACACACAGAGCATCCACTACACACAGAGCATCCACAACACAGAGCATCCACAACACAGAGCATCCACTACACAGAGCATCCACTACACACAGAGCATCCACTACACACAGAGCATCCACTACACAGAGCATCCACAACACAGAGCATCCACTACACACAGAGCATCCACTACACACAGAGCATCCACTACACACAGAGCATCCACTACACAGAGCATCCACTACACACAGAGCATCCACTACACACAGAGCATCCACTACACACAGAGCATCCACAACACAGAGCATCCACTACACACAGAGCATCCACTACACACAGAGCATCCACTACACACAGAGCTCACTAATATGATGGAAAGCAGGTTTAAAAGAGGCAAATCATGGAAGGGATGTGATGAGGATACTATTAAACAGATCTGTACTGCAAAAGACATCAATCCAGGTGAAGAATGGATAATTGTTTCTAATGTCTTTCAAAAGGCATTATAGACCATTGCCAAATTTAAGTGGATGTTGAGGTGAAGACATCTGCGAACATGCTGATGGCACAGATATTGTCATTTACACGGATGGGTCATTCATCTGCCACCAGAAGTGTCCATGGACTTTTCCTACAAGATTACATGCAAGACGGTGCCTTCACCACAACAAGTACTCTAAGAGGTATTTGCTGTAACACAGGCATTAAACTGGCTGGAATATCAAATTCATTTTGACGTGTACATATTGAGGGACTCAATGAGTATGATTCAGAAAGTTAAAACAGATCATAAGCATATGCCATGAATAAAGTTATTGGAGAGGGTTAAAATGTGGACCTCACTTTGTAACACCACTTATTTTTGTTCCCGGGCATGTGGGTGTAAAGTGAAACTAATGTAGTAACAAGGTGGATGGCATTGCCACCATAATAAATGGTAAATCTATGGAATGTACAGATATACTAAATGCTCTTCAGGAGTCTGCACTATAGAAGAATTTAAAAGTTTATGACTACAAGTCAATATCGAGAATGTGTGAACTGAAAGTGAGGATTGGCGTGGCCTGAAGAAAACAACTAATAAACATAAAATTCAAATAACACAGAACTGAAACCATCAGTCATTATACCCTGCAAGATTTAAGTGAAGATTTGATCACCTATGGAAATTCCAGTGTATGAAGACAATAATGAATATAGCTAAACTTTAACGGATCCCAAGTACAATCAAGTCAATTCTCTACATTTTCTTAGTCCTTGTGACATAAATTAAGAAAAAGATACAAAGCTAAAACTCAAGTGAAGTGCACATAATATGAAGCCATGACACTCAACAAATGACTTGAATTTAAGACGATATACACTTCTACACAATTTTATTTTATGGAATTAATATTTTAACCTTGGCATGCGAACCTTTGAAACTTTAAGAATGAAATGATGTTCATTAAATTTGATTTGAATTTTTATTCTATGTGACTAAGGCATCTATTTCAGTAAGGTGTATCCTCTGGCTTCTATTAGACAACGACATCTCCGTAACATGGATCCGATTAACCATTGGATCTGTTGTTGTGGGATGACTGCCCCACTTTTCCAGCAGTGGAAGTGACAACCGTCGGAGATTGGCTGGAGGCAAGTTTTGCTGGTGAGTCATTTTCGAGTTCATCCCATAAGTGTTCTATGGGTTTCATGCCTGATGACATAGCTTGGACGCTGTTGTCAGCAAGGAACTGGGTGGTAAGTTGTGCCACATGAGATCGAACATTATCGTGCCAAAAAATCAACCCTCATGCAGCCACAATTGGATGGGCATGAGGGAAACAATTTCAGCAACGTATCGTTCGGCATTCAGACATACTTCAATTTGCACTAGGTCACTTCTTCGCATGAAGTGGATTCCCCCCACCCACATCAGTATATCTCCACCATCATGTGGAGGAGCCTCATCAATACTATTCTGGGCGTAGCACTCACGGACTCTGTGGTAAAAACTTCTGTCTATCATGTCACTGGAACACACAAAAATTATTCATCACTAAACCAAAACCATTTCCAACGATCCATTGATGTGCTAGTTCACAAACTTTTGTCGGTTCTGGCAATGTCAGTCTGTAAGAACAGGATATTATAGCCCAAAGACCAGTGTCATGCAGCTGGCTCCTGACCATTTGATCTCAAATTTGCTGAGCGTGCTGGCATTGAGTGAACTGTGGAGGATATAGATGCAAATCGATTTCTGAGGTGACGCAGCCATATGAAGCTGTCTTTTCGGCAGAAGTTGTGACTCTTGGTCTTCCACTGTTTTGTCTGCCACTGAGCAATATTGTTGAAACCGCCTCAAAGATAACTAATGGTTCTTCTAACCACATTAAATTGTCTGACCACTACACTTTGTGATTGTCCAGTTTGTAAGCGTCCAATGACGATGTAATGTTGTTCTGTAATAAGATGAACCATACTTGCGCATTGAATTTTTACATTCAATTTATTTGAGGACCATAAATCTTTTATAGGCATTGAATAATATGATAAAGATAATTTTGTATTCAGTAAATTTCATGCAATTCTAATGAACCTCTCACAAATTATTGACAAAAATGTTATTATGATCCTGACCTCTTTCCTGACCTCACAAATCATGAGGTGAAAAGAGTATATATTTATTATTTATTGTTTGTACTGTATATAGCTAATTTATGTTATTACATACTTATTTTGTTGGTCAGAATAAAGTTGTTATAAAGAAATTTGACTATATTTATTCATCTTGCCAGCATTCTTTCTATTTGAATGACAGTTACAATTCTAAACATCCATTCTTGATCATAACATACAAGAACTACTACATTTAACTCTTTCTACTTGCATGTCACCTTGACAACAACTACTCAAAGCCAAGCCATCCATCTTTATGTCCAGCCGTACCTGGTTATCTCCAAGAATTGAGTGTCCAAGAAATACACTCCTTGTGTGCTGCGACTGTATGAATTGAATACGCACGTCGACATGTCCATATGAAACAATGAGTATGGAGATCACAAAGAGGCTGTGCAGAAGTAAATCTCTCATCATCTGGTCAAAGAGATAAGATTTGTTTATTAACAATGATAAGAATTTCAAACAAAGATAAAAATCAACAGTCCTATCTACTTTGACTACTGCGAAAGTAAACAATGTGGCAAACTTTTTTTAACTAGTCCTATAATGTAGGTCATGGTTGGTTCTATCCCCAGAAATTGTCAGCGATGTGCTCTTCCTTCCTATGTGAAGTGGGGCATTTTCTCAGAGCTTTCTTTCATACCCAGGAAGCTTCAGCTTTCGGCTTAGTGCAATTGAAGAAGACTTATATTCAGATATGTCATGAGACGAGCTGATAGTTTGTCTGCGTCATCTATTGTGTCTTTCCTCCGACGAGATGATTTGCAGCAGGTGAACAATCCCTCTTGTGGCAAGACCATTTCATTACCTTCAATCGGGTTCCTCGGTTCCAAATCTAATTTTTTTCTGTATGAGTCATGTTAAGCAATAGCAACAGTCGAATTAGACTCAGGGTTGATACTTTTAATTTAATTTTACTATTTAATTTCCTTGCTTACCTCTCTTGCCTCAGCTTCATAAGCTAGTCGCTTCAACACAAGTTTAGCATCAGCAGACAGAACTGGTTCTTTGCAGCCAATCCTAGGAAGTATTATCCCATATTTTCTGTTGTAGGATTTACGCTGCTGGACTAACATAATGCCATCATCTTAAACACAAGTTGAGAACAAAAACATCATATATCAGCAACACTGAATCGTATTAAAACATAATACATCAATAATTGTACTAAAACATCAATAATCGTACTAAAACATCAGTTAGTAAAACTAGCAGGAACAATAGGACATTTGGTACTTTTCTTTTTGCGATCACTCACAAACTCCCACAGGATCTCTCTTATAGCAGGACAATGTTCCAACTAGGTTTCTAGTTGGATGTAGTCGAGAGAACGGAAAAACATTATGTTGTCGTTTTATTTATGCTAATAGCCCAACACATCTGACATCAGCAACTAATACATTCAGTATTTATACCACTTCCACTGATTGGTGGGCGTATGTATCCATATCGACAGTATAGTAGGCCATCAGTATGAGAGAGCTGGTTCTCGTACTTACATGTTAGTCATTTAACTTAAACTCTAACCACTGTCATGCATACTTGGTCTTTCATCATTATTGATACAGCCACATACGCCCACATTTGGTTATCTAATATACTGATCACACTATCACAAAGTTATCATCACTATTGGTCTGTAAAGATAAGAGCATGACATAAGCCATCATTCATTTTAATTTAATATTGATGATGCTCAAAAGGTATCAATCAGGAGTAGTCAAACCATGATGTATGCATCCATGGTGGCCTATCGCATGATTAAAAATGGTGAATTACACACCAGTGTTAATCATGAAAAATAAAGCCTAGCTGTATAAAACATGTGAAATATTAATCAATTGCAAGTGGAATGATATTATGCAGTATGAGAATAGAGATCAAGGCAGTGATGGCTATTCTAAAAAAGGTATCACAAACAAATGCAGTCACTGCTGTTACTGTGTCAGACTAAATCCGTTATCCACAAAATTCAGAATAGATGGCTCTGCTATGAGTGGATGGAGTATAGTGCGGATTTCACACCTGGAGGGATATGGTAGATATTTTGCCCAGGTGATGCTGCAGTTTGGTGTAGTGAGAAATGATAGACGCTTCAAGAGCACAGGTGCCAGAAGAGATGCAATTTAGACAAAGGATATACTTTGAATTTCTTATGTATGCATCTTTTCGAGGATAAAAACTATTGTGTATGGATCTGTCATTAATAGATTGATGGAATTTGGTATTACTTGAGGAGATAGTAAAGGAGGAGAATGATTCAGGTGTAGACTGAGGTAGAACCCACTACTATAGGGCCTATGTTGAATAACAACAGAACTATGGGGAAGCTTAGAGTGTACTGCCATCAGTTCAGAAAATAACTAATCAATAAAGACACAAATTCAAACTCTTGGATAACCTATGACAGTTTGCAGAATTGATATGGTTCAAAGTTGTGATAGATTTCCATAAAAAGTATTTTGAATAGATGGACATGGTGTAGGGGTTCCTGTCTAGCTTGAGTAGTACGAGACATTTAAATAGTAAATGTTATAACTGCTTATGATGTTTGTCCATCATAACTATTCAGCTCAAATGAGATGATGATGAAGATGATGATGACTGTGGTGTGTGGCTGTGACTAATGAGTCTTATGCATTTTTTAAATTCTTGATTAAGAACAAGCGTCACAGTACTGGGGATATTTCCATATATGCTCTGCTTGCCATTTCATCATCCATCTAAAAGTGTATACGCTCAGTGTCCCAGCCAGTTGCTGATTACGCATTTTTCTGATCTTTCTGTAGGGGGAGCACTTTCTTCCATCACCTCTAGTCATTCCTATTTCTACCATTCTCTGAATATGTACATTGTCTTATTCTACCTCCTTCTCGTCTTCACGTAGAGTATTCATTACTGCTTTACTCAATTCAATCCTAACTCTTCTTATCTCGTTGCCATTCACCAAAGCAGTACCAGCCAACACATCGGCTCTTTAGTTTCCCTTGACCCCATTATGATACGGAGAGTAAATTCATGTAATGCTCTGCATGTTGACCCATTCAGTTGTGATCATACATTTTTTCTATCGTGCGCAGCATACTTTGAGAGTCCGATAGAATCACTGAGTCTGTTGGTGGTTAATCGCTTGCCAAGTGAGAGTTGCTGTCACCGCTTCTATTTCCATTCTCATATTTGATGATGTAGTGGGGTACGCAGCTGATTTCTCAGCTAATTTCTTGCCATTTCGGTAGGCCAAAAAATCCCAACCACACCTGTTTGTTTTTGTGTTACTGAGCCATTTGTGTAAATTATTGTATCATGTAGCTCTTCGAGTACTGCAATATGAGTTCTTGGATTATTCTATCTGTTCTGTTGGCAGCCTAGTCGCGGCATTCTCTTCCCACCTGTATCACAACTGTTGTCAATAACTTTCTCTTTTTGCCAAATGTCACCCATTCACAGCCTCTTCTCACTTCCTCAAACTCACACACTCTGAGTAGGGTATCTTCTGCTTCTGTCATCCAGGACCTTCCTCTCTTGATATTCCTCCTTTTGTGTTGTCTAGAGATTGGTGTAAGAGGTGATGATCATTATTGGCAACCTTGAAGTATTATTTAACCTGAGCTATTTTATGTCTTGATTTTTTATTATTTGTGTTAATACTTATCTTCAGTGATTAACAAAACTTTATTACCTGTACTCTGTTCCTGGATTTACAACAGCATACATATATTGAAGCCACATAACAGTATAACTTACTGAGTTTGGCAACAGGTGAGCGATCCTTGAACGAATGTCCCTCTTTAAAGATCAATACCAGCAGGAATACCATTATGAAAACTTTAATTGGCTGAATAATGACAACATTCATGAAAAAACCAGTCACGAATGCCAGTATCCAATCAACACTCTTCTCATAGCCCAGGCTGAGACCATATAACATGATGTAATAGGAGAGGAAAACATTGTAGACAAGCAGCATCGTCCATATGATATAAATAAACCAATATGGTAGCCTGTTGAAATAATTGCATTTATATCTTCAAGTTTAACTATGCAACTTATTTATTAATATACAAGTTTAACTATGTCTGTCTATCTATTCGCTAAACCCTTTATTGCCATTCAATATCAGGGGTAGAAGAGTTCTCTGGAGATGGCCCTCGTGTGTGCTAAGTATATTGTGGCATTTGCTGCCTCTTTTATTTCGGTGGTCTATCATTTTCGTGGTCAGCCTCTAGGTTTGCCTTCACTGTATCTGTGTAGCATAGTTTGCTGTGGTATGCTGTTTGATGATGTGTGCAAACCATCTGATCTGTTGGGTCTTAATATATTCCAAGATTGGGGCGGTACTGGTTCTCTGTCTAATGTCTTCATTTCTCACTCTGTTTCATAGTGATATTGAATCCTAGGATTCTGCGCAAGCATGCCATTTTAGCTGTCACAAGTTTACGTTTGTCATGTGCTGTCGTTGTTCATATTTAGCTTGATAGCACACCGATGGCACAATAATCATTTTTAATAGTGTTATCTTGGTGTTTAAATCTACATTTTTGTTTCTGAAGACTGGTGTCATTTGCCTTATGGCTTGGTATGCTTTACTACATCTATTGTGTATTTATTTACTGCTCTTGCTGACTATTGTTATATTATATTATGCAACTAACTTATTACTTTACAAGTTTAACTATGTAACTTATTACTATACAAGATTAACTATGCAACTTATTACTATACAAGTTTAACTATGCAACTTATTACTATACAAGTTTAACTATGCAACTTATTACTATACAAGTTTAACTATGCAACTTATTACTATACAAGTTTAACTATGCAACTTATTACTATACAAGTTTAACTATGCAACTTATTACTATACAAGTTTAACTATGTAACTTATTACTATACAAGTTTAACTATGTAACTTATTACTATACAAGTTTAACTATGTAACTTATTACTATACAAGTTTAACTATGTAACTTATTACTTTACAAGTTTAACTATGCAACTTATTACTTTACAAGTTTAACTATGCAACTTATTACTTTACAAGTTTAACTATGCAACTTATTAATATACATTGGGTCAAAGAGCATGAGCCCATGGACCGCTGGATCAGCAACCATTAATATACAAGTTTAACTATGCAACTTATTACTATACAAGTTTACCTATGGAGGTTATTGTTACAAGATTACAATAGCTTCGACCTCATGATCATACCCCTGACATAATCAAAATAACTCACTACATGCTTGAAAGTGCTTGTATCAACACA
The DNA here is from genome assembly GCA_034231615.1 of Meghimatium bilineatum. Lineage (NCBI taxonomy): Eukaryota > Metazoa > Mollusca > Gastropoda > Stylommatophora > Philomycidae > Meghimatium > Meghimatium bilineatum. Next base: position 7,163,481 of record CM067298.1, read on the forward strand.
AAGATGCCTTAATTCATTACTTCTCTGTGCTTGTATCAACACAAAGATGCTTCAATCCATTACTTCTCTGTGCTTGTATCAACACAAAGATGCTTCAATCCATTACTTCTCTGTGCCAGAAGTTTTAAAAAATCAAACATAATGAAAAAATATTATTCCGCATTGTTGAAAATTGACTCATCCTTTGGCTCAGGAAATACACTCTGCAAGTTTTTTTTTACATGTTTATAAATTCCAATTCTACTGTCTACACGTAGCTGCATGTTTTCAACAACCTCACGAATGTAAGATGGATATCATCTAGTTGTCAGAATACGCTAAAACGTGAAAAGCGTGACACTTTGCCCAGTGTGGCTACCCTAATTCAAATGGTTTTCATGATAATCCCCAGTGATCTCAGAAAAATATCCACAATGAAAATCAGACATTGCACACAGAATCTAATGAATAGTTTAACCACAATGACAGGTAGATTCCATTATATATATATATAAATACACACATTATATAAGGGGATCTCCCTAGTATAGTGGTTAAGCTGTTCGCCTTGTGTTCAAGAGGTTATGGGCTAGAATCTGGCTCGTGTCGTCTTGTTTACAAGGTGGATTTTTTCGGAGATCCCTGTGGATTATCGCTGGAAACTACGGAGTTATGTGCTATGAGTGGTACTCTCCGCATGCGGCGTGCTGCTTCGTTGAGAGTGGCGGAGTACATATGGGAAACCGAGTACAATGAAGTCAATCCTCAACGACTTCTGAACTTTTTTTGAATATATATATATAAAAGACCTTAGGTTCTATTTGTCTTGGCAGAATGTCTGAGCCGTGCTTCTACTTAAAGTGGGTTAACTGTCACAATGGATGACTATTAGGCCTCAGCCTATACCTAATCATAAGTCTACAGCATGATGGTTACTTACAAGAAACGTTTATTTTCTGGCCTGGTTGATCCTGGTTTCCCCTCCTCATCAGTTCGACTACCTATTTCTACACAATTAGAGAATAATTATAATATAAACATCAAATCAATTGTTAAGATTTTAATTTATATTTATGAAAAATCCACAGTTATGTCTGAAAACCATTGAATTATTTCCGGGGTTTGGATGTAATTAATTTTAGGCTAAATTTTTGGACAGCAACATGATTTATATGTAAGCTTCCTGAAGACAAAGTATTAGCTATGGAAGGCCATATATAAGGTATTAAAAGTGAGATAATTTAATGTAGAATCCATATACAGTATACAAATATAAGAAATGTAACAATAAAACACAAAAATGACACCACAAACAGGGATGTTAGATGAACATACATTATTTTTGCACACGTGTTCTACTCACCCTCAATTTCACTTGTCTCGCCCGTGTGTTGCAGGGCCCATAAGGGGAGCAAAGAATAGCAACACTGTTTACCTTTCACACATGTTGTAAACTGCGACTAAGGAGGTTATGGGATGGAGTTGGCTGTCCCATCAAATATAGGGTGAGAGACCCAAAGCCATGCTGAAGTCGGATGTGTCAGGCCGAAAGGCGCAGATATCGCAGCAATGCTGTAAACCATGACACAATGCATTCCGTTCTCATCTTGCTAATCTGCAGGAGTTTGAGAACGAACGCAGAAGAAGAAAAAAAGAAGAATTTCACTTGTCTTGAAATGCTGCTATCCAATCTTACTAAAGAAGATGCATTGACTGTCCATTTCCTAATCAAATTCGTTTATTTGAAGTAAATCTATCAACTGCCTAGTGCATTCTGCCCTTTTTATGTGTAGCATGTCAAATTTCAAAACTGAACAAAACATTGTGAAATTTTACGAAATATTACTGAGTATTAGATATCCAAAATTGAACTTTATTCCACTCAATATTATCATTAAGCCTAACTCTATTTTCTGTATAACATAGGGCGTAGTGTAAGACTGTCATTGCTTTCACTAATCCTATCTTATTCTTCAGAAACAGCATTGGGAACAGTTTTAGAATTTTTTAGCTGTTATTTTTCGCTTACCAATAATATTAGGTCTATTTATTTTCTGATTTTCAACAAGTTGGTAATCTCCACTGTCACAACCTAAAACACCATTGTTTTTAGACATATCACTTCTTCTTCTTCTTCAGTGTTCATTCTCAAACTCCCATTGCATCTCTCTTGTAACAGGACAATGGTCCTTCTAGATTTCCAGTAAGATATAGTCCAGAGAATGGAAATGCATTGTGTCACCTATTTATTTGCGCCTATGGCCCGACATATCCGTCTTCGGAAGATGACACATCACTTTAAACAATATTTTCAGCTATAAAACTTTCCAAGAATAATAAAGCCCAATGTTTGCTAAATCTTTCAGCTCACTTACTAGTGGAAGATGAAGCCATTTTGTTAATTTCTGAAAAGCTGAACCTACATTGTTCAAATTTTAATTTAAAATAAATATGTCACACAGGCCTAATCACAAAGTACCACGAGGGATCTGTTTCGTTAGCCAGATTTATAAAGTTTAAACAGCTAAATAACATAATACTAATTCATTTACGATCAAAACAAATTTATCTGCAAACAAATCTATCTACAATGATATATCGTTTTTATGGGCAGAAAAAGTTCAGCTGAATATTTATTCAATAAAAGTGCACAATGTCTGCAAAGGTGATCAATATACACAAAATATTGGAAAGTAAATATAGGAAAAATATATATATAAAAATTCAGTTAGAGATATATCCTTGACCATGAGTTTGCAGAAGGCCAATAAGTTTTATCACGGCAGTAATGGTTATTGGACAAGAGAGGCATGGGATACCCACTGAAGATGGTGTGTGATCCGCATAACTTTCTAGCTACTCTCCGCTGTTGAAGATGCTGCATGTATCCTCTTTTCACAAGATATTGCACATTTTTTAACTATAGAGCATCATACACTAGGTAGCTGTATTAGTGCAGAATTTGTCCATGTATCATAGTTTATTATATGTATATGTATCATAGCTGTATTTAGTGCAGAATTTGTACATGTATTATTGTTTATTATATGTATCATAGCTGTATATAGTGCAGAATTTGTACATGTATTATTGTTTATTATATGTATATGTATCATAGCTGTATTTAGTGCAGAATTTGTCCATGTATCATAATTTATTACACAGGTTTTCAGTGAGGTCTTTAACGACTCCTCGTGGCATTTCTTTTGGTCACCATGAGATTGTATGATCAGCAACTCACTATAGAGCAGTATCTTCTGCTGACGATGATCTGGCATATGTACCAAATGACTTGTTCTATACATGTGTCTGCATCAGAATAGTGTCAATGCTAGAGATACCAGCTCTGTTAAGGAAATCTTTAATCTACAATATATCACAGTAGACTTACAAATAAATAAAATATGAAAACACTAAAGTCACTAAAGTGGAATACCTCTGTAGCGCATCTTTTTATAACAAATTTCCCTATATAACAACACTTTTCCAAATTCCCAATTATATTTATTCTTTAGTGTTCCTACAGTAGGCCTATAGACCTATAGCAAATTTCTGTTATTACATACACATTTTATCAATCTGGACCAAGTTTTTATAATGGGATTCCATTGTATTGCTCACTTACAGCATGTAAAAAAGTGGATTTTGATTATGCATACAAAAGTGGATTTTGGTGATGCATACAAAGAGTTACAATAATTTCTTCATATGGTAATTATTCTTATTATTGAACACAGCGATTTGAATTATTGAGGCAATGTGAACTCAAGAATTATAAGCGAAGATATTCTCACTCAGTGCATACTATCTGTCTATCTATTCACTAAACCCGTTATTGTCTTTCAGCATCAGTGGTAGGAGAGTACTCTGGAGATGGCCCTCAATGTGTGCTGAGTATATTGTGGAATTTGTCGTCTTTTATTTCAGTGGTCCATCATTTTTGAGGTTGGCCTCTAGATTTGCCATTACTGTATCTGTGTAGTATAGCATGCTGAGGTATGCTGTCTGCTGGTAGTCTACTGATGTGTGCAAAGGCAGTGCATTAACAGAAGTATACATTAAAAAAACTACCATTACTTACCAGAAGTGTCAAAGTCAACAGGAGAAGAATATACTGAATAGAGATGGGTAAAATCCAAGGTGTATTCTCGATTGGAGACATTTAGATTCTTGTTAGATGTTAAACTATCACCTGGTATGGTTTCAGAATGAATTTCTCCACTCTCTACGACACCACTTGATTCACCAAAGTCTTGTATGTTCTTGATTGTGTTTCTACGTTCTAAGAACTCTTGCATGTATTTTTTCCTTTCCTCATCCTCTTTAAGATTTTGGGGAAATGGTGCTATTCTATGAAGTATTATGAATTATGACAACAGTATCACAGATTGTTTCAAAACTAGAAAACTGGAAATTCAAGTTAAAATGTGTGAACGTACAAAATTAATGTTGCAGATAACTTAGTTTCATAACGGTCCACCAAGAAAACTAGACTCTCATTCTTCCCAAGTAATTTGGCTCTCATTCTTCCCAAGTAATTTGGCTCTTATTCTTCCCAAATAATTTGGCTCTAATTCTTCCCAAGTAATTTGGCTCTCATTCTTCTCAAGTAATTTGGCTCTTATTTTTCCAAGTAATTTGGCTCTCATTCTTCCCAAGTAATTTGACTCTCATTCTTCCCAAGTAATTTGACTCTCATTCTTCCCAAGTAATTTGACTCTCATTCTTCCCAAGTAATTTGGCTCTCATTCTTCCCATGTAATTTGGCTCTCATTCTTCCCAAGTAATTTGGCTCTTATTCTTCCCAAATAATTTGGCTCTAATTCATCCCAAGTAATTTGGCTCTCATTCTTCCCAAGTAATTTGACTCTTATTCTTCCCAAGTAATTTGACTCTCATTCTTCCCAAGTAATTTGGCTCTAATTCTTCCCAAGTAATTTTACTCTCATTCTTCCCAAGTAATTTGGCTCTCATTCTTCCAAAGTAATTTGGCTCTAATTCTTCCCATGTAATTTGACTTATTCTTCCCAAGTAATTTGACTCTTATTCTTCCCAAGTAATTTGGCTCTCATTCTTCCCAAGTAATTTGGCTCTCATTCTTCCCAAGTAATTTGGCTCTCATTCTTCCCAAATAATTTGGCTCTAATTCTTCCCAAGTAATTTGGCTCTTATTCTTCCCAAGTAATTTGACTCTCATTCTTCCCAAGTAATTTGACTCTCATTCTTCCCAAGTAATTTGGCTCTAATTCTTCCCAAGTAATTTTACTCTCATTCTTCCCAAGTAATTTGGCTCTCATTCTTCCCAAGTAATTTGGCTCTCATTCTTCCCAAATAATTTGGCTCTCATTCTTCCCAAGTAATTTGGCTCTTATTCTTCCCAAATAATTTGGCTCTCATTCTTCCCAAGTAAATTTACTCTCATTCTTCCAAAGTAATTTGGCTCTTATTCTTCCCAAGTAATTTGACTCATTCTTCCGAAGAAATTTTTTGAAGTCTTCATTCTTTTTTGAGCCAGTCTTCTTGCTTCTGTTATTGCCATGTTCAGGTGGTCTTTGATGTTGTGGGCCCATCTTTTTCTTGGTTTGCCTCTTGTTAGTCTCCTGAATCATTCCCTCCATTATGGTTTTCACTAGGCCGTCATGGTGTCTGATATGGCCAAAATATTGTAGTTTTACGGAAGCCATGCTGTTTCAATCAATCAAGTGCCATGCCGAATGGCATAGGCAATCATGTTTCTCCATGACTATCTGTCTCTTGTGTTGTCAATAAGCTCGGTTGGTGAGCTTCTACCATGCCACAATACAAGTCTATCTAGTAACTTTTCTCTTTGACATCCCTATCTCTTCAAAAATTGATATTTTTGACACCAGCATCAATGAGAACCTCTGCATTAGTTATCTTGGCTGTCCATAGTATTTTCATCATTCTTCTCAGAAACCACATTTCTGTAGCCTCTAATTCGCTTTGAATTTTTTTTTACAGCCCATGCTTCACATCCATAAACAAGAATTATTTCAATATAACATCTCAGCACTCAAATTCAGACCTGCAGTGATATTCTTCCATTGCACAAAATGGTTCTCAATTTTTTTAATGCTGATTTGGCTTGTGCTGTTCAGCTCTTTATCTCACTTGAGCATCTACCTTCTGATATTTCACTTTTTCAACTTGTGATTATTTTCTGTCATTAATTATTATGTTGCATCTTGTTTATCCAGTTTTATTTTACATTCATTTCTCTCAGGATGGTTATATTGGTGATCTTTCCTTTTTTTTGATCCATTGTATTTTGAGATTTTTCTGTAACATTTTGTTTTAAATGCTTTGCTATTTTATTTTTCACTTGTTGGTTATTGTCCAAGATTCACACCCATATATTGCCACTGGGAATATGAAAGCTCTTAGGAATGTTAGTTTTGTTGTTCTGCTGCAGCATAGCCATGTTTTTAATTTTATCAGCTTCTTTGACACAATAGCCAACCTCCTTATGACTCCTTTATAGCACTCACTATTACTGTTGATAAGAGTTGATAAGCTATTCAAATTGGTGACTATGTCTAATTCGCTGTTGTTGATACTGATTGAGAACTTGCTGTTTAATATATAGTATTACAAGTTGTGGGAGCAATGGAACAATGTGTTTAGAAAAAATATGCTTGTAGTAACATACCTATGTGCAGGGGCCTTGTCGCAATGCACATTCCAATTGTGTGTGCATCATTTAGCATGCCAATGGCTGTGAACATTTTTTCAAAGATATTGCAGGGATTTTGTGTATAATTCTGTTTTGACCCTATTCTCTAGGGATGATTTGTTCATGACAAGCTAGTTTATCAAAGGATTGAACTCCTTAAGAGATATAGCACGCAAGAGTGAGACTAACGTGGATGATTATTCCTTTTCAATGGATAGGATTAAAGATCAGGGTTTGAAATGCGGTGTTGATAGAAGTGAACATTTTGGATGGTGCAGAAGATTGATGGTCAACCAGCATAGGACCGGTACTGTCAGCAGAAGTGTAATGGCGAATACACTCAAGGAGAGATCAGAGCAACTATGGACATGTCCAGTTTGCAGTAATGATGATTCGAGGACTAACTAACTAAATAACTAGTTTATCAATGTTGAAGAATGCAATCAATATGGTCATGACAATGGATTTGTCCTGTCAAGTCTTGATCATGCAGTATCTTCAAGGGTCTTTGTCGAATACTGAAATGAGAGTAGCACTCAAATATTATAGATCTACTTAGGATTCTCTGGGAACTGACTAAACAGCCCTCATAGAGAAAACATGGTGATAGATCACTTACTTCTGGAAGAGCATCGTAATGCCAACTCCTACAACAAATATGATAAATGCAGTTTGAATCCCAATAACAACACTTGTCACATGAATCTCTTGGTCCAGAACATCTATGAATTGCCCAGGGTCATCTTTATCTCTAATACCAAAGAACATGAGGTTGAGAATCATTAGTGTTTGCAGAAGTGTGAAAGCAGTGGATATGCGTCGAACCTAGAGAATGATAGACAAATGCATACATCGGATAAACAAGTCAATGTTGTTCAATCATGAGAACAGAAAACTGGTTGAAACATTTTTGATGCCATTTCATTTTTAAAAATTGGATGCTATGATCAGCATTTACCATTAAAAACCAAATCAATTACTACAAGTATTTATGTATTGATCTTTTCCTCACACAAGAAGTTATCAGCAGTGCAAATAAACTGTACCACCATTGTCAACTGTGTTCAATGTAATTATGTGTATGATTATATTACATCTTTAGGAACTTAGTCAATTCCATTGTTTTGGTTCTTGGGTAGTATATTGTGTGTCTAATCTTATATAATTCTACCTTCAATATTCTTTGAAAGCATGCAACATGAGCACAGAAATCAAGTTTATTGCCGATCTTAGACAAGTCTCTGTACATTTACACTCATTCACTTGCTGACTTGAACAATTGTTCTTCAACTCCATAATATATTGGAAAACATCATGTTCTCAACCATGAACATGAACAATGAGTTAATCAAGGGTTCCATATTTTGTTTAATAGACACTACTACCACCTGCACTAAATGTCACACTCTAGTGCTAAGCTGTAAACCAATAATTTGAACATATAAATTGTATAAGGTGCAAAATATAAAAATAAAGCACGTCAAAGCATATTATTCTGTAGCAAAAAACCTGCCAGAAATTCATTTATTTCCACAAAATTATTTCTTTGTTAGTCATTTCAGTTTTTGTTTAAAACATATATAATTTTATTTAATTTTGCATGTGTAAAGATATATGCCACACTCTTTCTCTCTCTCGTTATTCATGTAAGTATATCAGCTTGGAGAAACAAAAGGTCTGGGAAAAAAAAAGAAAATTAACAATAAAAACTAAATTGCTAGATTACCAGGCTTGTTGTCCATCCTCCTCTATGGCAGTGAAACATGGGCAACCTATATGCACCAGACGAGATGATGAAACATTTGTGTTACATGCAGTGCTTAGGCCCTATGTAGAATTCATGGAGTTAGGTGGCAGGACAAAGTCGCTAACACTGGTGTATTGTAAGAACAGGCAATACTGCAGTATTTTCTATGCTCAGTCTGCATAGACTAAGATAAGATGGCTGGGACACACTAGGATGGATGGAAATGTACCTATCACTACATTACAGCTCACAATTTACCCTTGTAAATGATGTAAATACATGACAGGACACAATTTACCCTTGTAAATGATGTAAATACATGACAGGACACAATTTACCCTTGTAAATTTGTTATAAGATGTCTTTGCAATAATTCCAAACCACAGATGTTCATTGCGAATATCATTGTGACCTTTGCTAATAATCTTTACCAACCAATGCGAGGAGTAGTCTTTCTCCTGTCAAGTTAAATTAAAAACAGGATGTCAGTTATCCTTCTCTGTCAATGACAAAATAGACATCTATTTGGTTATTTCAGAGTAAATTGTCACTAATGAGACAACAAACCATCATCATCAAGTGTCATATTTCAGAGTAAATTGTCACTAATGAGACAACAAACCATCATCATCAAGTGTCATATTTCAGAGTAAATTGTCACTAATGAGACAACAAACCATCATCATCAAGTGTCATATTTCAGAGTAAATTGTCACTAATGAGACAACAAACCATGTTTTTTCCCTATTCTTCTATATATCCACATCTCAAATGCATCAATTCTGTCTTATAGCTGCTTGCTTATTATCCATAATTCAAAGTTATACATTATTGTAGAACAGATGCAGCAATTTATAGTTCTAAATTTTATCTGTGATTTGTTATCTCTGCTTGATTTTTTAGTCTTTGTAGCTCCTGTTCATTTTCTGCCAAGAAACTTTATGTTTTAGGTTGTTTCTTATTTTCACATTGACCTTGGCATTCCTTCACCCTGTTCACAAACTGTTTCTATATTGATGTTAAATAGACTGGGTGATAAATAAAATATATCCTTATTTTACTCTTTCACTTCAATGTATGATGAAAAGTATGGTGAAAGGAACTTCTCTGGTTCCTTTAATTTCCTAAAACTAAACTGTCCATCACCTATTTCTATGTCTATCTTGTTTTTAAATCTTTCATCTATTATCTTCCATAATATTTTGATTATGTGGTTCATCAAAATGATTGTTATGTATTATTAAATTTTATTTTGTGGTCAATTTACTTTCACATTTTTCAGTTCAGGGGGTATGTATACTTGCAAAATCATAAAAATACCTGTTTGACTCCAGTATGCACGTGTGTTGCCAGACCCACAAGGGAGAAAAGATTAGCAACACTTTACCTTCCATGCATGGCGTAAGAGACGACTGATGAATTTATGGCGTGGAGTTCGCTGTCCCATCCCATAAAGGGTCAGTATGGCTCACACGCAATGTTGAGCTCAGATGTGTCAGGTAGAAATGCAAAGATATCGCAGCTCAACTGCAAACAGTGACACAATGCACAATGTTTTCCAGACTATATTCTGCAAATCTGCAGGAGTTTGAGAACGAACAAAGAAGAAGAATCAGACTCAAGTAAACTGTCCATTTGTTTTTGGGAGTCAGAGTAAAGAATAGCCAGACTTTGACCTACAATGCAAGCCGTAAGAGACAAATAAAGACACTTAGGGGAGGAACTGGTTGTCACATCACATAGAAGATCTGAGATTTAGGGAAGGAACTGGTTGTCACATCACATAGAAGATCTGAGATTTAGGGGAGGAACTGGTTGTCACATCACATAGAAGATCTGAGATTTAGGGAAGGAACTGGTTGTCACATCACATAGAAGATCTGAGATTTAGGGGAGGAACTGGTTGTCACATCACATAGAAGATCTGAGATTTAGGGGAGGAACTGGTTGTCACATCACATAGAAGATCTGAGATTTAGGGGAGGAACTGGCTGTCACATCACATAGAAGATCTGAGATTTAGGGAAGGAACTGGCTGTCACATCACATAGAAGATCTGAGATTTAGGGAAGGAACTGGTTGTTACATCACATAGAAGATCTGAGATTTAGGGGAGGAACTGGCTGTCACATCACATAGAAGATCTGAGATTTAGGGGAGGAACTGGTAGTCACATCACATAGAAGATCTGAGATTTAGGGGAGGAACTGGTTGTCACATCACATAGAAGATCTGACAGAAGTACCATAGTGAAGCTGAATGTGTCAGATTGAAAGATGTAGATATATTGTTGTAAACATATGACACAACTAATTATGTTCTTTGTGTTACAGTAGTCAGCCTGTTAACAGGCATCATGCTAAATTCTTTTTATGTAGAGGTATGCCCCTTTCAATCATGTTAAATTCTATTTAAATAGAGTTATGGCCCTTTCAATTATATTAAATTTTTTTAATGTAGTATACCCCTTTCAAACATGTTAAATTTTCTATGCAGATTTGTGCCCCCATTCAATCATGTTATCACTAATTGTGATTTGTTCATAAATTACATATAGGCCTACTGTTTTCTGTTTGTCAATCTCTTATATGAAGTGTGATTTGTTTATCAATTTCATTGGCCTATAGTAATTGTGATTTGTTTTCATTGGCCTATAGTAATTGTGATTTGTTTTCATTGGCCTATAGTAATTGTGATTTGTTTATCAATTTCATACAATGTGTTTGACTACAACACACTTAACATCCACAAGAAGAAGTGATACCTTAAAGGCAGGGATTTCTGCCATAAGCTGAGTATGCTCACTGATCCAACTGTTGTATGGGCAGACCCATGATTCACTTGTCTGCAGATTCTGTACATAGATACTGCTGAGAAACCTGTGTACACAAAATCATACTAATTGTTAGTCTAATATTATCATTAAAATGTAACACAGTAGGAGACAAGTTGTTGAAGTCTGATATCCTCACTTTACTTTCTGATATTTCTAACCTAACACAGTAGGAGACAAGTTGTTGAAGTCTGATATTTCTAACCTAACACAGTAGGAGACAAGTTGTTGAAGTCTGATATTTCTAACCTAACACAGTAGGAGACAAGTTGTTGAAGTCTGATATTTCTAACCTAACACAGTTTGTTGGAAGTTTTGAGGGTCTTAAATTGGTTTGTTCTATCTATGAAGTGACATATTCTTTCCAGAACATTGTCTTTGCAATTGATGTCCTGAACCCAACTCTATGCTGTGTCAATCTGCCTGCCTCCTCTAATGATACCTTCATACAGTCTTTGATATCATCTGTCCATCTCTTCTAGGTCTATCTCTACTTCTACTTCCCAGAATTCTGCCCTTAAGATGCATCTTTCCATGCCATTGTGTCTTTTTATATGCCCGAAATCTATGTAAAATTTTATTCACCATCCATCATACTCAAAACCTCAATGTTCCTTAACTTTTCTGTCCATGAAATTCTTAATATTGCCCTATAACACTTCAGTTCGAATACCGATATTCTTTTTCCTGTTGTTCAAGTCTGTTGTTATAGTCCAAGTCTTACTGCCGTAAGTTGCAACTGGAAAAATGTATGATCTAAGAAGTATAACTTTTATCTCTTTATAACAGTTTTTCCATATATCTTTCATTTCTTTTCATTTTGTTATTGCTATCACTAAATTTTTTTCTAATTTCCACTGTACAATCAACTAAGCTGTTTACATTTGCACCCAGATAATCCAACTTCTCGATGTTTTCCAGTTCCATGTTATCTATTTTAATTCTTGGTGTTACTTTGGTTTTATCTATTGTCACGATCTTGGTTTTCTGTATGTTTAATTGAAGGTTTTGTTCTTCTCTATCTACTTTTGTGCTAATGACCATCCTATCTAGCCTTTCTGTAGTTAGAAGCATCGTATCATCTGCATATCTTATCTCTGGTATTTTATATTCTCCTATTATATTTAGGGGATGGAATATTTTGTGCTCCTTGTTGTTCTATACTTTCCTCATGATGTTTTCCGCATATATATTATATAAGTAGGAGTGTATCCCTGTCTTACCTCACTATCTACCAAAAACTATTCTGAGATATCACCATCAACTCTTACAGCTGCTTGCTGATTATAGTAGAGTATTCAATAAGATATGTTAGATATTCTGGGAAGCCAATTTCTCTCATTATTTCCCATAGTTGCTGATGTTTTACACAATCAAATGCTGTGGAATATTCACTATAACACACGTATAGATCTGCTTTGTATTCCCTACATTTCTCGATAATGATTCTCATATTTAATAAATATCTTTTGTGCCTCTGCCTGACCGAAATCCTTCTTGTACCTCGTTAACTTCAGTTTCTAATTTTTGCTGTATATTTTTCATAACTATTCTTAGTAACATCTTGCTCGCTTGGCTAATTAATGCTACTGTTCTATAGTTAGTACATAACTGAAGATCTCTTTTTTTGGTAGGGGCAATATATTGATTTTTTCCATTCTTAACGCCATCTTCCGCTATTGCAAATTTTGCAGCACAACTTAGGATATATTTTTTCACCTGCGCTCCTCCAGCTAGTATCATTTCGGTGGTAATACTGTCATTTCCTGGAGCTTTATGCTTCTTCAGATTTTTTATTACATGTCTAATTTCATCTATCATTGAATCTGGGACTTTTGCTGTTTATGTTTACTTCTGGGATATGTTGTGTACCTTTGTACATTTCGTGGCAGTATTCTTTCCTTCTTTGTATTATCTCTTTCCCATCCTTTAGTATTTTCCTTGTTTTATCTTTAATTACTTTTAATTCAAGCGGAGGGCAGAAAAAGCGCTTCAAGTATCACATAAAAAGCTCTCTCACTGCAGCATCAATCCTAGCTCCTGGGAGACTACAGCACTTGATCGCTCAGCCTGGCAAACCCAGATCACTGCTGGCATCACGAAATTTGAAAAAGAAAGAACACTGCGGGCAATCCACAAGCGAAAGAAGTGGAAGAACAAATCCGTAAATTCTCCTACCCCGAACCTTCAGCACTCCTGCATGCACTGCAATAGAAATTTCCGTGCACAAATCAGACTCAACGGGCATCTACGAACTCTCAAACTAAATTAGTTAATTACCAATTTTAATTATTATTTTTTTCCCCATCACATTTAATGTTTTTCCTGCCATGCTCATTTTTGCTTGCGAAGGAGGAACATCATCATCACTTTTAATGCTGGTTTGAAGTTATTCTGTTTTAAAGTTTTCGTTAATTCGTACATCTTTTTCATGTTTCCTTGTTATTTGTAATCTTCTACTTCCCTGCATGCCTTGTTTATGTATTGTTCATTGTTGTACCTAATTTGTTTCTTTTATTAACTGTGATATTTTCCTGTATTCCCTTTTGCTATTTTTGTTGTTTTATAATTTCCTTCTTTTTATGATGTTTTCCATAGTTTTTATTGATATAAATTCTTGATGTTTTCTTAACTTTTTATGTATGATTTTTTTCTGCTGTTTGAATAAAGATTTTGATTATTTATTTTCCAGTTCATCCTTGGTTGTTTTCTTCCTCTGTATTTACGAGTATTTTAAATGTATTTTCTACCTCAATATTATATCTTCCGGAATGTCTGATACGTTGATTCTCAATATAATGCTGTTTTTGATCATCTTTTTCATTTTTAGCATAAAGTTAGATGTAAGCAATTTGTGATATGACTTACAGTCTGCTTCTGGTAGTGTTATACTTGATGTTACACATGATTTCCATCTCCGTTGTGTTATTATATAATCTATTTGGTCTCCCGTGTGTCCATCCGGTGACCTCCATTTATACAATCTTCGTGGATATTCGAAAAATGTACTCATGATTGACAAGTTGTTGTCCATGCAGAAACCCACTAGGTCAGGCCATCCTTTGGAAATAGTGAAATTACTATATTGGTTTGTTACTTTAGCAATATTGCCTCAACATGATTGTTCAAGCTTTTGTCTTGTCTCAGCCGCTTGTGCTATGAAGCAATGTAGGAAGCCGAAGTCTATGTTCTATTGCGACATCTGGGATTGCTGTTGTTATAATCCCATGAGGTTGTAGAATGTCTCTGATATTATCAGTCCATTTACATTTTCATCTTCCTCTTGCCCTCATCTCGGATATTCTACTGTTATATGCTCTCGACGAGAGGCAATCAGGCTCCATTCTCATTAAATATCCAAACAATTTGATTTGTTGTCTCTTGATGTAGTCATTCACTAGTGTAGTTCCTACGATTTCTTTAATGTCATCTTTTCACATTCTATCTATTCTTCTGATGTCGACAATCTTTTTCAAACACCTCATCTCACATGCTGTAATCGTACTTTCCTGTTCTTTGGAAAGGGTCTATGTTTGGCGTTGATAGAACAATATTGGTATAAAAATGTTACTTATTAATGTTTGTATGCTTGTTATGCTGATATTCAGATGTTTAAATAGTCATGTCAGCTGATAGGATAATACATTGGCCTTGTGACATCTAGTCTAAATTTCTCTATCTAGCTTTCCACCTTCTGTAAAAACACTTCCTAGATATATCAATTCTCTGCTCATCAAGTTGGTAATCTTTGACTTGCAATTATTGTACAAAGTATTAGTATTACAATTTACGTTTCTAGAGTTTAGAATTTTAGAGTTTAAAAAAAATATCAGAGTTGCTATTGTTTTAAGTCCCAGGAATTATGAGTGGATATCATCTATGCTGTCAGTGGCTTGAGTCAATTATGAGTGGCTATCAATCAGGCTATCTATGCTGTCAGTGGCTTGAGTCAATTATGAGTGGCTATCAATGCTGTCAGTGGCTTGAGTCAATTATGAGTGGCTATCAACCAGGCTATCTATGCTGTCAGTGGCTTGAGTCAATTATGAAGTCTGTGCTGAAAGAAGTTAACTTTAGTTTTGTACTTGGACACATGGGTGTTGGGGGAAATAAAAGAGCAGAAAGACCTGCTGGCATGGCTACAGGAACTATTTATAGTTCAATAACCCCCCCCCCCTTTCACCCCCACATACTGATATTTCAAATGCAATTAAGAAGTTAGATGACACATGACATATTTCTTTTTCAGTGGCTATGACTAAAATGTAGGACCTGGAAGTAAAGCATGGTGTTGCAAGAAACAAGCAGCATACAGGAATCACAACACGAGTTATCAACCAACACAAAACCAGAACAGTCAGTTACCACTTGCTGGAGGACATATAGAATATGACATCAGAGCACATATGGGTGTGTCTTTAGTGCCTTGATGATGATAATCTGATCACTAACTAAATAATTAAGCTAAGCTAAACTAAACTAAGTAACTAACTAACTGTGAGAGTAAATAATTAGAATTAAATGTTTCAGAGATAAATAAATCACAGTTTAAGATTTCACAGTTGATATTTTCAAAGCTACAGATTTGAGCGTTTGTCAAGCAGGATTTATGAAGGGCTACTCTTACCATGCTGGCGTGGCTCCAGTGAAATCAGTCCAGACAACAACTGACAGTAAATCCCCAACATCATCTTTAGTTGCCAACATAAACCAGTTCTCAGCCCCAGACTGTTGGAAGTCAGGATAGCAAGTAG
Organism: Meghimatium bilineatum; assembly: GCA_034231615.1. NCBI lineage: Eukaryota > Metazoa > Mollusca > Gastropoda > Stylommatophora > Philomycidae > Meghimatium > Meghimatium bilineatum. The sequence continues at coordinate 7,179,488 of CM067298.1, forward strand.
CCAGATTATCTTAACATAGCCATGTTAATAGATTATCTTTACAAAGCCATTTAATAGACTATCTTCACAAAGCCATGTTAATATATTATCTCCAAAAAGCCATGTTAATATATTACCTTCACAGTCATGTTAACTCTTTCAAGGCTTGATTTATTTTCTCTTTAGTTTTGGACCAAAATAATTTTCAGTACGCTCAGCAAAAATATTCCATCACATGGTTTTTAATGTGATCATTTTTTATCATAACATTGATCAATGCTGTACATATTGTACATGATTGGAAAGGAAAATGATTACAGAAAATCATTAATTAAATTGTTGAGCATTTGTTATTGAAAAGAATAACTGAAATGTGTAACAAGAAAAATTAATTATTAGTAAATTATAATTATTTTAATACAAATATTGAAACTGATCTATTCTATCAATGGATTGAGGTGTTCCAATCAAGCTTTCTAGTGTTTTATGATAGGGTATTTAGTTGCAGTCAATATAAAATTTATTCTATAAATAGGCCTATTTCCAAAAATGTTAACCTCATAAATACTTTTCTCAATGACATCAGAAGCAAATAATTATAAAAAATAAACATAATTTCATTATTAATAATCTTTGCTTCTTACTACAACTTGCCGTAATTTCTTACAACAACTTGCCGTAATTTCTTACTACAACTTGCCGTAATTTCTTACTACAACTTGCCGTAATTTCTTACTACAACTTGCCGTAATTTCTTACTACAACTTGCCGTAATTTATGTCTATTAGAACAAATTTCTCTCCACGCAGAATTATTACTTCCACTAGTCTGAAATTAACTATCGGGTACGTATTCTATTCTCTGAAATAGTTATATCATCACTGCTCGTTGATATTCCAGAGACATTGTCAGAAATATAAATTATCTTTGATAGCACTGAGCCAGAGCAAGGCTGCCATGTGGATAAATTTTTTCATTTTTTTGGTATTAAAGTTACATAAAGATACATATGCCTAGTCTTTGTGCTCTATAATTTTCCTACACTATGACTGGCTATGTTAAGATAGGAAGTGATGTTGTTATTTTGCTGGTTTTGTCAATTTTCCAATAATTTTGTAATTATTTTTTCCTGCTCGTGTTTGCCCCAAAAATTGGGGCAAAGGTGGGATTTTACTCATGTTCATAAACGCAATTGTATGCTGTAAATACTCTGACGATTGTTAGATGGATGGATAAGCTACACACTGCTGCTAGTTTGGTCTCTCATAGTTAAGTCTATTTGTCAGAATATGCAAAAAAATGAAAAATGCGCATCAATGCCCCCGGCTACCCTATATGAAATTGATATGTGATAACATTTTTGTTGTTAGAGAAATTTAAATAATATTTGCACATATAAATAAAGAAAATATGATGAAACAAAAGACTATAAAATCCTATTCACTTTCTAGGTGCTGCTCTGGTTTGAAGATGTTGACAGATTGTGAAAAATATGATATTTCAATGACATTTGATCCATAGTGTTAACTAAATATGCTGGAAAAGGAATTCAAATTGAATAATGTGCCAGATTTCAAATAATCTGGTGACTAAAAATTTTTTAATTAGTTTTTTTTATTGATTACAGGAGACCTAGCAACTGGGCTTTTGTGGGGCTTGTACACTCGACCACTGCTATCTTATACTGTGCAAACTTTTGTTGAACGTACTCCATGTGAGTGTGATTAAGGTTAAATAAAAATGGACGTTGAATGTCATTTATTAACGTTTTCTTAGTTTATTCAGTCCATAGTATATTCATTTGGATATTCTTCTTCTTCTTCTTCTGCGTTCATTCTCAAACTCCTGCAGAATAGCAACATATATACAAAAGGAAAAGGTATTTAGGAGGATTTTATCACTGTTGCCACACATTGCTCAAGTATTAGGGTTTCAAGAAATTATATTTGTGAATTATTAAATGGTATATTGAGATTTTTCCACTAATTTTCAACTTCACAACTTGCTCACAACCGTCATATCACAAATATAATAAAAACAAAATAACAACATGATCAAATTAATCTGATATCTTTACAAACAAAAAAGTTATTGTGTTTACCAAAAACTCACCATAAATAACGTGAATTTTCAAAAAAGAATCCAGGCACAAGAGAAAATTGCACAATTTTAATCCAGAGTGCTAAAGGGTAATTTATAATTGTCATAACCGTCCGTATATTACGAATTTTAGTTATAACTTACACATTCTGTCAGACCCAATCAATTTGTTTTAATGGCATTCCACTGTATGCATTTGAAATCAATCTGACACAACAGTGAAAATGGCTTGACAGGATGAATTTTTCCAGTTGCCCTTTATTTTTCATACTTATGCTCTAGATACCCTATTGCACCTCACATACTTATGAACAGTGGTAAGTTTGAAATGTTTCTGAATTTTCTCACTATTGATTTTTACTCCCACATTTCTGAACAAATATCCAGTGAGATAATGTCAACAAATTAGACAACCAATTAGCTAGCCTCGCCACCACAATAGATGGTCAGCCTAAGGACCAAGAAGACATACTATTAATTTACACTCTCACATTTCTGAACAAGTATCCAGTGAGGTAATGTCAACAAATTAGATGACCAAATAGCTATTCTCGCCACCACAACAGATGGTCAGCCTATTGACTGAGCAGAAATACTAATTTCTCTTTGTGAGTCCTCACGATCAGAGGATTTTGAGATGAATGAGCATGAGTCAATATCAAGAATGCAAGAATTGGGAGTGAGGAAGTAGTGGCCTGTAGAGAACACCTGACAAAGATTTCAAAAAGAACAGTGAACCAACATAGGACAGGAACCATTGACTGTTATACGCTGTGAGATTTACTGAAACGGAGACGTGTCAGTGTGCGAGTTGGATAATCAACAGACTTAATACCTAATGTCAACAACTTCCCATAAAAATATACCAGAATGTGCTTTGAAATACCCAGTGATATGTTCCATATATATGTATATATATATATCTATCTAAGTTCCTTGACATCTTGCGTACATCTTCATTGCTAACCTCTTTACCGTTGCCTTAGCACCATCCCCTCCCCCATCATGGTATTTTCTAGGCTGTATGTCATTTAATATGACTAAAATATTGTAATTTTCTTCTAGAGAAAACCTTGTTGTATAGCCAGTTTTCATGTATTTTCTTCTAGAGAAAACCTTGTTGTATAGCCAGTTTTCATGTATTTTCTTCTAGAGAAAACCTTGTTGTATAGCCAGTTTTCATGTATTTTCTTCTAGAGAAAACCTTGTTGTATAGCCAGTTTTCATGTATTTTCTTCTAGAGAAAACCTTGTTGTATAGCCAGTTTTCATGTATTTTCTTCTAGAGAAAACCTTGTTGTATAGCCAGTTTTCATGTATTTTCTTCTATAGAAAACCTTGTTGTATAGCCAGTTTTCATGTATTTTCTTCTAGAGAAAACCTTGTTGTATAGCCAGTTTTCATGTATTTTCTTCTAGAGAAAACCTTGTTGTATAGCCAGTTTTCATGTATTTTATTTTCTCTCAGAATATCCCTATTGGTGATCTTCATGGTGCATGAGATTCTTCTATAACATTTTGTTTCAAATGCTACAATTTTGTTTCTCACTTTATTGTTGATCGTCCAAGATTTACATCCATATATTGTAATTGGGTATAGGCCTATACAGATTCTAAAGATAGTTAGTTTTGTTATTTTGTTGTATATTATGTGATGGATTATGCCTCAGTTAATGTTTATGCTTCTTTAGCATACCTCAAAAAGTCGCCTCTCTGGATCTTGTAGAGTGTGGTTCTCTGTATGGTTCCAAGTACCCTTGAGGAAAATATACACATTTGAAGATGTAGAGGCCGATGCTGACCATCCAGTGACCACACATATCAGATAAATGTAGCTATGATCCTCTGCATAATCATCCAATATTGTGATGCGACGCTGCAAATGTGATACATTTATAGCAAAAATCAATGATGCTTATGTAGAATTCATGTAATTATGTGATAGGACACTGTCACTAATATTAATAGGACCTATGTTGGAAAGAACAGGTGTTATCACAGTATTTTCTAATCTTAGCCACCTTAGACTGAGTGGTTGTAACACATTAGGATAATGAAGGATGGCAACACATTAGGATAATGAAGGATGGCAACACATTAGGATAATGAAGGATGGCAACACTTTAGGATAATGAAGGATGGCAACACATTAGGACACTATGGTGATGGAAGATGTCAATACACTAGGGTGATGGAAGATGTCAATACACTAGGGTGATGGAAGATGTCAATACACTAGGGTGATGGAAGATGTCAATACACTAGGGTGATGGAAGATGTCAATACGCTAGGACACTAGGGTGATGGAAGATGTCAATACACTAGGGTGATGGAAGATGTCAATACACTAGGGTGATGGAAGATGTCAATACGCTAGGACACTAGGGTGATGGAAGATGTCAATACACTAGGGTGATGGAAGATGTCAATACACTAGGGTGATGGAAGATGTCAATACACTAGGGTGATGGAAGATGTCAATACACTAGGGTGATGGAAGATGTCAATACACTAGGGTGATGGAAGATGTCAATACACTAGGGTGATGGAAGATGTCAATACACTAGGGTGATGGAAGATGTCAATACACTAGGGTGATGGAAGATGTCAATACACTAGGGTGATGGAAGATGTCAATACGCTAGGACACTAGGGTGATGGAAGATGTCAATACACTAGGGTGATGGAAGATGTCAATACACTAGGGTGATGGAAGATGTCAATACACTAGGACACTAGGGTGATGGAAGATGTCAATACACTAGGGTGATGGAAGATGTCAATACACTAGGGTGATGGAATATGTCAATACACTAGGGTGATGGAAGATGTCAATACACTAGGGTGATGGAAGATGTCAATACACTAGGACACTAGGGTGATGGAAGATGTCAATACACTAGGGTGATGGAAGATGTCAATACACTAGGGTGATGGAAGATGTCAATACACTACGACACTAGGGTGATGGAAGATGTCAATACACTAGGACACTAGGGTGATGGAAGATGTCAATACACTAGGGTGATGGAAGATGTCAATACACTAGGACACTAGGGTGATGGAAGATGTCAATACACTAGGACACTAGGGTGATGGAAGATGTCAATACACTAGGACACTAGGGTGATGGAAGATGTCAATACACTAGGGTGGTGGAAGATGTCAATACACTAGGACACTAGGGTGATGGAAGATGTCAATACACTAGGGTGATGGAAGATGTCAATACACTAGGGTGATGGAAGATGTCAATACACTAGGGTGATGGAAGATGTCAATACACTAGGGTGATGGACGATGTCAATACACAAGGACACTAGGGTGATGGAAGATGTCAATACACTAGGGTGATGGAAGATGTCAATACACTAGGGTGATGGAAGATGTCAATACACTAGGGTGATGGAAGATGTCAATACACTAGGGTGATGGAAGATGTCAATACACTAGGGTGATGGAAGATGTCAATACACTAGGGTGATGGAAGATGTCAATACACTAGGGTGATGGAAGATGTCAATACACTAGGGTGATGGAAGATGTCAATACACTAGGGTGATGGAAGATGTCAATACACTAGGGTGATGGAAGATGTCAATACACTAGGGTGATGGAAGATGTCAATACACTAGGGTGATGGAAGATGTCAATACACAAGGACACTAGCTTGATGGAAGATGGCAATACACAAGGACAATAGGGTGATGGAAGATGTCAATACACTAGGGTGATGGAAGATGTCAATACACTAGGGTGATGGAAGATGTCAATACACTAGGGTGATGGAAGATGTCAATACACTAGGGTGTTGGAAGATGTCAATACACTAGGGTGATGGAAGATGTCAATACACTAGGGTGATGGAAGATGTCAATACACTAGGGTGATGGAAGATGTCAATACACTAGGGTGATGGGAGATGTCAATACACTAGGGTGATGGAAGATGTCAATACACTAGGACACTAGGGTGATGGAAGATGTCAATACACTAGGACACTAGGGTGATGGAAGATGTCAATACACTAGGACACTAGGGTGATGGAAGATGTCAATACACTAGGACACTAGGGTGATGGAAGATGTCAATACACTAGGGTGATGGAAGATGTCAATACACTAGGGTGATGGAAGATGTCAATACACTAGGGTGATGGAAGATGTCAATACACTAGGGTGATGGAAGATGTCAACACACTAGGACACTAGGGTGATGGAAGATGTCAATACACTAGGACACTAGGGTGATGGAAGATGTCAATACACTAGGGTGATGGAAGATGTCAATACACTAGGACACTAGGGTGATGGAAGATGTCAATACACAAGGACACTAGGGTGATGGAAGATGGCAATACACAAGGGCACTAGGGTGATGGAAGATGGCAATACACAAGGACACTAGGGTGATGGAAGATGTCAATACACTAGGGTGATGGAAGATGTCAATACACTAGGGTGATGGAAGATGTCAATACAATAGGGTGATGGAAGATGTCAATACACAAGGACACTAGGGTGATGGAAGATGGCAATACACAAGGACACTAGGGTGATGGAAGATGTCAATACACAAGGACACTAGAGTGATGGAAGATGTCAATACACAAGGACACTAGGGTGATGGAAGATGTCAATACACAAGGACACTAGGGTGATGGAAGATGTCAATACACAAGGACACTAGGGTGATGGAAGATGTCAATACACTAGGGTGATGGAAGATGTCAATACACTAGGGTGATGGAAGATGTCAATACACTAGGGTGATGGAAGATGTCAATACACTAGGGTGATGGAAGATGTCAATACACTAAGGTGATGGAAGATGTCAATACACAAGGACACTAGGGTGATGGAAGATGTCAATACACAAGGACACTAGGGTGATGGAAGATGTCAATACACAAGGACACTAGGGTGATGGAAGATGTCAATACACTAGGGTGATGGAAGATGTCAGTACACTAGGGTGATGGAAGATGTCAATACACTAGGGTGATGGAAGATGTCAATACACTAGGGTTATGGAAGATGTCAATACACTAAGGTGATGGAAGATGTCAATACACAAGGACACTAGGGTGATGGAAGATGTCAATACACTAGGGTGATGGAAGATGTCAATACACAAGGACACTAGGGTGATGGAAGATGTCAATACACAAGGACACTAGGGTGATGGAAGATGTCAATACACAAGGACACTAGGGTGATGGAAGATGTCAATACACAAGGACACTAGGGTGATGGAAGATGGCAATACACAAGGACACTAGGGTGATGGAAGATGGCAATACACAAGGACACTAGGGTGATGGAAGATGTCAATACACTAGGACACTAGGGTGATAGAAGATGTCAATACACTAGGACACTAGGGTGATGGAAGATGTCAATACACAAGGACACTAGGGTGATGGAAGATGGCAATACACAAGGACACTAGGGTGATGGAAGATGTCAATACACAAGGACACTAGGGTGATGGAAGATGGCAATACACAAGGACACTAGGGTGATGGAAGATGTCAATACACAAGGACACTAGGGTGATGGAAGATGTCAATACACAAGGACACTAGGGTGATGGAAGATGGCAATACACAAGGACACTAGGGTGATGGAAGATGTCAATACACTAGGACACTAGGGTGATGGAAGATGTCAATACACTAGGACACTAGGGTGATGGAAGATGTCAATACACTAGGACACTATGGTGATGGAAGATGTCAATACACTAGGACACTAGGGTGATGGAAGATGTCAATACACTAGGACACTATGGTGATGGAAGATGGCAATATACTAGGACACTATGGTGATGGAAGATGTCAATACACTAGGACACTAGGGTGATGGAAGATGTCAATACACTAGGACACTATGGTGATGGAAGATGGCAATACACTAGGATGATGGAAGATGTCAATACACTAGGACACTATGGTGATGGAAGATGGCAATACACTATGATGATGGAAGATGTCAATACACTAGGATGATGGAAGATTGCTGGATCCTAAGAATCTTCTTTACTGAGAATTAAAGCTGTGGGACAGATCTTAGAATCCACCTCCACTTTGCTACAATGATGTATACAAATGGGATATGCATAGGACACATTGAAACATGGGAACAGGATGTCATGGATCATAGTTGTTGAAGAGGAAATATCAAGAACAGCATTAAGACAAAGGAGGTAGACACTTGTAGCTATGCTGATAGCAAAACATACAATGTTAAAAATGTCAAACACATGTGGTTGCATCTGTGGGTCTCACAATGGCCCACTAGATAAACCATTCATGCAACAGAAAACCTTAGTAGATGACATGCCGTTATATTGAGGTCATCTATACAATTATGCTTTCCGTGCTTTTATTATGTTGTTGCAATGTATTTTATGCTTTGTTATTTTTGTATATGTATGCACCCTCTGTGGTTGGGAGGGAGCCAGAGATGTCCTGCGCAGCACTGGGGAGGAGGAAACTAACAACACTGTTTTTTTCCTATGGCTGAGGCCCATCATAGAGGCACAGTGACTCAGAACGTGACAATCCTTTTGATTTGAACATTTGATTGCATGCCTGGAGCAAGCATGTTGTCATGCAGAATATTTGTGACTGTAATATGAATACATTTAGCATGAATCAGTAACACATGCAGACCAATTATGATTCTGCAAATGTAATACTAAGGTTCAAAATCTATGAATGACTCATATAGAAATATACGAATTTCCTGCAGTGTGATATTTAGATGTCAAGGACACATTCTTTACAGTCCTTAGATTTTAGTGTCTTTCAATGCGATTTTAATATTGTAGAACTGTCATCTTTTTCCAAGTTGTTCTAGTTCTTCCCAGTCTTCTCTTTCCTAGTGGAACTTCATGCAAATACTGGTCTTGCAATAGTTTTCTAATTTCCGTTTATTTCTTTTGCATTCACTATCAAGCTCCTGCAGATTAGCAGGATGTAGTATGGAGAACAGAATGTGTTGTGTCATGGTTTACAATATTGCTGTGATATCTGCACCTTTCAACCTGACACATACAAGAGAAATGGTTCCTGTACCTACTGGCTTGTCAGAAATTTCTTGGCTAACCATGGTCATGGCTGTTTGAACTTTTTCCCTATCTTTCATCTCTTCATAACAGCCACAGATGCCCACAAATCCAACAGAAGTTGATGAAATAAATGATTATGTATTGCCTTATAATTATTGTCTATTTGATCCACAAACAAAACAGTAAGTCAAAGTCTGTATAAATATGTGCTATCATAAACTCTTTCATCTGTAGTAAATTTACAAAACTATGAGCAAGTGCTTATGAGAAAGAATACATTGAGTAGAGCGGAAAAGCATAAGAAGAAATTGGTGATGGATATGTGTGTTGACAGTGATTAGTAAAACTTTATTAACCCTGTTGCAAGTTTCGCCACAGAACTTACTTTGATTACATCTTCCTTATCTTCATAGCGACCCCACGATATCATAGCAAAATAGATGAGCCAAATAGCTATGACTGTTGATACCTGAGGAAGTAGGAACACCTTGTCACACAAGTTTTACTTTATTTATCATGCATGTTGTTCTGGAACAATTTCTTCTCTTGTTGTGTTGTTCCTCTTCATTGAATTGTCTATCTGGCAATAGATTGTGGGTGAGCCTAAATACAGTCCTATATGGATAGTTATTTGTATTTATTAATATTAGGATCAGTCTTGTTACACTACAGAGAGGCTTACATAGCGGCAGTGAGACAACATTTTGGATACATCACGTAGAGAGAGAGATTGTTATATTTCGACTAATGTAAAATTGTGTTCCAAACTTTCTTTTTTTGTGCAGGGAATGTTTAAACCTCAGTGTAGAGTAGGAGTGGGGACCAAATCTAAAATTGTTCTTCTGTACAGAGATTTTAGCATGTGAGTAGGAGTGGGTACCAAATCTAAAACTTGTTCTTTTGTACAGAGATTTTAGCCTGTAAGTAGGAGTGGGTACAAAATCTAAAACTTGTTCTTGTGTACAGAGATTTTAGCCCTGTGAGTAGGAGTGGGTACCAAATCTAAAACTTGTTTTGTGACAGAGATTTTAGCATGTGAGTAGTAGTGGGTACCAAATATAAAACTTGTTCTTGTGTAGAGAGATTTTAGCATGTGAGTAGGAGTGGGTACCAAATCTAAAACGTGTTCTTGTGTACAGAGATTTTTGCATTTGAGTAGAATCTTGGAACAGGGTAATGAAGTTTTGATATTCGCTGGAAACACACATATAAACACACACAAATTGACATTTCGACCAAAATGTCTTAATCAAGACTACATACACAACAAGAAAATGATGAGTAAACACGGTAGTATTGATGTTCACAGGGTAGAGCAAAATATGGACATAATCTGGAAGGGTTAAAACTAGTATGTCAGAGGTGAAAAACACAAACAGAAAATAGACAGAATACACCCAAAGATCGGTGAAATAAGACAAACAGAAAATAGACAGAATACACCCAAAGAGTGGTGAAATAAGACAAACAGAAAATAGACAGAATACACCCAAAGATCGGTGAAATAAGACAAACAGAAAATAGACAGAATACACCAAAAGAGTGGTGAAATACGACAAACAGAAAATAGACAGAATACACCCAAAGATTGGTGAAAAATAAGACATCCTGAGAAATGATGGAACATGATATTATCTATAGGACTGATGAGTATTGATCCCAAAGAATTCAGTCATAGAACAGAAGTGCCAAATTGATATATATGCAGAGGTTCTGAAGCGTATGATGGTTCCAGTCGTCTGAGAAGTACAACTTAATGGCTAACTCCTTAATATCATGGGCACCTCGATGGTCCATGCCGTTGAAATGCTCAACATCACTAAGAAATTCCAGTCTAGTCTTTGATGCTGTACAGATTTTTGCGGGACACACATGTGAAACTCTCTTCAATGGTGAAAATGGCTTTTGGGAATGTGAGACATTTTATCTATTAACTGTTTGTGTTGTTTCACCTCTGACCTAGTTCTAACCCATGTGTGTTATATCCATATTTTTCTCTGTTATGTTAACGTCAATAGTGCCACTCTTACTCATCTTTTTTTATTGTGTATATCTTGATAAAGTCCTTTGGTCAAAACATGGATTTGAGTTATTATGTGTGTTTTCAGTGATTATCAAAACTTCATTACCCTGTTTCAGCTTTGCCTGTTGGATTTCAGTTTTGCTACATATTATCGATATGTATATGAAGCAGGCCAGGGTACAGACTATAACATGTGTTCTTATATAGGGAGATTTTAGCAATAGTGTGCAGAATTGGCTGAGGTACCAGCTATAAAACTTGTACAAGTGCAGGGAGATTTTAACATGGCTGGATATTGGATATGTAAACTATGAGAACAGATCATTAGACTGATCACTTGATGAGACAGGGGAGTTGCAACAACCAATGTGTAAATCTTTCAATGCCACATAGTCTATGTTGTTATGTTTCATTTGGCTATTGTGTAATCTTATCTCTTATAGTGTTTATATAATAGTCTATGTACAACAGCCGTGCTGGATGCATGTTTAGGTGTATGTGACAGAAGCCGCGTTGGATGCATGTTTAAGTGCATGTGACAGAAGCCACGTTGGATGCATGTTTAGGTGCATGTGACAGCAGCCGAGCTGGATGCATGTTTAGGTGCATGTGACAGCAGCCGAGCTGGATGCATGTTTAGGTGCATGTGACAGCAGCCGAGCTGAATGCATGTTTAGGTGTATGTGACAGAAACCATGCTGGATGCATGTTTAAGTGTATGTGACAGAAGCCACGCTGGATGCATGTTTAGGTGCATGTGACAGAAGCCACGCTGGATGCATGTTTAGGTGCATGTGACAGCAGCCGAGCTGGATGCATGTTTAGGTGTATGTGTAGTTTATGGACAACAGTTGTGCTAGATGCATTTTGAGGTGTATGTGTGTGTTTGGATTAGCTGAGCAAACCACGATATAGTGAATTCTCTCTATAGTGCACTCTTTTATAACAAATTCCTTATATAACAAACTTTTCAAAATCCCCAATTATATTTATTCTATACTGTTTGTATTGTAATTAGATCATTTCTGTTATTACATATTCTGTTGGTCAGGACCAAGTTCTTATAACAAGGATTCCACTGTAATTATTTTACACAATAGAGTGATATGCCCTAGTAATATACCAGTGATACATACCACTAATGGGTTCTGAAAAATGTACAGAAAGAGTCCAATATCAAGAGGGCTTATGAGTCTGGGCTGAACCAGGACACTACCAGTGAATGCTGCAGCCACCACACATCGACAGTACATCAGCTTCAGGTTAGAGTACATTGAGATCTAAAGGAGTAAGAGTCTCTCAGTTAAGTCTAAATATCACAAAATTCAACAATAAATATATGTATACTTTTGTAGTCTCTTGCAAGATGTGTTTCAAGAATATATTTGAATATATAGTGGTGATTCTTCTTCTTTCACTCACTTGAAATATGTCTTTATCTGTAACTCTGTCTCCTGAATAAAACTCACTGTCTTTTGTAGTTCATACAGTGGCAAATAGAGCTTTGATTCCAGTGTTGTTTTCTCTGGCCAATATTTCTGCCTCAGCGTTTCATGCTCAGAACACTTTTGAAGTATATGTTTGGCACTCTGTGCTGCGTGGCACACATGGCTGTGTTGCCAATCTTGAACTTTGTGTTTTTTAAAAATTTCCTGGTATTCCACAGTGAGAGGGTATTCACCGTATGGTTATCCTATAATGGTCAGACATTTCATTAAGTAGTTTTTTTAAGTCTGTTAGTTTTCCAGATAGGAGAGCTTGAAGCACTGACCTTGCTTGAAGCACTGACCTTGCTTGAAGCACTGACCTTGCTTGAAGCACTGACCTTGCTTGAAGCAGTGACCTTGCTTGAAGCACTGACCTTGCTTGAAGCACTGACCTTGCTTGAAGCACTGACCTTGCTTGAAGCAGTGACCTTGCTTGAAGCACTGACCTTGCTTGAAGCAGTGGTGATAATATGCATCATTGTTGAGCCCCTGTAGTAGTTTTGAAAAAAAAAAGGTTCTAATAGCACCATAAATAAGAACAGCACTAGTTGCTACTTTGTATAGTGCTTCAATAATTTCTATTAATAATAATGATATAATAAGACCCTGTCAAGCTCGTAGACGTGCCACACCGGATACATCAGCACAAAAAGCTCTCCAAGGAACTCTATCCTCAGAGAAGTGTAGAACAATCAGGCCAAGACCATTCCTTCATGTTGTGTCAATGCAGGATTTTCTATGTCCTCCTTCTTCTGCCTTTGACTGTTCTTTGCAAAATAATTTTAGAAAGTTATTCGTGTCTTGCTACATGTCAAAACCAAAACAAGTTTACGCTGTTTCACCACTGCCAAAAGTGGTTCTTGATAACTTGCAAGCTTTTTTATTTGCATCCAGACAAATATATTTGTCTCTATATACCTAATTCCCCACCAAAGACGGATGTGTTGGACCATTGGTGCAAATAAAACAGTGACACAACGCATTTCCACTCTATGGACTACATCCTGCTGGAAATCTAGTAGGACAAAGATCCAGCGGGAGTTTGAGAATGAATGCTGAAGAAGAATATACCTAATTCGTAACAAATGTCTGTAGCACTTGTTTTCTAAATCCTGAATCTTTCTTTCTGTGTGTATTTAGTGTCCAACTTTCACATCTGTGTAAAAGTATACTTAGAACAAGCAATCTGAATAGATTGATCTATACTGTAATAATGATCTTACTTTTTAAAGTCATATTCAACTATGCCATGGTAGCCATCGAGTCTTAGCTTAATCTCATTTCTCAAGTTTGTATTATATTTTTGCCAAAATTAAAATTTATCATAATTTTCCTTAAACCTTCTTGCCACACTGTACAGAACGCCTTCGTGAAATTGATAAAGTTATAATATACTTCATTCTGATGTGATGGCTTCTCAATGATAAATTTACATAACAGGGGAAGTTTCTTTCATTGTTCCAGTATTAGTTTTATATAATGAGTTGCTCATTTACAATTGTAGTCTCTGAGACTTGTAATTTCACAGAAATGTTTCTTGTTTATATTAGCTGTAGGTCTACATATCAACATTTAGCTATATTAGCTGTAGGTCTACACATCATCATTTAGCTATATTTGCATTCACTATATGGCCTCATACTAGTCTGTAGACTTAAATCTGTCTATCCATGATTGATGTGATTATTGTAGAAGTGGCATGATAACATTACATCACTAGACTATTGTAGAAGTGGCATGATAACATTACATCACTAGACTATTGTAGAAGTGGCATGATAACATTACATCACTAGACTATTGTAGAAGTGGCATGATAACATTACATCACTAGACTATTGTAGAAGTGGCATGATAACATTTCATCACTAGACTATTGTAGAAGTGGCATGATAACATTACATCACTAGACTATTGTAGAAGTGGCATGATAACATTACATCACTAGACTATTGCTCTTCCAAGTTCTTTGCTTTTCTGTCCTGCTCATTCGACATCATCGTCAAACCCATAATTCTTCAAAGTTGTAGTAGTGCCACTCTGGAAAGATCAAAATAAAAATTCTGCCTTGCATTTCTGTTTTCAGTTCCTGTTTATTCTTCATATCCACCAAGCCGCTCAAATAGATATGTTGGAGATCCATTATGCCAAAAAGCCATTGAAATCAATATTTGTATACAATATCATGACTTATAAACATCACAACGTCCATAAAGTCAAACGAAACATTCCAATTTGTGTCACATTTGAGAATAGATCTATCTTGAGAAGCGTACAACATTCACAGAAATTATTATGATAATTTCATTTAAACAGGTTCAGAAAAGCAGCAAACAGAACAAGAAGAGATCATGTGAGATATGAAGAGATTATAAGAAGTATTGGAACAACAACTGTGGTCATAAATATTGAAAAACAGAACAAGAAGAGATCATGTGAGAAATGAAGAGATTATAAGAACTATTGGAACAACAACTGTGGTCATAAATATTGAAAAACAGAACAAGAAGAGATCATATGAGAAATGAAGAGATTATAAGAAGTATTGGAACAACAACTGTGGTCATAAATATTGAAAAACAGAACAAGAAGAGATCATGTGAGAAATGAAGAGATTATAAGAACTATTGGAACAACAACTGTGGTCATAAATATTGAAAAACAGAACAAGAAGAGATCATGTGAGAAATGAAGAGATTATAAGAACTATTGGAACAACAACTGTGGTCATAAATATTGAAAAACAGAACAAGAAGAGATCATGTGAGAAATGAAGAGATTATAAGAAGTATTGGAACAACAACTGTGGTCATAAATATTGAAAAACAGAACAAGAAGAGATCATATGAGAAATGAAGAGATTATAAGAACTATTGGAACAACAACTGTGGTCATAAATATTGAAAAACAGAACAAGAAGAGATCATGTGAGAAATGAAGAGATTATAAGAACTATTGGAACAACAACTGTGGTCATAAATATTGAAAAACAGAACAAGAAGAGATCATATGAGAAATGAAGAGATTATAAATACTATTGGAACAACAACTGTGGTCATAAATATTGAAAAACAGAACAAGAAGAGATCATGTGAGAAATGAAGAGATTATAAGAACTATTGGAACAACAACTGTGGTCATAAATATTGAAAAACAGAACAAGAAGAGATCATATGAGAAATGAAGAGATTATAAGAACTATTGGAACAACAACTGTGGTCATAAATATTGAAAAACAGAGACTGACATGGTTCAACCACTTAATGAGAATGTACTCATATTAACCAACAGCAAAGGCATACAACAGGAGAATTGAAATACCCAAGATGCAGAGGAAGACCAAGAAAGTTGAGTGATGGAATTATCAACCAACTGAGACATCACAATATTACTGTACATCAAGTAACCAAACTTTCCATAATCCAAAAACCGATTGTCATTCAATCCTGCAATACGGAACAACAAATTAGAGAAAAGGCAATAGATGAATAGAGGTATTTTTCGAAACACATTTGAAAAGATCAGACCAGATTTAAGCTAGTAGGTTCAACTTACATCAACTCGTCTCGAAACAATTTGGAATCAATAAGTTTTCTGAAATCGACTATTCCATATTTTGTTGTCTAAATTTGCATGTCAAATTGGAGTTATCGGAATACACCAAATTAAAATGTCATCTGCTATCTTCTGATATAACAGTTTATCATAACTCAAGGATCAGGCAATGAGTCAATCCTTACCGCACAATCATCTGAGAGATAATCTTTTTTAACTTGGTCAAATTTCAGGCAAGTCATAACATGCGGTGTGATAGAGATGCTAATGTTGTAATACTCAGGAGGTACATCCTCTCCTTCTTCACGCTTGCTTACATCGGCAAGTACCCGTTGAAGTGTTGATGTATTTACTTTCTGATAGAGCTTCATGCTGATCTTGATTCTATAGTATGGGTGGTTTCTCTTATATTGTTGCTGAAACAGAACAATCTACATGTCAGAATACTGTAGTAAATATTCTAGATGAAAGTCTCATGAGGGCTCTGATTGTGGATGAAAGTCTTATGAGGGCTCTGATTGTGGATGCAAGTCTTATGAGGGCTCTGATTGTGGATGAAAGTCTTATGAGGGCTCTGATTGTGGATGAAAGTCTTAGGAGGGCTCTGATTGTGGATGAAAGTCTTATGAGGCTCTGATTGTGGAATATTTCTGACAATGTTGCATCTATAAAGATAAAATTAGTCATACTGGAGATAAGCAGTCATGTGAGCTGTGTGATCACTATTGATTGCAGACTACACAGTTGCATACTTTTATGTGATTAGTTGTGTGCACACAAAATGGTGGAACATGTCAGCTACTTATACTATAGAACCCGTCCCACTCTAATTAGGAAGCACATCAATGTGTACTCACAATTGTGTATATATAATAAATAATGTAAATACATCTTCAAGTACTATTTCTTGTTCTCATGATGGATGTACAAAGAAACAAAATAAAACAAAATTTAATTCCATCCATATGCTAAAAATACTTCAGGGTGAATCGGTTAGCACTATGGAGGCAAGGTAAGGAAAATTGTCCCAAAAGTGGGCTGCAGGCAAAATAAATCTTGAGAAACACTGGTCTTGGCAACTTAATTGTTTTCAATTGTGACCATCTTCTTGTTTAGCATGCAACTTGCTGTCCTAATAGGAAAGCTAGGAAGTTTAAAAGAATTCTGTATCGATTAGTAATTCAACCAACCATGCAAGTGATTTCTGTCATCACTGTTTCTCTCTCCCTCTCTTCATTCTCAGGTTTACTGTGGTTGTGAAGTAAGCAGATTTTTCCACAAATTTTCTGCAGACAACAAAACCCCATCCATATTTATTAATTTCTCTTTTGCCATATGTGTATATCATTGTGTCTTTTGGTTGTGTACGCAACTGGACGAGATCGTGCATCATTGCCTCATCTTGGTTGTGTACGCAACTGGACAAGATCGTGCATCATTGCCTCATCTTGATGTCAGCCAGTTCACAGCAATCTCATTGATGAGTTGTATCACTATATCTTCTTTCTCTTTCATTCTCAAATTCCCACTTGATGTCTCTTGTAGCAGGATGATGGTCCTACCAGATTTTCAACTGGATGTAGTCCAGAGAATAAAAATATGCTGTGTCGCTGTTTTATTTGCACCAATAGTCCAAAACATGTCTTCAGCTGCAGTTCCCAATATAAGTCAAAGGCCTTTTCTCTTTGTTTACCCATTCACCGCTTCTTTGCTACTTCTTCCACAATTAGTCATTAATATTAGAAAAATTAATTGAATGTATATTTCTGAGATGTCTAAATACCAACCTTTGTTAGCTCAGGTAAAAATAGCAAATCTTTGTGCCTGTGCAACTGCCCTACAGGTGTATCATATGAACCTCCTGGTATATTCAGTGGCATATCCAGCATGTCTTCATCTAAGAGCTGTCAATGAAACCAAATAGAGACATCTGAGAGCTGTCAATGAAACCAAATACAAACATCTGAGAGCTGTCAATGATTCCAAGTAAAGACATCTGAGAACTGTCAATGAAACTAAATAGAGACATCTGAGAGCTGTCAATGAAACCAAATAGAGACATCTGAGAGCTGTCAATGATTCCAAGTAAAGACATCTGAGAGCTGTCAATGATTCCAAGTAAAGACATCTGAGAGCTGTCAATGATTCTAAATGGAGACATCTGAGAGCTGTCAATGATTCTAAATGGAGACATCTGGGAGCTGTCAATGATTCCAAATAGAGACATCTGAGAGCTGATAATGAAACTAAATGGAGACATCTGAGAGCTGTCAATGAAACCAAATAGAGACATCTGAGAGCTGTCAATGAAACCAAATAGAGACATCTGAGAGCTGTCAATGAAACCAAATAGAGACATCTGAGAGCTGTCAATGAAACCAAATAGAGACATCTGAGAGCTGTCAATGATTCCAAGTAAAGACATCTGAGAGCTGTCAATGATTCCAAGTAAAGACATCTGAGAGCTGTCAATGAAACTAAATATAGACATCTGAGAGCTGTCAATGATTCCAAATAGAGACATCTGAGAGCTGATAATGAAACTAAATAGAGACATCTGAGAGCTGTCAATGAAACCAAATAGAGACATCTGGGAGCTGTCAATGATTCCAAGTAAAGACATCTGAGAGCTGTCAATGAAACTAAATAAAGACATCTGAGAGCTGTCAATGATTCCAAATAGAGAAATCTGAGAACTGTCAATGATTCCAAATAGAGACATCTGAGAGCTGATAATGAAACTAAATAGAGACATCTGAGAGCTGTCAATGAAACCAAATAGACATCTGAGAGCTGTCAATGATTCCAAGTAAAGACATCTGAGAGCTGTCAATGATTCCAAGTAAAGACATCTGAGAGCTGTCAATGATTCTAAATGGAGACATCTGAGAGCTGTCAATGATTCCAAATGGAGACATCTGGGAGCTGTCAATGATTCCAAGTAAAGACATCTGAGAGCTGTCAATGAAACTAAATATAGACATCTGAGAGCTGTCAATGATTCCAAATAGAGACATCTGAGAGCTGATAATGAAACTAAATAGAGACATCTGAGAGCTGTCAATGATTCCAAATGGAGACATCTGGGAGCTGTCAATGATTCCAAGTAAAGACATCTGAGAGCTGTCAATGAAACTAAATAAAGACATCTGAGAGCTGTCAATGATTCCAAGTAAAGACATCTGGGAGCTGTCAATGATTCCAAGTAAAGACATCTGAGAGCTGTCAATGAAACTAAATATAGACATCTGAGAGCTGTCAATGATTCCAAATAGAGACATCTGAGAGCTGATAATGAAACTAAATAGAGACATCTGGGAGCTGTCAATGATTCCAAGTAAAGACATCTGGGAGCTGTCAATGATTCCAAGTAAAGACATCTGAGAGCTGTCAATGAAACTAAATATAGACATCTGAGAGCTGTCAATGATTCCAAATAGAGAAATCTGAGAACTGTCAATGAAACTAAATAGAATCAATAATATTTTCGGTTCATGTTTGCTAAATGAACCTTCAAACTTTTTATAAATCTGCTCCGATCACAAATTTTGTGTAATTCTGTGAAGACACTGACTGCCAACTGAAACAAAATGGCTAACATAATCGTAAATTTGTAGAACTTACCAGTGACCAATAAACATGTAACACGTTTGTTAGTCACCAGGACTGCTGTTGGATACACAAGTGTGTGTGCCACACACAGACAGCCCCACCCATACAATCATCCTAAATAAATATCTCCACTTTCATTCACTGATCTGTAATTATAGCCAAGGTAGATAATCACTGGTAAAAGATGAATGACATAGACTTGCCCGTCCCTTGTAAATTATTTTTTGATTTCATAAAAAAAAAGTAAGGACCGTTTACCAAACATCTAACATATATTCACATATTTTATTAATCAGGCAGTGAAATAGACTCCACAGAATCAATACGTGATTGAACACATTTCCATCTACAAATAAGACCTGCAGTAATATAGTGGAAGATCGATAATGTGCACTCACTGCAGTAAAACTTAAATCCGACGGGCAAAGCTTGGACCAGGTTAATGAAGTTTTGCTAATCACTTGAAGCACACATAGTAACACACAAATTTATGTATCAACCAAAAGGCTTTTATGAAGACTACATACACAACAAAATAAAATAAATAAGAATGGAAATATTGACATTCACATAGCAGAACAAAAATATGAATATATCTTGGAAGGGTTCAAACTAAAAGATCAGAGGTGAAACAACACAAACTGAAAATATACAACACAAACTGAAAATATACAACACAAACTGAAAATATACAACACAAACTGAAAATATACAACACAAACTGAAAATATACAACACAAACTGAAAATATACAACACAAACTGAAAATATACAACACAAACTGAAAATATACAACACAAACTGAAAATATACAACACAAACTGAAAATATACAACACAAACTGAAAATATACAACACAAACTGAAAATATACAACACAAACTGAAAATATACAACACAAACTGAAAATATACAACACAAACTGAAAATATACAGCACAAACTGAAAATATACAGCACAAACTGAAAATATACAGCACAAACTGAAAATATACAACACAAACTGAAAATATACAACACAAACTGAAAATATACAACACAAACTGAAAATATACAACACAAACTGAAAATATACAACACAAACTGAAAATATACAACACAAACTGAAAATATACAACACAAACTGAAAATATACAACACAAACTGAAAATATACAACACAAACTGAAAATATACAACACAAACTGAAAATATACAACACAAACTGAAAATATACAACACAAACTGAAAATATACAACACAAACTGAAAATATACAACACAAACTGAAAATATACAACACAAACTGAAAATATACAACACAAACTGAAAATATACAACACAAACTGAAAATATACAACACAAACTGAAAATATACAACACAAACTGAAAATATACAACACAAACTGAAAATATACAACACAAACTGAAAATATACAACACAAACTGAAAATATACAACACAAACTGAAAATATACAACACAAACTGAAAATATACAGCACAAACTGAAAATATACAGCACAAACTGAAAATATAAAACACGAACTGAAAATATACAACACAAACTGAAAATATACAACACAAACTGAAAATATACAACACAAACTGAAAATATACAACACAAACTGAAAATATACAACACAAACTGAAAATATACAACACAAACTGAAAATATACAACACAAACTGAAAATATACAACACAAACTGAAAATATACAACACAAACTGAAAATATACAACACAAACTGAAAATATACAACACAAACTGAAAATATACAACACAAACTGAAAATATACAACACAAACTGAAAATATACAACACAAACTGAAAATATACAACACAAACTGAAAATATACAACACAAACTGAAAATATACAACACAAACTGAAAATATACAACACAAACTGAAAATATACAACACAAACTGAAAATATACAACACAAACTGAAAATATACAACACAAACTGAAAATATACAACACAAACTGAAAATATACAACACAAACTGAAAATATACAACACAAACTGAAAATATACAACACAAACTGAAAATATACAACACAAACTGAAAATATACAACACAAACTGAAAATATACAACACAAACTGAAAATATACAACACAAACTGAAAATATACAACACAAACTGAAAATATACAACACAAACTGAAAATATACAGCACAAACTGAAAATATACAGCACAAACTGAAAATATACAACACAAACTGAAAATATACAACACAAACTGAAAATATACAACACAAACTGAAAATATACAACACAAACTGAAAATATACAACACAAACTGAAAATATACAACACAAACTGAAAATATACAACACAAACTGAAAATATACAACACAAACTGAAAATATACAACACAAACTGAAAATATACAACACAAACTGAAAATATACAACACAAACTGAAAATATACAACACAAACTGAAAATATACAACACAAACTGAAAATATACAACACAAACTGAAAATATACAACACAAACTGAAAATATACAACACAAACTGAAAATATACAACACAAACTGAAAATATACAACACAAACTGAAAATATACAACACAAACTGAAAATATACAACACAAACTGAAAATATACAACACAAACTGAAAATATACAACACAAACTGAAAATATACAACACAAACTGAAAATATACAACACAAACTGAAAATATACAACACAAACTGAAAATATACAACACAAACTGAAAATATACAGCACAAACTGAAAATATACAGCACAAACTGAAAATATAAAACACAAACTGAAAATATACAACACGAACTGAAAATATACAACACAAACTGAAAATATACAACACAAACTGAAAATATACAACACAAACTGAAAATATACAACACAAACTGAAAATATACAACACAAACTGAAAATATACAACACAAACTGAAAATATACAACACAAACTGAAAATATACAACACAAACCCAAATATCTGAGAAATAAGACAGAGACATAATGGACCAAAATAATGTATTGTTTGTCTGTCGAAGTCGACAATGACAATACAGCTCAACTGGGATGATGATGAAAATGATGTTGTCTTCGGTGTAAAAGCAAGTAAAGTAACCCATAGCATTTATTAATGCTGCGGAGGTGAGAGATGTTAGCGATCTCACATTTCAGAGGATCTGCAAATGAGGGCGGTAGTCATCTCTTCTCCCTCGCAGTCTTTACTTCCTGGATTAATCCAGTACCCATGTAAGGCTGAGTCGACCTGGGAGCCGTTGCGATCTGAAAAACATTTCCGTCTCAACTGGGGAATGAACCCAGGACCACTCATATGCGAAGCCAGTGCGCTAACCACTGCTCTACGTGGCTCCCAGTCCTCGGTGTACGCGACTGTGACTAATGAGTTCTATGCATGATTGGAATTGTCTACCTCACTCTGAGCATGTATTGGAGGAGTCTGTGGGACATTGAGCTGCTACTGACCTCCTTCTAGCATGTTTTTGTTGCGAAGCATGATGTCTGAGGTTCTCTGCAGCTGCTGCACCACTCTTGATTCTGCAACGGCAGTTATGTGCAAGATTCTCCCATGAGTTTGCGTCTGAATTGGAGTCAGTGATGTTTTAAGAGTGTCATTAACAACATGATATCCTCCATATGACTGATGGGCATTGCTCCCAAGAGGTTAAATCGTGCCAAATTGATATATATATGTAGCAGTTCTCAACCATGTGACTGATCCGTCCAGTCAACAGAGAAGCATGTCTTAATGGCAGTCACCTGAACATCCTGGATGCTAATGGCCACGCCACTGACTTCGTCGAAGAAGTGCCCACTGAACTCAAAGGAGTTGAAAGTGAACATAAGCTCTGCAAGACGGATAAGGATGCTTGTTCAGGAAGAACTTCAGGGCCTTGAGACCCACTGAGCTTGGGATGGAGGTGTAGAGGAATAGACATAAAGAATGAAGAGATGATAAGTGTGTGCTGCGACAGTGAAATAGAGGCCAAGATAGACAAGGTATAGTTAGTGTCTTTCAGGAATGTAGGGATTTGCGCAACTAATGACTGAAGGACATTATCCAGGAAGTCTGACATGCATTCTATAGGGCAGGAATAAGCAGAAACAATTGGTCTGCCAGCATTGAAGGGCTTGTGACTTTTTGATAGCATATAGAATGCAGGCGTACCCAAACTGTTTTAACTGACATAGAGCAGCTGCTGTAGTCAGGAGGTTGTCAGCTATCAAGTCCTTAATGGTGGTGGAGACTATCTTTGTGGTCTACATTTGGGTCTTTCTTGCATGTATTGGCCTTATAGAACAATGGATTGGATAGCCGTCCCTGACACTCTTGTTGATGGAGGTCCTTATGCCAGACGACAACAGCAACCCCCTTATCAGCCAGCTTTATGACAATGTTGTGGCAAGAAAAACTGAGAAATTATGAAACAACAGGATATCATCTATATGACTGATGGACATTGATCCCATAGGGTTCAATCATGCCAAATGTATTAATATAGCGGTTCTCAATCACCTGCCAGGTCCTGTCATCTGAGAAGCATGACTTAATGGCCATTACATGAATACACAATTTTGCACGAATGAGCCTTTGAGATCAATGCCCATCAGTTATATAGATGATATTCTGTTCTTCCATCATTTCTCTATTTGTCTTGTTTCATCAATATTTGGGTGTGTTTCAGACCTTCTGTCAAGACAAATAATGCGAGAGATGACTGACTATTTATTGATGAATGTCAAGCAGTATATCATATACTTGCATATGTTCCTGCTACATTTAATGTTTTCTTTCTTATGTATACTGTCTCACAGGTTCTGTATGATTGGTTCAGACTAATGCACTGTTCAGGATGTGTTCAGAGATTTTAACTCTGAAATATCATATTTGATAAGTTGTCTCAGTGTTCAACAGATCAAGTATCAATTTCATAAGGGCATAGATCACAGACAAATTTTCTCCAGCCTTTAGTTACCTTAGGTTCTTTTTCTCTAGCTCTTCAGCATCAGGTAAGCATATCCAGGACAGGATGTATCCGTCATCACAGACTTCCTAAATTCCTGCCAATCTTGAGCCATTCTTCCTGCTTCTGTGAGTGTCATCTTCAGGTGGTTTTTTTTTTATATTGCATTCATCTTCTGTGTGGCCTACCTCTTTTTTTGCTGCCCTATTATCCCCACTATTGTAGTCTCTTCTAGGCTGTCATGTCACTTAATATATCCAAAATATTGTGATTTTCTAGAGGGAACCTTGTTGTTTAGCCAATCTCCTTTTTCTTTGAATTCTCAGAATATTCCTACTGGTGATCTTTTTGGGATCTTTACATTGTTTATTGTTTTTCCCCATGTGGATGATGGTTTATATTTTCTACACTTGTCATCAAATGAAGGGGTGGAAGCCTCAGGTTTCTTTCCAAGGCCAGATATATCACCTTGGTTGTGTCTATTCCATGTTTGTTTAAGTTGATCTTGATATTTTCTATCCACCGTTTTCATGGTCTACCTTTGGCTTTGTGTCCAGATATTTCTTTGATATATGCTATTATTATTATTTGCTTTGGTTTCATTCTCATAAGGTTACTGAACCATTTTACTTGCTGACTTTCCATATGTTCAATACATGGTATTATACCAACTCTTTTCCTAATTTCTTCAATTCTTATTTTATCTAATTTAGTAACCATTGCCGCTTTTCTCAGACAATTCTTTTCACATGTAACGATTTTCCTCTGCTGCGAGTCTGTTAAAGACCATGTTTGACATTGGTAGCAGAGCATTGTTATAGAAAGTGTAGATATTATGTGTCTTGATTTTCATCTTGATTTTTGGGTGAAGAAGTAATGGTAAGTAATTTTGTTTGCTTTCTGACACCTTGTTTCTATTTCTTTGTCTAGTCGTCCATTTTCAATAAAAAAATTGTACCTAGATAATTTAATTATTTTTCTTGTTTAACCTTGGTGTTATCTGTTGTTATATCTATTGGTTTTGTAGACTTGCCGATTTTCATAACTTCTGTTTTTTGTATGTTAAATGTCATGTTGTACTTCTTACATGCTAATAGCAAAGCATTGATTTGGTTTTGCAAATTTTCTGTATATGTAAACTTAATATTCCTAAGAATTTAAAGCAAGTCTCTTCTTCAAGCTGTTCTATTTCTTCCTAGTCTTCTCTTTCACTGTTTTTCATGTCAAAGAGGGGATCGTCCTGGCTTAGTGTAATCATTCACTTTTTGCTCAAGAGATTGTGGGTTTGAATCCTGCTCGTAACATCTTGTTTACAAAGTGGATTTTTTTAGATTCCTGGGCAGCATCACTTGAAGCTAATATGTTATGTGCTATGAGTGGTACTTTCGACAATGGCACACACTTCCTGGTGAGCGATGGAGTACATATGGGTTAACCCGAGTACAATGAAGTCAATTATCTACACTTTGTGAACCCTTTTTTTCATGACTGGCTAATGCATTCGCGTTTTGTTCAGAAGGATGTGAATTTGAATCCAGC
Organism: Meghimatium bilineatum; assembly: GCA_034231615.1. Classification (NCBI taxonomy): domain Eukaryota; kingdom Metazoa; phylum Mollusca; class Gastropoda; order Stylommatophora; family Philomycidae; genus Meghimatium; species Meghimatium bilineatum. The sequence goes on from CM067298.1 coordinate 7,205,804, forward strand.
TTTTCTTGTCACATTTAAAGTGGATATTATTTTAGATTCTTGTGGATTGCTTGAATCTATGAAGTTGCATGCTATTATAAGATATATCTCAGCAGGCAGCAATAGAGTAAATATCGGGTAGCATGAATACAATTAAGTCAATCCTTTATACATTTTCAATTATATCGAAGTGTATCATGTAATGTAATATTCTAGGTTCATCAGAGCGTGTCTAACAGATATCTATTTCATAGACAATTGGGAGCCTGCTTCATTCTCTCCCAATATCTGCAATCCAGGCCTCAAGCTATTTCCTTATCGAGAAATAACTCCTTGAAGTGGAGATGGGGTTTAGTCTACTCAACAACAGAGGCTGAAAACGAAGATTAGTCAGGCCTTTTCTGACATCGAGCAGGACCACAGTCCTGCCCAGCAATCATATGTGCTGAAGTTGGAGATACGAGGCAGAGAGGCATACCAGCAACCATTGTATCACGCAACAGGACAAGATAATATGTCTTCACAACAAAATCTTATTTTGCTCTTATTAAATCTCTTTGCTATTTAAAATATGTAATCATTGTTCATCTGTTATTCCATCATCAACAGAAACTAATACATTCAACAAAGTGAATCAACAGAAACTAATAAATTCAACAAAGTGAATCAAAAGAAACTAATAAATTCAACAAAGTGAATCAAAAGAAACTAATAAATTCAACAAAATGAATCAAAAGAAACTAATAAATTCAACAAAATGAATCAAAAGAAACTAATAAATTCAACAAAGTGAATCAAAAGAAACTAATAAATTCAACAAAGTGAATCAAGAGAAACTAATAAATTCAACAAAGTGAATCAAAAGAAACTAATAAATTCAACAGTGAATCAAAAGAAACTAATAAATTCAACAAAATGAATCAAAAGAAACTAGGAAATTTAACAAAATGAATCAAAAGAAACAAATAAATTCCATAAAGTGAATCAAGAGAAACTAATAAATTCAACAAAATGAATCAAAGAAGTTACATACATCTTCAAAATAACTGATGATGTTTGTGTATTTCACTTTGACTTTGATGATGAGGTTTTCATTGCTGACTAGCTTTAGAATTGTGGCACTTTCTGTGGACACTTTGACTGACATGTAGAGACAGCTGGACATCTGCAGAAGCTTCATATTGTTCTGTGTTACCACTTTGATAAGTAGAGGATAGACAAGTTCCTCACCTTCAGCTAAGAGTCAATAATAATAATGATAATAATACTGATGATAATAAGATATTGTTCCTGAACGTGTGCCTACCACATATTTCGCCTGTTTATGGAATGTGAACACAATTATATACTATTCTACTGCCAAAGACGGATGTGTCAGGTCATTGCCACAAATAAAACGGCGATACAACGTATTTTAATTTGCTAGATTACATCCCGCTGGAAAACTACTTGGACCATTGTCCTGCTACAAAAGTGATCCAGTGGGAGTTTCAGTCCTGCTACAAAAGTGATCCAGTGGGAGTTTCAGAATGAACGCTGAAGACGATACTATGCACATGTTCATTTCCATCTTGTTATTGTACGCACAGCTGATGTTTCATCAATGAAATTATGTAATTAGCAGACCATGTTGCCAGATTGTACGCACAGCTGATGTTTCATCAATGAAATTATGTAATTAGCAGACCATGTTGCCAGATTGTACGCACAGCTGATGTTTCATCAATGAAATTATGTAATTAGCAGACCATGTTGCCAGAAAAAACAAAATAGTTAATGTTAGTGGAAATTAAATTATGCTACAAATGTGCATCGGACTCGAAGGGATGATCCTAGAGTTTAAGGGGAGGTGTTTAGGGGTAGGCTTATATCAAACTCTAACCCTAGCAACACCCCCCCCCTAAACTCTATTCAACTGTATCTAAAAGGGAAAAAGAAACTGTGATTCTGCCACGATTTAATCTCATGAATGTGCATCGGAGGAGAAGGGATGATCCGAGAATTTAGCAGGGAGAGTTTTAGGAGCAGAGTTAGATCTAATTCTAACCCTAGCACTCACTCCCTTCCTAAACTATATATATACCAATCACAAGTGTGACAGAAGCTAGTGTTGCTTCCTTATCATTCAAAGATATCAATACAGCAGCCAATTCGTTTAAAGAAATGAATCAGCAGAGTGACGTCACAAATTACTAAAAGATTCTACCAGTCAATTATTTAAAAACTATATGTGCTGGTAGGCACATGTTCAGGGAAAGAACAGATAATAGTAATAAGGATGATAATAGTAATTGTCAAGAAAATAGTCAAGAGACATTTATCGTCACTTTCACCTGTGCATTTAAGAATCATGGGTGGAAGTTGGACTTGCCTATCTTTGGACATTTGGGTCACATTAGCCATGGACGGCCTTTGTCTACCTAAGGTTTCTTTGAATGTTTCCACCCATCTGATGTTTGGTTTTACTTGCGCCTTGCAGCCCGATCTTCTGCTGTTGTATACACAAGTAGATGGTTGTGTTGGTTCCATTCTCATTATCTGGCCCAACCACCTTGTTTGTTCATCAGTGTAGTCTTGACTTGAGATGGTCTTTATTTATTTCCTGATATTTTCATTTCTACATCAATCTCTTCTAGTGACACTTATAACTTTCTTCAAACATCTGATTTCACACACTTTAATCGAGTTCACTCGTGTCTTTGTTAAGGGTTATGTTTGAAATTGGTAACCAAGATTTGGTATAAAAATACTGTTGTCGTTTTGTAGACATGTATATTGTTGGGTGTTTGAGTATTAGCAACAACTGGCAAGTCACAATCAAGAGACATCATAGTGATGAAATATGTCCTTGACCTCAGCATGTCAACTTTCCCATAATCATACCAAGTTCAGAGCATTTGTACAAAAGACTATATTCTGGAAAGAATGTCATGTGAAGCATAATAATAATAAATATTATTACTTATAATATATTTTAATTTATTATATATTTAGCTGTCTAGTTCTGTGATAGCGTGGTACAAAGAGTCTGTGATAGCGTGGTACAAAGAGAGTCTGTGATAGTGTGGTACAAAGAGTCTGTGATAGTGTGGTACAAAGAGTCTGTGATAGCGTGGTATAAAGAGAGTCTGTGATAGTGTGGTACAAAGAGAGTCTGTGATAGCGTGGTACAAAGAGTCTGTGATAGCGTGGTACAAAGAGAGTCTGTGATGGCATGGTACAAAGAGAGTCTGTGATAGCGTGGTACAAAGAGAGTCTGTGATAGCGTGGTACAAAGAGAGTCTGAGATAGCATGGTACAAAGAGAGTCTGTGATAGCGTGGTACAAAGAGAGTCTGAGATAGCTTGGTACAAAGAGAGTCTGAGATAGCATGGTACAAAGAGAGTCTGTGATGTCGTGGTACAAAGAGAGTCTGTGATGGCATGGTACAAAGAGAGTCTGTGATGGCGTGGTACAAAGAGTGTGATGGTGTGGTACAAAGAGAGTCTGTGATGGCATGGTACAAAGAGAGTCTGTGATGGCGTGATACAAAGAGTCTGCGATGGAGTGGTACAAAGAGTCTGTGATAGCGTGGTACAAAGAGAGTCTGTGATAGCGTGGTACAAAGAGAGTCTGTGATAGTGTGGTACAAAGAGAGTCTGTGATAGTGTGGTACAAAGAGTCTGTGATAGCGTGGTACAAAGAGAGTCTGTGATGGCATGGTACAAAGAGAGTCCGTGATGGCGTGGTACAAAGAGAGTCTGTGATGGCGTGGTACAAAGAGAGTCTGTGATGGCGTGGTACAAAGAGAGTCTGTGATGGCGTGATACAAAGAGTCTGTGATGGCATGGTACAAAGAGAGTGTGATGGCGTGGTACAAAGAGAGTCTGTAATGGTGTGGTACAAATAGAGTCTGTAATAGTGTGGTACAAAGAGAGTCTGTGATAGCGTGGTACAAAGAGTCTGTGATAGCGTGGTACAAGGAGAGTATGTGATGGCATGGTAGAAAGAGTCTTCGATAGTGTGGTACAAAGAGAGTCTGTGATGGCATGGTACAAAGAGAGTCTGTGATAGTGTGGTACAAATAGAGTCTGTGATAGCGTGGTACAAAGAGAGTCTGTGATAGCGTGGTACAAAGAGAGTCGGAGATAGCATGGTACAAAGAGAGTCTGTGATAGCGTGGTACTTTGAGAGTCTGAGATAGCGTGGTACAAAGAGAGTCTGTGATGGCATGGTACAAAGAGAGTCTGTGATGACGTGGTACAAAGAGAGTCTGTGATGGTGTGGTACAAAGAGAGTCTGTGATGGCATGGTACAAAGAGAGTCTGTGATGGCATGGTACAAAGAGAGTCTGTGATGGTGTGGTACAAAGAGAGTCTGTGATGGCGTGTTACAAAGAGAGTCTGTGATGGTGTGATACAAAGAGTCTGTGATGGCATGGAACAAAGAGAGTCTGTAATGGCGTGGTACAAAGAGAGTCTGTGATGGTGTGTTACAAAGAGAGTCTGTGATGGTGTGATACAAAGAGTCTGTGATGGCGTGGTACAAAGTGTAATGGCGTGGTACAAAGAGTCTGTGATGGTGTGGTACAAAGAGTCTGTAATTGCGTGGTACAAAGAGAGTCTGTGATGGTGTGGTACAAAGAGAGTCTGTGATGGCGTGGTACAAAGAGAATCTGTGATGGCCAGTATTTGAAGTGTGCCATTGAATACTGCTATTTAACAGTATTCTGTATCATCATTTTTATGTATCTACCTAAGTTTTGTTTTTACATTTTATTGTGGGGATATATAAACCAAAACCACTACATCAATAGCGGAAAAAAAACAACAATCACTTCTTATATTAGGAAATATTTGGTAATTGCTTGACAGAGATATAATTCAATGATTTCAACTGTAGTAGCACATGCTGAGAGCGCAGCTCTCACATTCAAATTGTGAAAACAGGCAAAGGAAAGGAAATGTATTGACAAATTTTTGCTGTGCATGAAGTTTTTGCAGTATCTTTAACACGTTAGAGCTATGATGGTGACTTATCAATCGTCTAAAGCAAAAGATTAAATACACAACATACTCCATCTTGAATTGGAAACAGATTTATTGAATGGCATACCTGTATAATTAAGGAACACATCTGCAGGTTTGCTGAAACGAAACACCTTATTGTCTGTGTCAGTGTCCATATCATGTTTCTCATTTTGCCTCACTAGATTAACTTTCACAACTGGAAGGTCTCCATGCACATAAGCAGTTGTCCATCCATAAGGATTGTGTTTGTAAACTTCATACTGGAATGTAGGGAGAGATATGCTTATACATAAGATAGCCCAGAACATACATTTAACACTTTATACTAGAATGTCGGGAGAGATACGCTTGTACATTTCTTTTTCTTCTTTCGTTCACTTGAAACATGTCTATATCTGTTCCTAATATCTAATCATTTCCATCTTACCTGCCTACGTAAATTACTAAACATCCATTGGTGGGACAAAGTACCAGACTACGAGGTCTTGGAAAATTCAACCTCAATCAGCATCCACACAATACTTATGAAGGCGCAGGCACGCTGGGCAGGCCATCTTGTGTGCATGGAGAACTCGCGATTGCCAAAACAAATATATTATGGAGAACTCAAGGCAGGATTTCGAAAAGCTGGTGGACAGAAAAAGCGTTTCAAAGACACGCTCAAGTCATCCTTGAAACATCTTAACATTGACGTAGGTGCTTGGGAGAGCCTCGCTCAGGATAGAACGGCTTGGCGTTACAGCATTAGAACGGGAGCACTAGCGGCAGAAGAATTCAGACAAGAAACTGCAAGACAGAAGCGGACACGTAGAAAAGAAAAAACATCTCAACCTCACACAGATACATTCTATTGTTGTCAATTCTGTAAAAGAACATTTTGTGCGCGCATTGGACTTGCTAGTCATTTAAAAACGCACTATTAACTTTATTATTTTATTATTTATTGTTATTATTATTATGGTTGAGTTTTTGGTCATCGTCGATCACGACGGACGAACATCATCATCATCATCATCATATCTGTAATTCTGTCTCCTTAATAAAACTCACTGTCTTTTGTAGCGCATACAGTGTCCCATAGAGCTTTGATTCCAGTGTTGTTTTCTCTGGCCAATATGTCTGCCTCAGCGTTTCATGCTCAGAACACTCTTGAAGTATATGTTTGGCACTCTGTGCTGCCTGTCTACATGTACACGTGGCCGTGTTGTCAATCTTGAACTTTGTATACATGTGACTGCAGAGTCGGTTGTGTCCTGTTCTGAGACGTAGAATTATAACTTGTTCTGATCTGTTCAAAATGTGATAGTCATCTTGTGTTGGTGTTTGTGGCTTTCTTATTGACTTGATCATCTGTTTTTTCTGATGGTAGGTGATTGGTATATCTGGTTGGTCTTCGGCAGCACCTTCCTTAGCCAGTTGGTCTGCTTTTTCATTTCCTGGTATTCCACAGTGAGAGGGTATCCACTGCATGGTTACCCTATACTGGTAAGACAATTCGCTAAGTAGTTTTTTCAAGTCTGTTAGTTTTTCCACACTGGAGAGCTTGAAGCACTGACCTTGCATCTGTCAGGAATACCACAGGCTGTAGGTCAGAGTTGGAATTCAGCAGTTTTTTAGCTGCCACACTAATTACCTGGATTTCAGCATCATAATTATTGCAGAATTTTCGTGTCTGTGTTCTGATTGTGTCTCTTGGCTTGTGTGGATATTCTATATATACACCTGCACCTCCATTGCTCACAGCATTCTGTGCTGACCCATCTGTGTACACTCTGACCCATATATCTTGTGGATATTCCTCATCCAGGAAACTGAGGGAGACTGTCATTCGCTGCACACTGTTCTGTTCGTCCTCGCTTAGTATTCCTTTCACATTGGTCTGAATGTATATTGGCATTCCATGGCTTTCACTCCAAGAGGTTTGTTCTGGTACAGACCTTAAGGGGCTGTCAACTTCAGGTAGGTCTGTAAGTTGTCTACGGAGTCGTTTAGCTTGATGGATAAAGCTGCTTCTTTTCAGTTGCCCCATTGCTAGATTTTGGAATCTTTCCTTCATTGGATGACTTGGCATACACTGAAACTTTTCTGCTTGAATCAGTACTTTTGTGTCTCTGCGTTCACCAAGTGTTTGCATTCTTCCCATTTTCTGCATTTCTGCTATGGGTGTTGATTTCATTGCTCCCAACATTATTCTAAGTGCCTGGTTTTGCACTTTATCTAGATCTTGTAATGTGGTGTTTGATGCAGGACACCACGCAGCTGAACCATATTCCAGGTGTGGTCTTATGCCTTGCTGGTAAACTTTACTGAGTATATTTCCACTGGCTCCCCATGTGGTTCCACTTAGTTTTCTCAGGATAGTTAACTTTCTCTTGGCTTTTGTTGTTGCTTTGTTTATGTGCTGCTTCCATATCAGCTTATCATCAAAAGTAATAACGAGGTATGTGGGTTGTTTGTCTTCCTTCAAGAGCTCTCCATCTATTTTGATATGACCAGCTTTTTGTTAGTGAGAGGGTAAAGAGTGTAGTGCTGCACTTATCTGTGTTAATGCTGACGCACCATCTATTAGCCCATAAGGTTAGGGCATCGATAGCTCTTTGTATTTGTTTAGTGGCCACTGTTGCATGTTCTTCCGTGCACCAGATCACCAGGTCGTCAGCATACATTGCCACTTTGATCCCGTGTGATAGTTCAGCAACTAGGTCATTGATGTATACCAAGAAAAGTGTGGGTGCCAGGACTCCTCCCTGGGGGACTCCATGACGCAGTAGAACTTTCTTGCTCTTGCGACCATCTAATTGTACCCTGGCTCTTCTATTATGCAGGTATGCTTTTACCCATTTGTACATTCTTGAGCTAACCCTGCAATTTCTTTAGGAGCCCTTCTTTCCTGACCTTATCAAATGCTTTTCTGAGGTCTATCCATGCTGCTAGTACCAGTTTATTTTCTTGGAAGGCATCCTCAATCTCTTGGGAGAGGTAGGTTGCCTGATCTTAAGTAGAGTAGCACTGTCTGAAACCTGCTTGCTGTGATACCAGAAGGTTTTCACTTTCAAGGTACCACTGCATCCTAAGATTGATAATACGTTCCATTGTTTTACATAGACAGCTTGTGAGGCTAATGGGCCTGTAGTTGGAGACTGTGTTGCCATCTTTTCCTAATTTGAGGAGTGGTATCATTATTGCTTCTCTCCACACCTGTGGTACATTACCTGTGGACCAGCTTGTGTTAAAGATCTGCAGTAGCTTTGCTCTTGCTGCAATTCCCATGTTACTAATCATTTCATTGGACACTCCATCAGCTCCAGGGGACTTTTTCATTTTCAATTTGGATATTGCATGCTCCAGTTCTCTCACTGTGATTGGTGCCTCCATGACTTCAGGTATAGGTTCGCCTTGTCCAATGTTTTGCTGGTTCTTTCGAACCTCCTGTAGTTTGTCTGGGCTGACTTTGACATTATTGTCTTCTGCAAAGGAATCTGCAAAGTAATCAGCTGCATGTTTACTGGTTAAAATGTTTCTATCTTTATAAAATTTTATCCTGGTATTTCTCCCTGTACCTTCATCATTTAGTTGTTTTACAAGTTTCCATAATTTCCTAGTATCTCTTTCTAGGTTCAGCGACTGTTTTTTCTTTCTAGCTACTCCGTCTGGCTTGTAACTTGGCTCTTCGAAATAAAGCCTTTGTTTGCTGATATTTGTTGTCATGTTCTTGGCTAGGTCTGTTCTCAGCCTGCTGTCTAGATGTTTCCATCTCATTTTGCAGCTTTTCCAGTTCATCATTCCAGTAGGGTTTGTAGTTTTTGCGTGCCCCCCCCCCCCTGGGTATGGTTTTACTAGCAGCATGTAGTATACATCTATTAAATTCACTCACTGCTCTATTGATGTCTTTGTCCAAGTTCATGTCCTTAGTTAGAACACTGGTTAAATGATGGTACATTTTCCAGTCTGCCCTTTTATAGTTCCACCTAGTGAGCGTGCTGCTATCCTTGGTAAATTCATTGTGGATTTCCAGAAATACTGGTCTGTGGTCACTACCTCCAAGCTGCTTTCCAACGACACGTGTGATGTTCCATTCCAAGCCTGGTGAGTGGAAAGCCAGATCTGGTGTAGAGGTGGTGTGCCATGCTCTCGAGTAGAAGGTTGGTGAGTCTGCTGGCTGGTTAATAAGGATGAGATTATTTTCATCCTGCCAGCTCTCAAGTTCCTCACCTCTCTTGTCGATATGATCATAGCCCCAGCACTGAGAGTGGCTGTTGAAGTCACAACACACCATAAGTCTCTCTTTGTCTGGAATTGTGTCTAGTGCCAATGGTTTATCATTTGGGCAGTAGTAGTTCAGGAGATGGAATTCTGCACTGTCTGTCTTTAGGTGGAACATCTGGTATTCTGCCCCTTCCATATATACTTCCAGATGACATGCACTGATATTGTTTTTAACAAGTGTCAGAATTCCACCCTTTCACCTGTCCTTTCTGTCAGACCTTTCTGGAAGCCTCTGATTTTGAAGGATATGTCGCTGCTGAGGTGTGTTTCTTGGATACAGCATATACTTACTTGTTCTTCACTGAGGACATTTTCAAGTTCCAATTTTTTGCTGTATCCATCTCTTTTACTGTTGACACCCTCAGCATTCCAGTGCATTATTTGTATTGGTCGTTTATTTGTTTGGCCAGTAGCTCTATTCCCTTGCCTCCTTGCTCCTCGGGGCAATTGAGAAGGACTTCCAGTAACTGAGGTTGGGCCCTTTCGAGGTATAGTGCCCGGCACCGTCCCTGCCTGAACGTCTGGCACAGGGCAGGCATCATAACTATTTATAGATGTAGACATGTTTCCATTATGTTTTGTGCGTGGCATCCTGATTATCTGTGCGCCTTTTGGCTGGATGCCTCCGTCTTCAGTACTCTGCTTACTTGGGCAGGACTATGGTCCTGCTCGAGTGGGACTGCCCGACCAGTCTTAGTTTCCAGCCCCTGATGGCTGAACTAAGCCCCATCACCTCTGCACGGTGCTGGTCTCGATGGGGCGCTTGTACATAAGATAGCCCAGAACATACATTTAACACTTTATACTGGAATGTAGGGAGAGAAGTGCAATGATGGTTCCGATTGAAAGTGCAATATGTCCACATTGCTTCCGGCATGACTATGATGTTTTATATCAATTTTATACGTTATTGATATGTTTTGAACATGTGCTATGTGACTACATTTTGTCTTATATTTTCTATACCTGGGTGCGGGGTACAAAGGGTCTTACATTGCTCTTTTGCGGACCAAGGGTTAGCAGATAACCAAGAACCTAAAAGTACCTCCTCATGGTGCACCATGGAAACAGAAATACAACTGCTCTTGTTGTATTCCTGGCCAACACTTTCAGCCTTGTGTCCGTCGATGTAGAGGCTGTAGATGGAAGGAGAAGTGCCTGCAGAGAGACAGGCAATATCTCCAAGACCTCTACGCTATCACATTCAACATTACTGTTGGACACAGCGATGTAAGGCATCTTTGCATTCCATTTTAGTCAGGCTAAAAAAACAAAAACATTGAAGTGACGGCCAATGTCAATGTCCCGATATGGGTAGACCCTCTAACATATGGTGATCCTATGAGTACACACCAAATCTGGAGGAGGTATCATGAGTTAGAGGGCAGCATTTGGTGCGTGAATAGATATAGTGGCAAAGAAGCATGTCCCACCCCAATTGATTTCATTAAATGTCGGAGTCATGACTCAGATATTGGATATGCCAACTTCGACATGCACTTCTGGGTTTAGAAAAAAGCTTTGAATGCAGCTCCCCATTGACACTGGACATATGTCGGGGAGCGAAAATGTCTGACCGAAGTAGTGTTGAGACTCTGCATCACTATGGGCAGCGTTTAGAAAGGGGCAAGTTTAACGACACTGCAAACCTAGTCCAACTCGACTGTCGCTGAGGCCAACATGGCCCATACTGAGAGAATTAGATTCAGTACACAAGGACCCATTACAAAGTTTCTTGTCTGAGATAGGCAAACTCTACCTACTTCTTTGGGTAATTTATGCAATGGGGAAGAGTAAAAATACACAAGCTGTGCCTGGTCATGAATTGGAAAGTCATCATAAACAGACAAGGAGAGTGCGTGAGACATGATCAAATCCCAGAGCCCGTCATGTTTGCAAACAGCGCCTTGTCTAGGAAGGTGTATCAATCCTGAGTGTAATTTGACTTCAGCCATTATTCAACACGGCTCATATGGAAGAAATTAGGTATGGGACCTAGGAACACATAGGGTGTTAACGGAATGGTTTTCTACATGAGGAACAGCTCACTGGCTGCGAAGTGCATTGTTGGAGAAAAGACTATCAGGTCGTCTTGTGACATATCGTATGTGAGTAGAAGGCTCTTTCAATAAGGATTGTATTAAGCCGAAAGCTGAAGTGTCCTGGGTATGAAAAAAATCTCTGAGTAACCTCCCCACTACACATAGGAAGTAAGAGCTAATTGCTCATAATTCTTGAGGTTCAAAAGCAAAGAAAATACATCGGAATATATTGTTATATATATAGGCCCCACTTACATTTTGTTAAATTATAACTATGTTTTTACTTTGGTCGCATTAATGATTAAAATCCAACCAGGCAATTACTGACAACATACCTAAGCAGATTTATGCCACCCTATAATAAAAATCTGACAAAATGTTGATTGAAATCTTAGATCTACCTTCAAATCTCAGAGATCCAAGTCCAATTTTGTGTGAAAGCAAACATAATTGAAGCACTATGCCTTTATACTATAAATTTTTGTGTTCATATTTGAATTATCTATAAAACTGATAGACAACAGTTTGAGTGAAAGTTATTGATTTGGAAGAAGGATAAGTTCACATTTCATTCAGAAATAATTTTCATTTTTAATTTATACATTATATTTTATTTATAAAATTAATTTTTAAATAATATAAGTAATTTTTTTTCAAAATAACATTTGATAACTACATTCTCTGTCAATTTCAGTTTCAATAGATATATATTAAATTATAATTTAAATAATTTATAAGTAATATTTCTTGTCTCCATGATGTATGTGCAAAACAAATTATAAAAAATATAATTTTGTCCAAATGCTAAAAATACTCCATAGCGAATGAATTAAAGACTTTAATTCTGTGCTGATTCCTTTTCTTGATCTGAAAAAATAAAAGTTCTTCCATTGTGTGATAGTTTTATTATCACCATAAAATATAGGCCTACATAGCATGGATAGCACTGAAACACACGGACGCTTGGTGAATTCAGAGTGAAATTGTTTTTAGCAATGAGGTAGAAAAAACACAACCGGCTAACTCGTCCATAGCAGTAATATATTGGAATAAGTAAAATTGTGCATAGTAGATCAAAGGTTAATAAACATGATTTAGTTACATCACGGTAATGGCTATAACTGTAAATGCAACCAATTTCTTCAAATCAAAGGACAGTGGAGGCGGTAATTTAAAATGGAATTTTTTCATGGAACATATAAGTTAATAAAAACCTATAGGTTTGTTCCTTTCGTGTCGCGACACATAGGGCAGAGGTTGTTGTTCTCCATATGATGCGGTCCGCTGCCTGCAGCACTAGTTCCTGGATGGTCTTACAACCTATTAATTCCCCTTCTCCAAGAATGGTGTTTCCAAGGGTTGCCCCAGGTCTTTCTCCTTTACCCCCAGGTGACCACACAAGGGCCTGTTGGTTTATTCTGCCTACATCCAGTCTCAAGACGTGACCAAGGTACTTCCATCTTCGTTTTCCCATGATGTTTGAAACATACTCTTGGCGTGCCTCGTCTCTCAAATCACCACTTGTGATGAAGTCGCTCCATCCCATGTTCATCAGTTTGCGAAGACACCTGTTGCCAAAGCTGTTTAGTTTGTTGTCCATTGCCCGAGTCGATCCCCAGCCTCCGCCACCATACGCCAGCACTGAGACAACACATGAGTTGAATAGCCCTAGTCTGGTGTTTGTCCCTAGATCTCCCGACTTCCAGACATTAGTTAATTTAGCAAATGTGCTAGCTGCCACAGCCATATGTGTGTTTATCTCTTTCATTGAGTCTCCGTCAACAAACACTCAGCTGCCCAAGAAGTTAAAGCTGGAGACCCTTTCCAGCATTTTGTTATCCACCAAGATGCTATTTGCTGGACTGTTAAGTTCCATGATATTATATATATATATATATATATATAAGTACCGGTATAGGCCTATATAATAAAAGGGAAAGGTGACAGAGTAGTACTCATTGTATGTCAAAAATTGACGTTCATATTTTGGAAAAACTAGTTCTATCTATCTATCGTCTTTCTCAGCTTTTGCTATGCGTTGTCGTAACATTGGATGGCGAATAGTTTTCTTTGGTCGCATGATATGCAGTAATATTGTCACGTCTCAGAATGTTGGTAACTCCTTCAATCCACCATCATCTTGATCTATCTCTGCATCATGATTTTACCATTTTCAAATTGTATGCAAGTGCTATTGGCCCCTATAGGTTCATTCTCATTAAGTGGTTGAACTATTTCAGTCTTTATTTTCAAAATGTTTGACCACAGATGTTATTTAAACAGATCTTGTAATCTCTTCATTCCTCACATGATCTCTTATTCTGTTTTATGCTTTTCTTATATATTTCATTTCACATGTGGTGAGCTTTCTTTCTTGTTCTTTTGTTAGTGTCCATGTCTGAGATTGATAACACAATGTTGGTATGAAGATTGAATTGATAATTTGCCTTTTGGTTTCGATCAAGATAGATTTGTGTTTCAAAATTGGTGCAAATTCATAATTTATGCAGTTGGCATTTTTAATTCTTCTCTCGAGCTCTATGTTCATTCTCCTGTCATCTGTAAAAAATTCTCCCAAGATATTTTAATTCCTGCACTTGTTTCAGTAATTGATCATTTATCTTTATGTTGATTGTATTAGGTTCTCTGCCTACAGACATTACTTTTGTTTTTTCTGTATTGATCTTCATATTGTGATTAAGACAACTTTTGTTGAGTAGGTTTATGTGATCTTGCAGCCCTTCACTTGAACTGTGGAGTAGGTTTATGTGATCTTGCAGCCCTTCACTTGAACTGTGGAGTAGGTTTATGTGATCTTGCAGCCCTTCACTTGAACTGTGGAGTAGGTTTATGTGATCTTGCAGCCCTTTACTTGAAATGTCGAGTAGGCACTGAAAAAAATGATTCGGAAACTTGAAAAAATACTGAAATCTGATTTGAGTGGTATTCCCATCTAGAAAGTGGATGTAGATCCTTTGAAGATGACCCCAATCAATGCAATTCACTTCCCATACCGAGGAGATTGTGGCAAGAAATGATATATGCAAGAAATCCTGTTCTTATCATGAAGATAATTGAATATCAATTGGTAATTATAACATTGTTACTGAAGATTTGCATGAGATGAGTGACAGCAAAACTCATATCCACTCCTCGAGGATGGACCATCAGTTCCCCATTTCCACTCCTCGAGGATGGACCATCGGTTCCCCATTTCCACTCCTCGAGGATGGACCATCGGTTCCCCATTTCCACTCCTCGAGGATGGACCATCGGTTCCCCATTTCCACTGACTTTTATGAGCTTATACAGGTGATAATTTCATGTGCCTGTAGAGAATGCCATATAGAGAATAGCAGGAATCGCAACAGTGGGTGTGAAGAGGGTCTGAAGAGGTGTAGAGGAGAAAGCTATGAACAATAATTGGTTTGTAGTGGGCAGATGTGTTGAGACATGAGGGTTGGATAGTGCTAGGGAAATTCACATGACAGGTAGACATCTTGGATGTGAATGCATAGGGCAGGTGGAATTTGCTGATGAAGTAAATGAAGATGTGATAAAACCGCCTCTGACATATCAGTGATGCCAATACTATCATCAATATACCTATGGAACACAGTCGTAAAGTGCTCATCAGAGGATTGCCATACCTGGTGCTCAAGGTAGCCAATGTACAGCCAGATATAGATGGGCCCAATATCTAAGTACACATGCAACACCACTAATTTTGTCTAACAAAGAGCCATAAAACTCAAAGGAGTTGTAAGTGAAAGCCCAGCACATAGGTCAGTCAACATGAAAGTATTTTTAACCAAACACAAGATTCCATTGTTCCATAACCTTCATACTCATCTGATCTTGCTTTGTAATTTTTTATTTTTCTCCACACCAAGAACACTAAAGACTTACAGATTCAATGATATTGAGATTCAAGTTGGCATTCAGAGAAAAAAATGCAGTCTATTAGAAAAGCATGAACCACAAATGTTTCTTTCAGTCACCAGAGAGCTGGAATAAGTATACAAACATATGGGAGCCAATTTTTTATGCTACCCCAACAAAAAATGAGTCTCACAACTTTTTAACAGCCACACCCACACATGGCGTACATGAGTGAGTGCACATGTCTATGGTGTATGTTGATTGTGTTTCAATCCCCAGGAATTATGAGTAATTAGCTCCTATTTCTTATGTGTAATGGGGTTGTGTCTTCAGAACTGTATTTCATACCAAAAGAATCATGCTCAGCAGAGTACAATGTTTTGTGAAGAATCAGAAAATAGATAAATTCTAGGGGGTTTTGTGACTTTTCTACCTTACAGCAACATGCAGAGTTGGGGTTTTGTGACCATTCTACCTTTCAGCAACATGTAGAGTTGGGGTTTTGTGACTATTCTACCTTACAGCAACATGCAGAGTTGGGATTTTGTGACTTTTCTACCTTTCAGCAACATACAGAGTTGGGGTTTTGTGACTTTTCTACCTTTCAGCAACATGCAGAGTTGGGGTTATGGGCTTAAGCTCCCTTGCCAAGCATCCCTTCATGTCAGGTGTCCATAGCAACAGAGTTATGTGCCATGAAAACTGGTATGGGTGAAAGAGCCAAATATGCATTCTCTGCCATTCAATGATGCAGAGCTAACATGTTTACCTGATTCTAGGCTGTCCTAGGGAAATGTTACATCCTGCACAGAGTTGCTTCTCACCATACCACCATGTTTATAACTGGGACGGGACACCATGTCCACATTAGCAGCTTGGACCATGTCCACATTAGCAGCTAGGACCATGCTAACGAATTAAAGATCATGTGACTCCACCATAGTGACATGCAATGATAATTTTTCTGAATGTTGCACAACAAAGGGAAATGTAGTTGCACTAATGAATAGCCTCAATATAATGGCATATCGGAACAGTAATTACAGAGCATACCCACTACTACTTCCTGTTTACAGTTTTTAAGAATTTTGCACCCGTAAATGTTTTTAGTGCTTTGGAATACCACTGAGAGACACAACGTTTTTGGTACCAGAGTTGGATTTATTGTAAACACTATACCTAACCCTGCCCTCTCCCTCCCAGGGTCCTAAAATCTAGCAGTATCTTACCAACGAACATGTGCATTGAATCTTGTTTCGTTCACATGCCGCTGTAACAACAAAATATAAGGGGTATTCTTTGCGACTATAGAACCTTGCATGTATACATACATATATCTTTATGTGTAAGCCCTATGTATGTGTGTCTATATATATATATATATATATATATATATATATATATATATATATATATATATATATATATATATATAGGGTAGCAGGGGTAGGATGGTGTACTTTTCACATTTTATTATATTCTGACAACTATACGTAATTATGGAGTGAGTAAATGTGTGTTAAGAATAGATATAATAAATAGATAGACCAAGTTTTGTAACTTTACTCTGAAAACAAAATTTCTAAAAAAAATTGTATGTAAGTTCCGTTTTAAAGCTAATAATGCTTTTGTAAGGTTGGTTTATCATTATAACCATATATATATCAGTCTCCCAGCCTTAGATGACATCTGCAATTTTCCATAACATTTTGAATGCGCCATCTTGCCCCACTAACTGTGCGCCATCTTTCCCCAAATTATATGGTTAGCAACTTTAATAAAATGTCACCAAAAAATAAAATAAAGTATTTTGACAATGTAATGTGCTTAATAACTTAACAATACAATATATGTGTTCAGTTTAAACATGTAAAAAAACATGACAGTAATGATAACAGTAGACAAGGAGTACAAAGTTGGAAAAAAAAATAGTTCAAAACCCATGAAAAATAAATTTACCTCATGGTTGGAAAATGACCTGTCCGAGAACTGTCAAATGTTCTTTTGTCATAGAATGGACACTTCCCGCCAGACCTAGTCATGTGTCCTACCAAAAAAATCCATAGACTTGGAAAAAAACCGAAACGCCATCTTACCCCCAGCTACCTTATATATATATATATATATATATATATATATATATATATATATATATATATATATATATATATATATATATATATATATATATATATATATATATATATATATATATATATATATATATATATATATATATATATATATATATATATATATATATATATATATATATATATATATATATATATATATATATATATATATATATATATATATATATATATATATATATATATATATATATATATATATAAAAGACTCCTAGAAGAGAGAACTGTAGCCCATAATAGTTTTTCATAATAGCTTTAGAAATAGCAATCACAGACTAACCTCGCTTTCTACAACTTCACTCCTAAGTACACCAGAATCCTCTGTGGGTAAGGAGAACTTCACATTGTCAGATGCAATTTCAAAATTATTATTTTCACTGATATTACTCCAGGAGACTACAAATTTCACAAACTCTGTATTGACCTGGGATAGACAAATGTTTTGTGAACTCTGTGCACACTTTCAATAAACTACCATTTCATGAACTCTACACACTTGGAATAAACTAAAATCTCATGAACTCCGTACACACCTTGAATAAACTCTTATTTCATAAATTCCATACACACCTGGAACAGAAGAATTCATCTATTTTATTCTCTCTCCGTTTCATATTTCAACTCACGAAAAAAAACTCATTTTATGTTTTTTGGGCACTGAAAATAATGGACCTCGAGGTCAATTAACTAATTGCTGAGAACAGAAAGGTAGGGAATGTCACGGTGCTCATTGATAGATATTCATGGTGTTCAACCTTATGGCCAGTGCTGGTGGTAAGGTCATCACTTAAAGTAATGGGACATACAGGATAAATATTTCTAATCTGAGGATGGAGGTTGAGATTATAACACTTTCCATCTAATATCTCACTGTGCATTTATTAGCATCATCATCATGTGTGACTTTCAGAAAGTGCTTTATTCAAAACAGTCATTGTCTGTATAAGTGTGTGTCATCTATATCTATTTTCAGCATCCATGGCATCACAAACATGGTGTTCATAGTAATGAGATAGCAGACATGATAGTATTAAAGATATCTATTGTTTGTAAGTTGACTATTGATACTTGTATGATACATTGTTCTCTGCATTCATTATTTTAAAAATTCTCAGATACTCCAGTTTCCCAGGCCACATTTTGACATCCAAGGTTTCTTTTCTTGCTTGGCCCACAACCTAACTTACTGTATCATTAGAAAACATGTGATTTAAAAATATATTTAGCTTGGTTTAGTAAAATGTATCGGTTATGGTGAGGTACGCTCTTTTCAACCATGGATGTTAGCCAAAATTGACTATATATATAGAGTGTTTTACCATAAAAAATTGTAGAGGCTGCTATAATCCAGTTACCATGACCTCTGGTGAGGAAAATATGTGAAATAAGCAAGTGACTCCGTAGAAGATGGATGTGTTGGGCCATTGGCACCAATAAAACGGCGACACAATGCATTTCAATTTCCATTCTCTGGACTACATCTTCCTGGAAATCTAGTAGGACCATAGTCCTGCTACAAGAGAATTCAGCAGGAGTTTGAAAATGAACGCTCAAGAAGAAGAAGAAGCAAGTGACTAGTTGAAGAATTTGCAGAACATTTGCATTATACCTCTAGCCATTATGATTCAATTAAATCACTTTATTTTAAATCTCACACATCGTGGCAGAATTTACACTTCAGTCATTGGTTTGGTACTTTATTAATTTTGGTGACAGCCAGTGCTTGTCACTTGAGGTTTGTTTGTATACCATCTCGGAGTGCTCCAATTGAACATCCTTTACAAGTTTTGTCTCTTACCTCCCATACACCTCACATTAATTTCACTATTATCATTCCTTTTCATAGTTTTCTTCACATTACTATATTATTTTAATCTTGTTTCCATGTTAAATGTATGTACTTAACTTTGAATGTTATCTTGTCATTCACCTCAACACCTACCATCATTCATTTTTTTGTCTGCATCAATTTTTACAAATATATATACACATATGCATATAATTATATCTTGAAACATCAATTCCAATAAAAACTAAACATAAAATCATAAAACCAATCTTTATACCAAAACTGTTTTGTCAGTATCAGATGTGGACAATACTGAATAAATACAATTAACTGTATCTCGTTAAACACTGAGATTTGAGACTGAAGTTTAGACGATAAACACAGCATCAGACAGACATGCTATTGGTGGGAATAAAACGGCAACACAACACATTTCCATTTTCTGACTAAAATCCTGCTGGAAATCTAGTAGGACCATTGTCCTGCTATAAGAGAGAATTGGTTGGAGTTTGAGAATAAACACTGCAGATGAAAAAGATGATAAACAAGAAACAATTCATCCCGTACACTTCCATAACTGTCAACTTATTCCTTCATAAATCCGTCATTTTAACTGTTTACTTTCATATTTCAATAAAAATGTCCTTATTTAGCACCGAAAAATTACACCAATCAGCATTAGTAATAATTACTGGAAGTTAACATTTTTTGGGTAGCCGCAATCAATATGGAAAATCCATATCACTACGTTGACATCTATGCACTTCGTGGTGACTTCTATTGTAAAATGGCCATTAGAAGGCTTCTCTATACTTCTTAACAGGAAAATATTCAGTAACGAAAAAATGTATTTAAAAAAAACTATTTCTAAACTTCAGATAAACTCATTTCTGATAATTTTAATTTGTTAAATATGTTTGAAACGGCAGCATAAATAGTTATTTAATTGGTCTGTAGTAATGAAAAGTTTAAGAACCACTGCATTAAAGCATTAACATTTCAAATAACCACTAACCTCAAACTTCTCATTCACAGATGTAATGGAGTTGTGAAGCACTTTTGCGATGTTACTGAAAGAGTCAGTAGCTAATATGCTCTGTTCAATATTCTGGGAGATATATAATATATAGAAGTATATATCATGAACAGTCATAAATTAATAAAAATAGACACACAATTATATCGGATGTCTATAAAGTTGACAGGCACTGAATTGGAAATAAATAAATGACATGAATATGACATAATTTAAAGTTCTGTATTTCTATTGCCCAATATACATGGGAAATTAGAGACAATAGAGATGTGGTTCTAAGATTAGATAAGATAGTTAAGATGTTTAGATTAAGATTAAGATCAGACAGACAGAATAGACCAGAAAGGCCGGCAGGCAGATAGAGAGATAGACAGATGGTTATCATGATTCCTACCTTGTCCAATAAACTATCTGCCTCAGGTATTTCTGTGCGGTTCATGTGAGTTATCTTTTCACCTGTAGTTGACGCCACAGAAAGAAGCTTGCTAATTGCATTCAGTTGATCCCTGAAACAGCAACTACAAAATGTATGCATTGTGATATATGATGCTGATATATGTGTTAACAATGAAATCAGATGGAAGAAGTTCAACAGAGATAAGAAATAAAACAGGGCAAACAAAAGCAGCATTCATAGAAATGAAGAATATACTGTGTAATATGTGCCCTGTCAAAAGAAATGAGGAAGCTAATCCTTTAGACCTACATAACACCAATTCTAGCATATGGGTGAGTCATGGACAATAAATAAACAGGATAGTGGAAAATTAGAGGCAACAGAGATGTGGTTTTATAGAAGAATTCTGAGAGTATCATGGACAGCTAGAAAGACTAATGAGGTGCTGAGTCAAATGTCAGGCAGGGGGTACTTAACAGAAAGAGACAATCTTTATTTTTTGGACACATTTTGAGACAGAGAGGTCTGGAGAATATAGTTACAACAGATAAGATAGACTAAGTTACCATAACTGGGTTGAATATCCCTGTGTATTTCAATATCAACGCAAGCATGCGGTATGGCCTGTAAATATGGCCTGATATGCTAGAGATGACAGAGAATTTCTGACAGATGAGAGGTGAGCAGTAGCACAAATAGAAAGTGATACTAACAAGGATAAGAATTAAATGTTACCATTGATAAAAATCTAATAGATAATTACAAATATTCTTCTTCTGCATTCGCTCTCTTATAACCACAATGAATAAATCATGTGATTTACGCCGGGGAACGTGAAGTATATTGTATTGCTAGTTCCACAGTGGAAGTGTGTTATTTGCACCTAGGTTGGCCACCTTGTGACCCAAAAATCTGACACCCAGCACATCCATTTTTATCATGCCTTTTAATTCAGGTAGTGGGCTCCCCTAGCATGTGACAGCCTGCCTATCTGTCGAAGGGTGTGCGGGTGTGTAATGACTCTTCACCGAGACGATTGTCGTTCACGTCTATCTCGCACAAGGTGTTCCACAGTCATTGAACTTTCCTCATGTAATTAGATGTTCTGTGCCTGTGCCCATAGAGTACTTAACCATTTCTAATCCGTGAGCCTGATTTAGGTTAAGAAAGAACTTCACAGAAGAGTTGGACCTGGGCTCTTTCGCCTTCTTAGCCAAGGTGTAGTTCACCGACATCATGAACACCTCGTCCAAGTCTGTTCTCAAGCTAAGCGACCTTGTCCCATTTGTGTCTGAGCCCATGGGGTACTGAACCCTTTCTCTTTGCAAGCATTATTCCGGTATAGGAAAGCTTGACAGTAGAGTTGGGCCTGGATTGTTTTCATTGTCCTGTTTGTATTTGAGCCCATCGGGTACCAAACACTTTCCATGAGCATGTTTCCAGTATATGAAAGCTCAACATTAGCCAGGTGCCCATGATTGGGTCTGTATCTCCGTCTGTAAGGAGCACCAGTAACTAGAAGCTTGTCTTGAGCTAAAAGAGCTTGTAGTTTTGATTTCCTTGGAAAGTTTTCCATTTCTATTTGGCACTGTGTTGCCCTTTCATTGTACTCAGTATGTTGTCTTTTCGTCTCTCACTATGATTCTACCTTTTCATGTTGTTTTCATTGGCCGCCCCTCCAATTCTTGGACCGGACTGACTAGTGTCACCTTGTGTCGATAGTGCCACTGCATGTGTTGGAACAGTGGTGTTTAAGATAATAACTTTCTCTTTTGCAGTCAATACTCTTTCCACCTGCTGCCTCCCCATTCATGGACATGATCCCCCAAAAGGTTTAGCCACAATCAGCACGAGCAGCTATATTTTCGTTTCCAGGGTGCACCATGAGAAGGTATTTTTGGATCTTGGTTCTGCTAACCCTGGGTCCACAGAGAGCAGTGCGGTACGCTTTGCACCCCATAATTACAAATTATAATCAACATAAATGATAAAAAAAAGATGTTTTTGATGTTGTGGCCAAAGGGTCAATGTCAAGAAACATAAAACCAGATTATTATTAAGAAACATAAAAACAGAGATGGATATGTCAATGAAAATAAACGCTCCACAAATAAGAGGCATAATGTAAATGGAAGAATTTAGTCAGAGACAATAAAGTTGTTTTGGAAGATGACATAGAAATATAGAGAATTTGACATCCATTTTGTTTTGTAGATATCAGTATGAAAACATTGACATCTGCTGAAAAACTGTGCAACTATGAGTTTCATATTGTGTAATGACTGGTTGGTTGCTGACTCATGCCTTTTGACCAAAACAAATAGTGCTGGGAAGTCTGGATTTTGTACCTACTCCGGGTCAGAGCCAGAAAATAACTATTAAAACAACAGGAAGGCAGGTTTCTACCTATCCACTGCTCCAAGCCACTGCAGACAAAAGGGTTCACTGTGCTCATTCCCCACCACCAACTGCCTGCTCCAGGCATTTAACCAAATGTTTAAAGCAAAAGGCTTGTCACATCCTGAGTCACATACCTTTATGTTGGGCTTCAGCCATAGGAAAACAGTCTGGCTAGTCTCACTCCTCCCCAGTGTTGCACAGTATATCTCTGGCTCACTCCCAACCACAGAGGGTGCATGCTTATGTACAACTAACAAAGTATTAAACAATTCCCCAAAAATCTACACAATAAAATTATGAAAAATGTAATTGTGTAGATGGTGTGATACAAAGCTTCCACAAGAGAGCCTTAATATAACAGCATGTCATCTACTAAAGTTTTCTGTTGTGTGGGTGGTTTGTCTAGTTAGTGGGCCATTGGAAAGACCCACTTTAATTAATAACTAATAATTTATGCAGATGGAATAATCTCGTTTGGTAGTTGCATAATAATTCCAGTTTTGACAATGCATTCTAGATTCTGAAATATAATGAGCAACCTTTAATGAATTGATGTTTTTTTAATATGAAACACCAGTGTGACCACCGACCTATGGATTTCTAGTTCAGGGTGCAAAGAATAGAACCACTGTCTTTTCAGGCGGCGATTAACGAAAGTTGAGGGATAGGTTCAAAACCTGTCACCTGTGAAACTATCATCATTGCCAATATCTAAAATTCTTACTTTTGCCTTTTATCAAATATTCTCCATTTATAACAAAGAGATGTAGGCCAGTGGTCATTGCATCTTTGTCCCTGTGTGGTAGACTCTTAGGTGATGAGGAATGCTAGATGTGCCATGCATCACTGTGGATGGGTCAACAAATCTGCCAGAAGAATGATGAGATAGTTAACCCAGATGTGTGTGCAGTGCCTCAAGCAGGACGCCATATTCCTGGGATAATGATGTACTGGAATATCCCCCTTTTGGAACTAAACATCCTTCCATAAACCCACCTTACACATCCTTGCTTTTGAGATTTTATATGTCCAGGTGTTGCCTCAGTTCCATAAACCCACCTTACACATCCTTGATTTTGAGATTTTATATGTCCAGGTGTTGCCTCAGTTTCATAAACCCACCTTACACATCCTTGCTTTCAAGATTTTATATGTCCAGGTGCCGCCTCTGTTACTTAAACCCACCTTACACATCCATACTTTTGAGATTTTATATGTCCAGGTGTCGCCTCTGTTACTTAAACCCACCTTACACATCCATACTTTTGAGATTTTATATGTCCAGGTGTTGCCTCAGTTCCATAAACCCACCTTACACATCCTTGCTTTCAAGATTTTATATGTCTAGGTGCCGCCTCTGTTACTTAAACCCACCTTACACATCCATACTTTTGAGATTTTATATGTCCAGGTGTCGCCTCTGTTACACAACTGAAAAGAACTTATGTTATTGCCAGAAAGGCTATGGGCTGTCAAGAGCAGTTAAACGGCTTATTTCATGATCATCTATATGAAACTGAAACCTTCAGAACAATAACACAAAACTGAATTGTACATGTAGTTTAGATGGATGTAGCAGCAGATCAAAATAAAACAAAGAAATGCAGCAAATGAAGGCGTAGGAGAACAAAGTTCACTCACTTGGCAACATTTCTTGTCAAATCAACATTTTCGTTTTTCAGTCTTCCCAGGACTTTGGCTAGTTTGTGAGCTGTATTTATACCATTATCCTGATGAGATGCATAGTTCAACAATAAAATCTATGATAGTTCTATAGATGAGAAATAATAGTTCTGGAAAGATGAGATATGCTATATTTTGTTTACCAATGGAACTTTTTATTACAACTTTGAATATGTCTTCTTCATTTTCATTCACTCTCCTGTAGATTAGCAGGATGTAATCTAGAGAATGTTACTGCCGATTACGATGGACGAAAAATATATTCAGAACTCTACAATAAAAATGAAGAATTTATTGGCTTATCGAGATGGTGGGTTGATCTATGTGGCTGTTGAGCAGTTTAATAGAGATAGTGAATGTTCAAAAACCTTTAGTATGAAAATTAAGAAAAGTGGAAATTAAGCAGGATGTAGGGACGTTGATAGTGGATCTCTAACACTATACCACTGATCAAGGAATATTTGACTCCGTACAGAACACCAATATCTATGCTATATATGTTTGTTGATACTTCCATCTGAAGGTCTGACCTGTATCCCATCAGACCAACCACCATGTAACAGTAGCACCTCAGTATATGTTGTGCCTATAGAGTGAGGTTTTTCTCATTGGAAGAATCACATCACCTTATCTATACAATTATATTTGACTGCCTCCAGGAAGAAGCTTTCTTTTCAAAGCGCTACACAGCTGCTGAACATTGGAGCCTTCTGTACGCAAAAGCTCTGCATAAACCTCACTATTGTACAAAAGGATACAAGAGTGTTATTGCTTGTAATTCCTAAGAATCAAAGAAAACGTTTATATATTTTGCCACTTTAAACAGAACTGTCCAGCTCTGTGGCAGCCTGGTACAGGGCGTGTCTGCGACAGCCTAGGTAAAGAGTTGGAATCCCACCGCAGGCAATTTTGCATCTGAACCATTTAGAAAGTAATGGCAAACTAATGGTTCATTGCTGATCCAGTGGTCCAACAAACTAATGAATGTATTTATATTGTCTAGAAAATTACTACAGCTAAAAAATGCTGGGTTGATGGTTACACCCTGAATAGGATATGCTACCAATGTTATTTAAAAACAGAACATACAAACACATTTGGAAAATTTAAACAAGCTCTTCTCATATTTTGAACAAAAGACAATTTTACTACTCATAGGCCTATAATGTAGGCTCATATATTTTTTCACATTTTACACAAAAAACATAGGCCTAGACCCATTACTACTCATAGTGCGTCTGTGAACATCACATGGCAAAACAAGATTCCTGACACCACTGTCTTTGACCGAGCTGGTGTCCCTAGTATTGATATTATTTTAATGCAGACACAGATTCGTTGGGGAGATCATGTAAACATGTTGACGACTAGCTGCCAAGGATACTTCTCTATGGTGAGTTGAAGAAAGGCATAAATTCTCAAGGAGGCCGAAAGAAATGCTACAAGGAGTCATAAAAGACCTCCCTGAAAGTCTTTGTAATAGACCAAGATACATGGGAAGACACTGCGCTAAATAGAGCTACATGGAGCTCTACAGTCAAAAAAGGTGCAGCATCCTGTGAAACGAGGAAACATGCAGTAGCTCATCAGTGGAGAGTAGTTAAAAAGTCATGGGTAGATTTTTAAAAACCATCTACAGTGGTCATCTCATGTCCGAACTGTCAAAGGACATTTGCAGAAAACATTGGACTTCTTAGCCATCTACAACTCATTGCCAAGAACATATCCCTTACTGAATATCACAATGTAGATGCACTAAATGGTCATCATCATCATGTGACGCATAAACGAACAACTGATATGCCTATATTGTATGTTTTCATATTTTACACAAAATAAATCTTCACTTTGATACGAAAACATATGCTCACATACCCATGTGTTGCTGGGCTTGAAAAGGAATACAATTGTAACAATACCACCTGCCATGCATATTGTAAGAGGTAACTAAAGAGGGCTGGCTACACCACTCCGTAGTGAAAAGTGACCGCAAAGTATGCTATTCCAAAGTCATAAGGTACAGACATTGGAGATTTCTGGTAACAAAAAAAAAAACCAATGCCATTCATTCTGTTCACTGGACTTCATCCTGCTAATCTGCACTAGTTTGAGAACTAAAACTAAGAAGAATATATTCACATTTTAGACAAAACACATTTCCACATGTGTTTATCTTACAAAAAAACCACCTTTTCACATCTTGCAAAAACACATTTGACATCTTAAAGAAAACACATTTTCACATCTTACATAAACAAATTTGTACATCTTACAAAACAAATTTTCACATCTTACACAACTAATTATCACATCTTACAAAACTAATTTTCACATCTTACACAACTAATTTTCACATCTTACAAAAAAAATTGTTCCCACTTTATACAAATGGATACTCACACATTTTACATAAACATATTTTACACAAACATATTGTACCAGACCAGTTTCCTCTATCTCGCCGTCCTTCTCAACAGTAATGCCAAGGACATGAGATACTTGCTGAATGTTTTCTGGAGAAAATGAGTCCAATTTGAATATGTTCTCCAAAAGTTCCCTGCGGATCTAGACAAGAAAATGAGTCAAATTTGAATATGTTCTCCAAAAGTTCCCTGTGGATCTAGACACGAAAATGAGTCCAATTTGAATATGTTCTCCAAAAGTTCCCTGCAGATCTAGACAAGAAAATGAGTCCAATTTGAATATGTTCTCCAAAAGTTCCCTGCAGATCTAGACAAGAAAATGAGTCCAATTTGAATAAGTTCTCCAAAAGTTCCCTGCAGATCTAGACAAGAAAATGGTACATGCTGCAACACAATTCAAAACATTGCTGAAAATATAAATGAGTTGGTCTGTGAGATGACTTAGAAGAAGTACAAGAAATTAGATCTGAAGGCTAGATAAAAGGATTGATACGGCAAATAGAGGAACATTCCAGGAGAGATATAAACATTAGTCGGTGAGTACAATTACATATTTAGACATAGCACAACAACTATCTATCATCATTTCCACTTGTGCCGTTAAGCATGTTGGTGGAGCTGTCTGTCTGTGGCATATGGGTCACATTGGCCATGGTCAGCCCGTATTTCTTTAAGTTTTTTTAATTAAATCCATCGATGTAGTTCTTGGCGGGTGGAGACAATCAAAGAGAAGGAACTAGCCAAAGTAAAAGCTTGCACATGGGTATTTTATAACACAGATATTAATCATCAAAACCAGGCACTCCAATAGAGGTACTCTAAAAACCCTGTAGGGTTTCTGTTAGTAAATAGAGGTATCATCAAGAAGTAATAAAATGTAAACTTTTACAGTTTTACATCAATGTAATGTAATAATTTTCAAAAATATAACAAATATTGAGATCATATGTAGGTTGTTGAGTTTAATTAATCTGCTGTGCGTTTCCCCCCCCACCCTATTAACATACTCTCTCATTCTGAAAATCGTGTGGATATACAGGATGTTGCCCAGAGAACAGAATGAATTGTGTCATGGTTTAGCTGCGATGTCTGCGCCTTTTGGCCTGACACATACAACTTTAGCATGTCTTCTACATAACTTTGACCATATATGGGATGGGGCAGCGAACATGACCCCTCAAACAACTCCTTAGTGCTCTCGCTTGTTGTGTTGTTATTTTTGCTCCTCTTTCAGGCACTGGTAACAATGAATAGCTGCACTTTCACCTCTCACAAATTTCACGAGGTTGGATTTGACTATTGTAACCAATGAGGTTGGGTTTGACTACTGTAACCAATGAGGTTGGGTTTGACTACTGTAACCGATGAGGTTGGGTTTGACTACTTTAACCAATGAGGTTGGGTTTGACTACTGTAACCAATGAGGTTGGGTTTGACTACTGTAACCAATTAGGTTGGGTTTGACTACTGCAAATCCGCCGAAGACGGATGTGTCGGGCCATTGGTGCAAATAAAACGGCGACACAACGCATTTCCATTTTCTGAACTACATCCTGCTGGAAATCTGCTAGATTCAGTAGGAGTTTGAGAATGAACGCAGAAGAAGAAGAAGACTACTGCAACCAATGAGATTGGGTTTTACTACTGTAGCCAATGAGGTTATTTTGGGTTTCGCTACTGTAACAATGAGATTGGGTTTGGGTTTGACTAATGTAACCAATGAGGTTGGGTTTGACTACTGCAACCAATAAGGTTGTGTTTGGGTTTGACTACTGCAACCAATAAGGTTGGGTTTGACTACTGTAACCAATGAGGTTGGGTTTGACTACTGCAACCAATGAGGTTGGGTTTTACTACTGTAGCCAATGAGGTTATTTTGGGTTTCACTACTGTAACAATGAGACTGGGTTTTGGTTTGACTACTGCAACCAATAAGGTTGGGTTTGACTATTGTAGCCAATGACCTCTGCTGAGAAGAAACTTGAAGAACACCCACTACTGAACTGCTGGGAGTAAAATGATTCTTTAATCTGGAGCATGACTCAAGATTGCTAAAAAACCATGGCAAAATCCATTTCAGAGTATAAGTGTGATATAGAACCCTACAGTCACATTGGATTAAGCAGTCATTTGGGATTTGCACTTGTAAAAGCTCTAGAAAACTTCCTTATGAAGAAGAATGGCAGAGAAACTGCAATCCGGACTGAAAGAAAGCTTTACTACATAGTACAGAGTTAAACAGTGAGAAAATTGTGGTCCTACAGGCCATCTCGTCATCATTCACTGTTTATTGTTGTTAGCTGTCTTTGAGTGAAGACTACAGAAACATTCACAGTTTGTATAGCTGCATTATTATAAAAGGTACAGCAATCCAACACTTGGAATATCACAACAAAACAAAGCCTACAACTCCAGAAAAAAATTCCAATTTGGATAACAAAAAAGAAATATTGGAATACTTACTCAACAAATAAATGTTTGTGCCTCATCATTGATCTTCATTTAGTAGGCTGGTTGCTGATCCAGCAGGCCATGGACATGCCTTTTGACCCATTAAAATAGAATCGCCTCACCACGAGCAGAAAATAACTATTACACCACCAGGAAGGTAGATATCTACCTATGCACTGCTTTGAGTGACTGCAGCCAAGATAGGCTTCACTGTGTTCATTTTCCACCACCAATTTCACACTTGTTATGCTGAACTTCTCTATGGCTCCAGTCATGCAACCAAATGTTCAAGGCAAACAGCTTGTCAAATCCTGAGTCAACACACCTTTATGATGGGTCTCAGCCATTGGGAACAGTGCAGTCAGTTTCCCACTACCCAGTACTGCACAGTACATCTCTGGCTCCCTCTCAAACACAGAGACTATATGCAAATATACTAATAACAAAGGATTTTTTAAAAATTTAAATAAATAACAAAATGTGACAACAAAAGAAAAGCATAACTCTATAGATAACATGCTATGAAGCTTCCATAAGAAGATAATCTCAGTATAAAGGCATGTCATCTACTAAGGTTTTCTGTTGCATGGGTGGTATGTCTAGTGGGCCATTGGTGAGACCCACAGACATTCCGCATACGGCTTCATTTAGATATGTCACATAATTTTGATTAATTATCTGTCTCCGGAAGGGTTTTTGTGCTGTGCCATAATGTCTATAAAAGCAACTATAGCATGAGGATTGTGCGACAGAAAGGGTCTGCTTAACTTGCTGTTTTAGTGGCTTGTCTGAGATCAGCAGTTAAACTGTGTTGTAAATTCTGAACGTCTGCAGTAGAAACTATTTGATTCTGTTGTTGTTGTTTACAATGCAACATAGTCAGTGGTTTATATAACAGTTTATTTCATTTATTCCTAAGTGGTGTTTGTGAAAGTTTAAGAATTGTAAATAAATACAATTTTAAAGGTACTAAATGGGGTTGAATATGTTTTACGTACAGTAGATACAAGTAAACACTTTAAATACAAGATTAAACATTTCATGTTCCAACTCAAAGATTTTTATCAAGATATAGACACATAAACAGAATGGACAAGTAATATAGTAGTTGGCACCGTAGTGCATAAATATACACAAATGAAAATGAATAAAAGCACACAAAAACGTATGACAAAAATGCAACTTCCTAACACTC
Source organism: Meghimatium bilineatum (assembly GCA_034231615.1). Taxonomy (NCBI): domain Eukaryota; kingdom Metazoa; phylum Mollusca; class Gastropoda; order Stylommatophora; family Philomycidae; genus Meghimatium; species Meghimatium bilineatum. The sequence goes on from CM067298.1 coordinate 7,236,509, forward strand.
GCATATATCACACAATGGCATTTGGTCAAATGTATGAGTTCATGGACCACAGGATCAGCAACTAACAATCAAATTACCAGGACATTATCTTGGAATTAACATAACCATCAACTTACCACAAGCTTGTCTTTAAAAGATGCTGAACCATCAAATGCTATTATAGTGGCAACATTCTTAAACTTACGGGCATCCTCTGGGAGACAATTAAATTTATACATTTAGAAACCAATGACCTACACTAATAAAAATGAGTTTATGTAAACATAGCTTCTTACGGATTAGCAGGTCATTTTTAAACAACTGGAAAACTAATCAATAATGGGCTACATAGGACAGACACACCAAACCTGACCAACAAGCTATTTTAATTGGTTCCACATTTGATTCGAAACTACTGTGTACTCTAGCTCTGAGGTAAACAAAATAGTCAAATAAAGACAAAACATAATTTGTTTAATTGTTAAAACATCTGCATGATGGTCAAAAAATAAAGGTAAAGGTAGGTCCCATGGTATCTGCCGTCGGGGATGAAGATAACTCTTCATGTACTAAGCCGCAGCAACTATTAGGTGGGGTGGCCAGTTCCCTTCCTTGCTGTTTTTTACCTTCCCTAACTCATGCATCAGGTACTCATTTGCAGCTGAGTCGACTGGAGGAGTGGTCGTGTCAAGTGAGAAATCACAACCCGGATTTTTTTTTTTAATGTCCGGACGTGGTTTCGAACCTGGCACGCTGTAACCAGATGATAGCAAGCAAGCTCACTATCCACTAGGCTACCGCGCTCCTCAGGTCAATAAATAAGGTTTGTTAAAACATCTACATGATGGTCAGAAAGTTTGTTAAAATATATATATGATGGTCCGAAAGTTTGTTAAAATGTCTATATGATGGTCAGAAAGTTTGGATAAAACATCTATATGATGGTCAGAAAGTTTAGTTAAAATATCTTCTTTATGTTGGTCAGAAAGTTTGTGTAATTATAATCCACAAGAAACTGTCTTCTTTTTCCATGTTCTCCAATCAAAGTCAGACACTGATATGGATTACATCAATGAACTGTACTTTGATCACCAACTCTGCGACAGGGTCATAGAGCTTGTCATCAAAGCTGCTTCAGATGGTCATAGTTTTCTTGTGGTGTCGTACAGGGACCAATATTGGTGTCACCAACTTCACACTTCCAGTAAATGTGTCTGATGTGGCCTGTTCTCAATCTAAAAAATGAATTGTTATTTCTTCCAAGCCTGTGGATAGCAACATCATGTTTCGGCATAGATGAGTTGAAGTATATTCCATACTTATGGAGGCTTTTGATGGCGAATTTCATTTCTGAAAATTAAACGGATTCTTCTAGAAACTATATACTGGTGAGAAATATGTAAGCCTGGAAAATTTACATAAGCCATACAGTGGAATCCCATTATAACAACTTGGTCCACACTAACAACATATTATGTATTAACGGAAATTTGATAATAAATATAAATAATGCTCTGTAGACTATAGAGGGATAACACTGTACACATTTATATTTGAAATGTCCCAAATAAGGTAGTAAGTGGATAAACTATCTCCCTGTGATGTTTCTGGAGAATAAGTACCAATAGTTTTTCAGAAATATTAAACCAAACTGAAAGAAAAATCTGGCCAAAATGGAGGACATCATGTGTAAACATTAAGATCCTGCCCAAGCTAGCTTCTGTGGCTGGGTTTGCGAGCTGATAGAATTATTTGTACGCAAATATATTTCAAGGAACAATTCAGTTGACCGTCTAATTGTGGTTTTGTTTGGAATACCTGTGATAATCCTATAGCTGGATGTGTGGAACAAAAGTAGCCATTTAGCTGAGGCTTAGACATGCTTGAGTAATAGCGCAGTAAATAAAAATCAAGAGCTAACTACAAAATGAAGAAGACATGCAAATCAGCTACCGGGTATGTTGAATATTTGCAGGTTGGGGGAGAAAACACCTTAATTATTTTCGTTTATGAAGAAAAAGATATAGAAATTCTTGGGTTGGCAGATATCAGGAAAAAAGGAAACAACATAAAGGAGGTGCTTAATAATTACATTTTGATATGGAATGTGTGCGTACAAATGAAACAACACAACATGGAGTCAGTTTTTTGTTATATCAAAACTAGACAAAATTAATATCAGATGTCAAATACGTGTCACAGAAGATGGTAAGAATACAGTTACCAGAAAGAGAAGAACAACCATCATAATACAAGTTTACGCCCCATGCAATGACGCTAACAACAAAGAGGAAACTAATTTCTTTTTAAACTGTCTGATGTTCTGAATAAAATTAATAACAAAAAAGACTTAATTGTTATGAGAGATTTCAATGATAGAATTACGAAAAAAACACATCCTGAACATTGTTTGGGAAACTTCGGGACACAACAAAAAAGTAACAGCAACAGAGAGAACGTATTAATTTATGTGAAGGGGCACAGACTATTAACACAGAAGGAGTTCATAACATCCTGGTACAAATGGGACAATCTATCAATAACGTTTCAGATTGACTACATACTGGTAAGACATAGGCAGAAGATAAACATCACAGACGCAAGGGTTATACCAAATATAAACTTAGAGACTGATCACAGTCTGATTGTAATAACTGAAAAATGGGAACAAGATGAAAGACCTTCAATGAAAAAAAATAAAAATAACCACAGCTGAACTTTTTAAAACTAGACTATGAATGCACAAATGATATACTATATCAAGAAATGGCAAAAGGCCCTCACTAGCCTACCAAGCAAAAGCAATAGCATAAAGACAGAATGAGAGTTATTTAAAACTGACATGAGAACTAATCTACAAAGTTTATAAAGGTAAAGGTAGGTCCCATGGCATCTGCCGTCGGGGATGAAGATAACTCTTCATGTACTAAGCCGCAGCAACTATTAGGTGGGGTGGCAAGTTCCCTTCCTTGCTGTTTTTTACCTTCCCTAACTCATGCATCAGGTACTCATTCACAGCTGAGTCGACTGGAGGAGTGGTCGTGTCAAGTGAGAAATTACAACCCGGTTTGTTTTTTTTATGTCCGGACGTGGTTTCGAACCTGGCACACTGTAACCAGATGATAGCAAGCAAGCTCACTATCCACTAGGGCAGAGTAAAAAAATATACAAACGGAGACCAGCAAACAGCACGATGGAATGAAGAGTTACAAAAAGCTACACAAATAAAGAAACAATGCATTAGGACATGGTTAAAATCTAAAAACCAAAATGATTATGTGTAGTACAGACCAGTTAGATGAAATATGAAAAGAATAGCCAAGAAGCCAAAGATAATTTCTGGCGCAAATATGGAGAACATCTAACAGGCATAGAAATACAAATGGTTTCAAGAACAGTTCAAATAATAAATCGCCTATCACAGATGACATACCCAATGAAGCCATTAAAGCATGTAAAGATAATTGGGATAAAATGGCTGCAAAGAATATTCGCAACAGCATGGAAATAAGGGAGGTTTCAGAGGACTGGCATAAGTCAATAATCATGCTATTGTTAAAAAATAAGGACACCAAAAGAGAATAAGAAACATACTGATGCATTTCACTATTAAGCTACACGAGAAAATCTATGCAAAGATTATAGAACAATGTGCAAGATACACTGTCGACCAACAACTGAGCCTCTCTCAATTTCGCTTCAGAAGAGGGGTTAGTTGAACAGACACCTTCTTGACTCTGAGGCAAATGAGTGAGGGAGCAATAGAATACAACAACAAACTAAACGCAATATTTATAGATCAGGAGAAAACTTTTGATAGATTCAACAGAGACATTCTGTGGATAACTCTAGAAATGTATCAAAGTACAATTGTTAGAAAGTATAAGAGCTTTGTATAAAAACTGCCAGTGCGTGATAAGAACATCAAATGGTATTAGAGATACATATGATACAAAAACGGGAGTGCGTCAGGGTGGTCTGTTCTAACCCTTGCTTTTCAATATATACATAGATAGAATAACAAAAGAGGCAAAATGTGTAGAGGGCAACATCACAGACTCAGAACAAGATAACTTAGAGCAACTAAACAATCAACTAAATGCTTTTCACAGACAACAAGAGCCTCATATATGAATACAAACAAACAACAACTACAAAATCATGTTAACTCACTATCTGCAACATGTAGAAAATACAACATAAAGATTAATACATAAAAGACGTAAACTATGAAAATATGCAGAACACCGAGCCATAGGAGTGCAACAAGTAACAAGAGTTCAAATATTTCAGTAGTATTTTCACAGAAAATGGAAGCCTTGATAGAGAGATAGAGACAAGATGTCAAAAGGCAAATGCAGTAACATACCAACTGTCACCACTACTTCTTCATCCAAAGATCGAGATGGAAGTTAAAAGACAAATGATTTACAGTATATTTCTACCAGCATTGTTTTATCAGTGCCAAACCTGGTCTCTCTCATCTTCACATTATAGAAAGATAGTGATATTTGTAGATGAAATGCTTGAGGAAGCTGCAGGCGTCACTAGGCTTGATAGATTATGAAATGAGGACACCAGGGAAAGAATAGGTATAACACCATGCACAGAATACATAGAAAACAGCAGCTGATCAAGTGGTTTGGCTACATGAGAATGCATCACGACAAGTTGCCCGTACAGGCATATAACCAAATGAGATCAGGGTACAAAGTCAGAGGAAGACCACAAAAAATATGACATCATGATTAAGATGATGTCAACGGATAGAAGACGTCAGGGACAACCTGAAAAAACACGATCATAGCACAGACAGTCGAGGCAACACATCTGGCATGGAAGGCAAGCTCGAGCTCCAATTACCCCTACGCTTATCAGCAAGAGTGGATTAACAAACCACCTGGAGAAAGAAAATAGACTGAAAGTGCTAGTTGTTGTCCCATTCACCCAACAGGAAGACTAAAAATAATGCTCAGAAGAACTGTTATGAATGAATTAAAATCAACAGGCTTAAATGCACAAGACCTGCAATCCTTGGCAACTGACAGACAGGTATGGAGAACTATGACATCCACCCTATGTGCCAAACCTGGCAAAAGGGGAACTGACTGACCCACCAGTTTATAAAAAAAATCAAAAATGAAGTTCAGGCAACGACCAGATAGCACCTGCAATGATCAGACGGATCATGTCATACTTTATGAAATCAATCTTGATGATATGTCTCTGCAACAAATATTTGTTACCAGGATCAACTCAACAAGCATTAACAGATAACCAATTATTTCCTCGAAGAGTTGTAGTTGTAATTATTAGCAATTGGAACACACTGCTGTCTATACTGTCTACCAATACAAACAACACATACCGTGACACCCTCTCAAAATATTTTTTAAACACACTGCAGTCTACTAATACAAACACCACATACCTTGGCCGCCTCCCAAAACAGTGATCTTTCCTCCAATCCTTGTTAATGATGTTCTCTGATCCGGTGTTGTTAGCTAAATATTTAATTTGTTAAAAATATGCCAATATTATTTATTTGTGACAAAAAAGTTGCTATAAATTGTTGTCAGACAAATTTATGTCATTATATGAAAGAAAAATTAGCAATAATACAGAGAATAGGACAATAAATTATTAACCGAGTCATAATATCATTGAGGTAAAGCAATGGCATCTGAAAGTTCTGAGTTCGTAAGAAACATCAGCAGAAAAATGTATAAAACAACCCATAAACTCAAATAATTTCTTCAAATTACCTACTTCTATATGAAATGACCGGCTCTGTGGCGAAGTGGTACAGAGCGCGTCTGTGACGGCAAAGGTACCGAGTTCGATCCTCACCACAGGCAATTGTGCATCCGGACCGTTCAGAAAGCAATGGCAACCTACTGAACGTATTTATAGTGCCTAGAAAATCACCACAGCCAACAAATGCTGGGTTTATAGCTACGTCCTGGATAGGATATGCTACCAAAAAATATGAAATGAATGATTAACTAAGAGCTCCTGTATGCTTCTTGCCCTTGTCAAAAGAGCCCTTTAAATTCAGATGTCAATCAAAATAGACCCTAAAATAAATAAAAAATTAATAGTCCCAAATAAAGACATAACACACAATAGGCAACTCTGCTGTGAAACCAATGGCACAATATACTTCATGTTCCCCATCAGAAATTACACAAACTCTCATGTTACTTATCAAAAAGTGAACACAGAAGAACACAATACAACAAAATGACAGCACATTTGGAGATCCTTCCTTTGCTAAATGGGGAGGAGAAGATTATGTGTAAAATAAAATTATGCCTATATACATATAAGAACATTAAAATAAGCGATTCACTGGGTGAAGAAACAAACCAAGAATTTGTATCAAGTTTTATAACTCTGTGAGAAAAAAATAAACCAAGAATTTGTATTATAACACTGGCGGAAGAAACAAACCAAGAATTTGTATCAAGTTTTATAACACTATGAGAAGAAACAAACCAAGAATTTGTATCAAGTTTTATAACACTGTGGGAAGAAACAAACCAAGAATTTGTATCAAGTTTTATAACACTTGGAGAATTATAAAATGCTACATCTGTTCTTTATTAATGTATGGCTCAGAAACATGGACACTAAATAGACAATTAGAAGACAAAATTGATGCCTTTGAGATGTGGGTATGTAGAAGAATAGGGAGAACATCATGGAAAGAGAAGAAAACAAATAAAGAGATACTAAAAACACTTAATTTGAAGAAAGAATTACTAAGAGAAATAAAGATCAGGCAAATAAAATATTTTGGACACATTAACTCTTTCCGGACCTATCACCACTGAACTGGCTTTATAGCATGTGTCTACAGGACCTTTCGCCACTTTACTGGCTAAGATTTGATATTTGATTACCTCACAAGGCTAACTGTAACCTTGTGAAGCAATCAAATATCATCAATGTACATATATATATTCATATTCTGTATCCATTCCCCTTTCCAATAATGTATTACACATACACTATTTATCAATATTAATATGTCAAGTAATACAATAAAAAACACATATATAAAATTATTTTGGTCCAAACCTAAAAATAATCAAGTCCTGAAAGAGTTAAAAGACATGACACCTTATTGAAGACCTTACTTGAGGGTAAAGTCAAAGGGAAGCGAGCAAGAGGTAGGCAGAGATACAAGTGGGAGAGTAACATCACACGATGGACAGGTTACAGTTTAGCAGAGTGTACCACCAAGACAAGAGACATGAGATAAATTGCTGCCAACCTTCATTGCGGAGACGGCATGTAATGATGATGATGAAAACTTAAACCGTAGTTTTACCGAACATCGATCTTCTGTTTGTAATGCACTCACAGAGCTTAACAGCAAACACAGCAGAGCAAATTGAATAGTGCAAACGGAATTGATAGTGAAACTGAATAGTGTCCGAATCAAACTGGCAAAATAATGGCCATCTGCACAGCAGAAGAGGGCAATGACTTATTTTGTCGCTGTTATTAGCAATCCCAGTTACGTACATGTACATGCCAGCGTCCACTAACCCAAATTCGATTCGGATAATCAGGAATTCGGTTTATCGGGATTCGGATAATCGGAGTTCTACTGTATTAAAAAAAACAGTGGACGTTGTGTCACTTCATTCATATATTTAACTACAGATTACAAGAACCGCGACGTCTACTAATTTTAATGGTTAAAAGCTGTAATATAACCAAATTGGACAAACGTCCACAGATGAAAGACCGTACCACACCAATAAAAGCTACATTTTACTTCACAAAACTTCATCCTATCGAGCGCCATTTATTTTTACAAAGTGAACTGCCAGGTTTCACAAGTATTTACAGTATATTCGAATTGTTTATTTATTATTTGGGTTAGGGTTAGATTGTCTTACCCCAAGTGGTTTGGTATCCACTCTTGCCGTGATGCGTAGGGGTGATGGACATGTTTGACATTGGTAGCAGAGTGTTGATATAAAAATTGGAGATACTATTTGTTAAATGTGGAAATTATATACGAAAATTGGCAAAATACCATTTTTTGACTTTAAGATTAAACCACATCCTTTCTGAAAATGTATCTACTTGATTAGGAACAAGTATCACATCATTGGGGGAGGGGGCATTCCAATATATGCTCTGCTTGCCGTTCCGTCAGCCATCTTAAGGTGTATAAGCTCAGTGTCCCAGTCAGTTGCTGATTACGCGTTCTTCTGATCTTTCCAAAGAGGGAGCACTTTCTCCCATCACCCCTAGTCACTCCCATTTCTATCATTCTCTGAATATGTACATTGTCACGTTCGACTTACACCTCGTCTTCTCGCAGGGTATCCATGACTGCTCTAATTAATTCAATCATGTCTCTTCTTATCTCGGTGCCGTTCACCAAAGCTTTACCAGCCAACACATTGACTCTTTCGTTTCCCCTGACCCCAGCAGGACCAGGACAGTAAATTCATGTAATGCTCTATGCATTGTTGAGAAGAGTGACCCATTCAGTTCTGATCATACCCCATCGAGGCCAGCACCGTGCAGTGGTGATGGGGCTTAGTTCAGCCACCAGGGACTGGAAACTAAGACTGGTCGGGCAGTCCCACTCGAGCAAGACCATAGTCCTGCCCAAGTAAGCAGAGTGCTAAAGACAGAGGCATCCAGTCAAAAAGCGCAAAGATAATCAGGATGCCACGCACAAAACACAATGGAAATATGTCTGTATTTATAAATGGTTATGGTGCCTGCCCTGTGGCGGACGTTCAGGCAGGGAAGGTGCCGGGCCCTATACCCCGAAAGGGCCTAACCTCAATTACTGGAAGTCCTTCTCAATTGCCCCGAGGAGCCAAGAGGCAAGGGAATAGAGCTACTGGCCAAACAAACAAACGACCAATAAAAATAATGCACTGGAATGCTCAGTGTGTCAACAGTAAAAGAGATGAATACAGAAACAAATTGGAACTTGAAAATGTCCTCAGTGAAGAACAAGTTAATATATGCTGTATCCAAGAAACACACCTCAGCAGCCAGCAGACTCACCAACCTTCTACTCGAGAGCATGGCACATCACCTCTACACCAGACCTGGCATTCCACTCACCAGGCTTGGAATGGAACATCACACGTGTCGTTGGAAAGCAGCTTGGAGGTAGTGACCACAGACCAGTATTTCTGGAAATCCACAATGAATTTACCAAGGACAGCAGCACGCTCACTAGGTGGAACTATAAAAGGGCAGACTGGAAAATGTACCAGCATTTAACCAGTGTTCTAGCTAAGGACATGAACTTGGACAAAGACATCAATAGAGCAGTGATTGAATTTAATAGATGTATACTACACGCTGCTAGTAAAACCATACCCAGGGGGGCACGGACAAACTACAAACCCTACTGGAATGATGAACTGGAAAAGCTGCAAAATGAGATGGAAACATCTAGACAGCAGGCTGAGAACAGACCTAGCCAAGAACAAGACAACAAATATCAGCAAACAAAGGCTAAATTTCAAAGAGCCAAATTACAAGGCAGACGGAGCAGCTGGAAATAAAAAACAGAGTCGCTGAACCTAGAAAGAGATACTAGGAAATTATTATGGAAACTTGTAAAACAACTAAATGATGAAGGTACAGGGAGAAATACCAGGATCACACTTTATAAAGATAGAAACACTTTAACAGGTAAACATGCAACTTATTACTTTGCAGATTCCTTTGCAGAAGACAATAACGTCAAAGTCAGCCCAGACAAACCACAGTAGGTTCGAGAGAACCAGCAAAACATTGGACACGGCGAAGCTATACCTGAAGTCATGGAGGAACCAATCACAATGAGAGAACTGGAGCATGCAATATCCAAACTAAAAATGAAAAAGTCCCCTGGAGCTGATGAAGTGTCCAATGAAATTATTAGAAACCTGGGAATTACAGCAAGAGCAAAGCTACTGCAGATCTTTAACACAAGCTGGTCCACAGGTAATGTACCACAGGCGTGGCAATAATGATACCACTCCTCAAATCAGGTAAAGATGGCAACACAGTCTCCAACTACAGGCCCATCAGCCTCACAAGCTGTCTATGAAAAACAAAGGAACGCATTATCAATCTTAGGGTGCAGTGGTACCTTGAAAGTGGAAACCTTATGGTAACACAGCAGGCAGGTTTCAGAAAGTGCTACTCTACTGAAGATCAGGCAACCTACTTCTCCCAAGAGATTGAGGATGCCTTCCAAGATAAGAAACTGGTACTAGCAGCATGGATATACCTCAGGAAAGCATTTGATAAGGTCTGGAAAGAAGGGCTCCAAAAGAAATTGCGAAATTGCAGGGTTAGCTCAAGAATGTACAAATGGGTAAAAGCATACCTGCATAATAGAAGAGCCAGGATACAATTAGATGGTCGCAAGAGCAAGAAAGGTCTACTGCGTCATGGAGTAGCCCAGGGAGGAGACCTGTCACCCACACTTTTCTTGGTTTAAATCAATGACCTAGTTGCTGAACTACCACACGGGATCAAAGTGGCAATGTATGCTGACGACCTGGTGATCTGGTGCACGGAAGAACATGCAACAGTGGCCATTAAACAAATACAAAGAGCTATCGATGCCATAACCTTATGGCAAATAGATGGTGCGTCAGCATTACCACAGATAAGTGCAGCACTACACTCTTTAGCCTCTCACCATAACAAAAAGCTGGTCATATCAAGATATATGGAGAGCTCTTGAAAGAAGACAAACAACCCACATACCTCGGAGTTAATTTTGATGATAGAATGACGTGGAAGCAGCACATAAACAAAGTAACAACAAAAGCCAGGAGGAAGTTAGCTATCCTGAGAAAACTAAGTGGAACCACATGGGGAGCCAGTGGAAATATACTCAGTAAAGTTTACCAGCAAGGCATAAGACCACACCTGGAATATGGTTCAGCTGCGTGGTGTCCTGCATCAAACACCACATTACAATATCTAGATAAAGTGCACAACCAGGCACTTAGACTAATGTTGGGAGCAATGAAATCAACACCCATAGCAGAAATGCAGAAAATGGGGAAAATGCAAACACTTGGTGAACGCACAGACACAAAAGTACTAATTCAAGCAGAAATGTTTCAGTGTATGTCAAGTCATCCAATGAAGGAAAGATTCCAAAATCTAGCAATGGGGCGACTGAAAAGAAGCAGCTTTACCCATCAAGCTAAACGACTCCGTAGACAACTTACAGACCTATCTGAAGTTGACAGCCCCTTAAGGTCTGTACCAGAATAAACCCTGTGGAGTGAAAGGCATGTAATATCAATATACATTCAGACCCATGTGAAAGGAATACTAAGCGAGGACGAACAGAACAGTGTGCAGCGAACGACAGTCACCCTCAGTTTCCTGGATGAGGAATATCCACAAGATATGTGGGTCAGAGTATACACAGATGGGTCAGCACAGAATGCTGTGCGGGATGGAGGTGCAGGTGTATATATAGAATATCCACACAAGCCTAGAGATACAATCAGAACACCGACAGGAAAATTCTGCAATAATTATGATGCAGAAATCCAGGCAATTAGTGTGGCAGCTAAAGAAACTGCTGAATTCCAACTCTGGTGTACAGCCTGTGGTATTCCTGACAGATGCAAGGTCAGTGCTTCAAGCTCTCCAGTCTGGAAAACTAACAGACTTGAAAAAACTACTTAGTGAATTGTCGTACCAGTATAGGGTAACCATGCAGTGGATACCCTCTCACTGTGGAATACCAGGAAATGAAAAAGCAGACCAACTGGCTAAGGATGGTGCTGCCGAAGACCAACCAGATATACCAATCACGTACCATCAGAAAAAACAGATGATCAAGTCAATAAGAAAGCCACAAACACCAACACAAGATGACTATCACAATATGAACAGATCAGAACAAGTTATAATTCTACGTCTCAGAACAGGACACAACCGACTCCGCAGTCACATGTATACAAAGTTAAAGATTGGCAACACGGTCATGTGTACATGTGGACAGGCAGCACAGAGTGCCAAACATATACTTCAAGAGTGTTCTGAGCATGAAACGCTGAGGCACACATATTGGCCAGAGGAAACAACACTGGAATCAAAGCTCTATGGGACACTGTATGAACTACAAAAGACAGTGCGTTTTATTAAGGAGACAGAATTACAGATATAGACATGTTTCAAGTGAACAAAAGAAGAAGAAGAAGAAGTTCTGATCATACAATTTTTCTATCTTGCGCAGAATAGTTTGAGAGTTCGATAGAATCACTGAGTGTTGGTGGCTGCGTCGCCATCTAAGTGAGACCTGCCGTCACCGCTTCTATTTCCATTCTCATGCTCGATGTTGTAGTGGATTGCGCATTTGACTTCTCAGCTAATTTCTTGCCGTTTTGGTAGGCCACGAAATCCCAACCACACCTGTTTATTTCTTGCGTTACTGAGCCGTCTGTGTAAATTATTGTATCGTGTGGCTTCAAGTGCTGCAGTATGAGTTCTTGGATCATTTCCTCTGTTTTGTTAGCAGCCCAGTCGCGGCACTCTCTTCCCATCTGTACCACCACTGTTGTCAATAATTTTCTCTGTTTGCCAAATGTCACCCATTCACAACCTCATTTTTAAAAATGAAAATGTGTCTACCGACTTGACTACGGACAATGTATTCTCTACTGGAATCAGTGCTGCCGAGCGTAGCTGCATTGTCAACAAATATTCTGGCAAGATTCAATTTAGAAAGCTATTTTGTTGATTTCGATCACTTCCAATCAGGCATGTTATTGACTACAACCCTTGAACAGCGATAACATAACTAGGTATTTTCACTAGACCTGGGGTTTTTTGTCATCGTCTCGGGTGCTGGGATAATTTTGGCCAAATATTTTTAAATCTCGGTTTTTGTAGTTTTTGAAAATCATAGAAATGGAAAAAAATTACGGGTAAATCCTCCTCAGGCTTAGCGTTTCAAAAGAAGGTCACCAAAAGTATCATAGAAACGATGGATTTTGTATACCAAAATGAATGGGCGAATAACCTTTTATAAGCAAACATGCTTCCTTTGCTAATACATGTCTTAGGACCAGGTCATATTTGTTGCTGTTTGTCCATTACATGTGATGATGACCATTTGTTAGGCCTACATCTACTTTTGAAATCAGTTACAGCTATGTTATTGACTATGCTAGCATAGAACTGGAACCATCATCCACTATACCCTGAGAGATTTACTGAATCGGAGACCTGAGCACTTATGGACATGTCATTTTCGAAGAGGATAAGCAACATAATTAATACCTAATTAATAAGTAGTGAGGGTATTTCTTGCTAGTAATTAAACCAAAATAAATGAAGCGATGAAGTCTATCTATATAACATTTATAAAATCTAATGTGAGAGAGCGCACATTATATGTAGATTACAGCCTACATGTATAAAGAAATGGTTTAGGGCCTAATAATTAATTGAAGCACAGCGTGCTTATTATATCCTACATGTATGTATGTTTCCTCCTCGGCATTGCTCTTTTGATTTTGTGAACTAGGTCGCACTAAGATGGCAATGTAAACATAATTATTTTGCCTTATAATGCACTTTTTGTTTTCTTTAAATAAAGTAAATCTACAAAAGGTCTGATTAATGGGTTTCCGACAAATATAACATAATATTTCATACAGTCGAAATTGTAAAATGTTGAACGAAGTCACATGGGATGGGAAAAAAATGTCTACTCAGCGCAATGAAATATGTGCAATGAAATATGTGCAATGAACGGTGAATAAAGTCACAGTTTCATTATAAAACACACTAAAAAATATATGCGCTTTATGGAAATACATCAGAAACGACAAACAAATATTATTGAGAAAATATCGATCATGATGCGTAGTGATAGAATAAAGGGGAGAAGGAGAGAAAATTTAGAAAAATTTCGAAATATTTAAGATTTACAAATAGGCCTACGTCTAGGCAATTATCTCTTTTTCAGAAGATTTTGATGACTCTCTTCAGAGTAAAACATTTAAAAGGAAGAATGATTAACATTGTCAAATGCAACGCGAACTGCACAAGTTTTATTACGCTCAAACTAGTTCCTGTGATTCTATAATATGAAATAATCTCTCTTATGAAAATAGCTTCACCGAAAGTTATATCTAACCGATAGGGCCTACATGAAATTACCTTCATAGACATTTGTATGCCTATCAAATAGATAATCAAATTACCTTCACAGAAAGTTATACCTAACATGTAGGCCTGTGCCTACATGAAACTATCTTCGTAAAAATTGGATCTAAGAAAAATATGAAACTACCTTCACAGAAAGTTGTCGCTGCCATACAGGCCTACATGAAATTATTTTAATAGAAAGTTGTATCTAACAAATGCATGAAATTACCGTTACAGAAAGTTCTATCTCAACTCCTGTTCCTTTCACATTCTGCACTTCAGCCACGAGCTTCACAATTGTAGATCCACCAGTGCTGCCACTCGATGACAGGGTAATGTTGCTCATGGTATCAGTACCAGAGAAAGCAATGAGGGTATCTAAAGGAAGTTAGTGGCAACGACGTTTTGGTTAATGCAAAGTTCACAATAGCAAAATCTCGTACATGTGCATGTAATCTATCGTGACATTCGCCAGTAAGAAGACCTATTTGCAGAATTAATTTGGACTAGGACCTACATTCTTTATGCTTTTGATTATTCTCTAGATTCTCGTTGGTCACTATTTATATATGTGGAATCGTATTCCAAAAAATAGCTAAGGTTGACCAACAAAAACCACAGTGGGCCTTCTAGGGCATGCTTACGTTTCCTGAGCATAGGTCTTCTATAATGTCGAAGGTCACACATTTACTATAAGAGTTTGTTGGTGTATTGTAGTTGGTCGGATGGGCCGGTGGCGAGACCTTCAGATATTCTGCTTACGAAAACATATATATATATATATAGATGTAGAAAGAAGTAAGTAAGCATACATACATACATACTATGTCTCTCTGCCTACACACTATGTATGTGTGCGTGTGTGTGTGTGTGTATGTACTGAGCGAGATAGGTAGATAGATAGATAGATAGATAGATAGATAGATAGATAGATAGATAGATAGATAGATAGATAGATAGATAGATAGATAGATAGATAGATAGATGGATGGATGGATGGATAGATAAATTTATAAAGATATATAGATAAATAGAATGATTGATAGATACACATACACACGCGCACACACACACACACACATATATATATATATATATATATATATATATATATATATATATATATATATATATATATATATATATATATATATATATATATATATATATATATATATGGAGAGAGATAGCTAAATACACAAAACAGACAGACTGACAGACGGATATATGGTTGGATGGATAGATAGACAGATAGACAGACAGATAAATAGATAGATAGAGATATACATACAGACATACTTGATTTGTCTCACAGATTCGCATTGGTTTTTTTTTAAAAATGCAAACAGCTCAACTGACAATAGCTTTAAAAAAAGTATCCTAGAAATCAACTTTTGTCAAATCTTTTCCCTTTGTCAATAACTGTCAAATTTTTTTAAGCGTCCCTCCCCCATAATTGTTGACGTAATATGGTCATTCCCCTCTACATATAGCCTTGACCTGACGTTTATGTAGTGTAAACTAAATTCAATAGTTAAAACGCGAATTTGTGAAGGCGTAGGTCACAGGCTGATATGGGACCAACAGGAACTGGCACATAGTCTTACTTTACACAATGGAAAAGGTTAATTGTTTCTGCAGATAGTTGTTAATTCGTACATCAGGTTGGTAGATACGTCTTCGGTACGAGTAGGGGTTTATGTAAAAATACAGGATCATTTTCTCTTTTTCGTAGGCAATTATCTCTTTTTCAGAACATTTTGATGACTCTTCAGCGAAACATTTAAATGGAAGAATGATATATCCGCCATTTTATAACTTGCTCCCCAGTACTAAATATCATAATCTACTCCCCAGTACTAAATATCATAATCTACTCCCCAGAACTAAATATCATAATCTACTCCCCAGAACTAAATATCATAATCTACTACCCAGAACTAAATATCATAATCTACTCCCCAGTACTATATATCATCGTCTACTCCCCAGTACTAAATATCATAATCTACTCCCCAGGTACTAAATACCATGTTCTGCTCTCTAGTACTGAATATCATGTTCTGCTCCACAGGTTCTAAATGACATGTTCTGCTGTCTAGTACTAAATGACATGTTCTGCTACAGTCATGTTCTGCTCCTAGTACCAAATGTCATGTTCTGCTCCCCAGCACTAAATGTCATGTTCTGCTCCTAGTACTAAATGTCATATTCTGCTCCCAGTACTAAATTTATTCTTCTTCTTTGTTCACTTGAAACATGTCTATATCTATAATTCTGTCTCCTTAATAAAACTCACTGTCTTTTGTAGTTCATACAGTGTCCCATAGAGCTTTGATTCCAGTGTTGTTTCCTCTGGCCAATATGTCTGCCTCAGCGTTTCATGCTCAGAACACTCTTGAAGTATATGTTTGGCACTCTGTGCTGCCTGTCCACATGTACACATGGCCGTGTTGTCAATCTTTAACTTTGTATGCATGTGGCTGCGGAGTCGGTTGTGTCCTGTTCTTAGGTTAGAATTATAACTTGTTCTGATCTGTTCAAAATGTGATAGTCATCTTGTGCTGGTGTTTGTTGCTTTCTTATTGACTTGATCATCTGTCTTTTCTGATGGTAGGTGATTGGTATATCTGGTTGGTCTTCGGCAGCACCATCCTTAGCCAGTCGGTCTGCTTTTTCATGTCCTGGTATTCCACAGTGAGTGGGTATCCACTGCATGGTTACCCTATACTCGTAAGACAATTGATTAAGTAGTTTTTGCAAGTCTTTCAGTTTTCCAGACTAGAGAGCTTGAAGCACTGACCTTGCATCTGTCAGGAATACCACAGGCTGTAGGCCAGAGTTGGAGCTTAGCAATTTTTATTAGCAACCACACTAATTGCCTGGATTTCTGCATCATAATTATTGCAGAATTTCCCTGTTGGTGTTCTGATTGTATCTCTAGGCTTGTGTGGATATTCTATATATACACCTGCACCACCATTCCTCACTGCATTCTGTGCTGACACATCTGTGTATACTCTGACCCACATATCTTGTGGATATTACTCATCCAGGAAACTGAGGGTGACTGTCATTCGCTGCACACTGTTCTGTTCATCCTCCCTTAGTATTCTTTTCACATGGGTCTGAATGTATATTGGCCTTCCCTGCCTTTCACTCCAAGGGGTTTGTTCTGGTACTGAACATAAGGGGCTGTCAACTTCAGGTAGGTCTGTAAGTTGTCTATGGAGTCGTTTAGCTTAGTGGATAAAGCTGCTTCTTTTCAGTCGCTCCATTGCTAGATTTTGAAATCTTTCCGTCATTGGATGACTTGGCATACACTGATACATTTCTGCTTGAATTAGTACTATTGTGTCTCTGCGTTCACCAAGTGTTTGAATTCTTCCCATTTTCTGCATCTCTACTATGGGTGTTGATTTCATTGCTCCCAACATTATTCGAAGTGCCTGATTTTGCACTTTATCTAGATCTTGTAATGATCTTGTAAACTTTACTGAGTATATTTCCACTGGCTCCCCATGTGGTTCCACTTAGTTTTCTCAGGATAGCTAACTACCTCCTGGCTTTTGTTGTTGCTTTGTTTATGTGCTGCTTCCACGTCATTCTATCATCAAAAGTAACTCCGAGGTATGTGGGTTGTTTGTCTTCTTTCAAGAGCTCTCCATCTATTTTGATATGACCGGCTTTTTGTTTTGGTGAGAGGGTAAAGAGTGTAGTGCTGCACTTATCTGTGTTAATGCTGACGCACCATCTATTAGCCCATAAGGTTAGGGCATCGATAGCTCTTTGTATTTGTTTAGTGGCCACTGTTGCATGTTCTTCCGTGCACCAGATCACCAGGTCGTCAGCATACATTGCCACTTTGATCCCGTGTGGTAGTTCAGCAACTAGGTCATTGATGTAAACCAAGAAATGTGTGGGTGACAGGACTACTCCCTGGGGGACTCTCTTGCTCTTGCGACCATCTAATTGTATCCTGGCTCTTCTATTATGCAGGTATGCTTTTACCCATTTGTACATTCTTGAGCTAACCCTGCAATTTTGCAATTTCTTTAAGACTCCTTCTTTCCAGACCTTGTCAAATGCTTTCCTGAGGTCTATCCATGCTGCTTGTACCAGTTTCTTATCTTGGAAGGCATCCTCAATCTCTTGGGAGAGGTAGGTTGTCTGATCTTCAGTAGAGTAGCACTGTCTGAAACCTGCTTGCTGTGATACCAGAAGGTTTTCACTTTCAAGGTACCACTACATCCTAAGATTGATAATGCGTTCCATTGTTTTACATAGACAGCTTGTGAGGCTGATGGGCCTGTAATTGGAGATGTGTTGCCATCTTTTCCTGATTTGAGGAGTGGTATCATTATTGCTTCTCTCCACGCCTGTGGTATATTACCTGTTGACCAGCTTGTGTTAAAGATCTCTAGTAGCTTTGCTCTTGCTGCAATTACCAGGTTTTTAATCATTTCATTGGACACTCCATCAGCTCCAGGGGACTTTCTCATTTTTAGTTTGGATATTGCATGCTCCAGTTCTTTCATTGTGATTGGTGCCTCCATGACTTCAGGAATAGGTTCGCCTTGTCCAATGTTTTGCTGGTTCTCTCGAACCTCCTGTTGTTTGTCTGGGCTAACTTTGACGTTATTGTCTTCTGCAAAGGAATCTGCAAAGTAATCAGCTGGATGTTTTACCTGTTAAAATGTTTCTATCTTTATAAAGTGTGATCCTGGTATTTCTCCCTGTACCTTCGTCATTTAGTTGTTTTACAAGTTTCCATAATTTCCTAGTATCTCTTTCTAGGTTCAGCTACTCTGTTTTTTCTTTCAAACTGCTCTTTCTGGCTTGTAACTTGGCTCTTTGAAATTTAGCCTTTGTTTGCTGATATTTGTTGTGATGTTTTTGGCTAGGTCTGTTCTCAGCCTGCTGTCTAGATGTTTACATCTCATTTTGCAGATTTTCCAGTTCATCATTCCAGTAGGATTTGTAGTTTTTGCGTGCCCCCCCCCCCCCCCCCCCCGGGTATGGTTTTACTAGCAGCATGTAGTATACAACTATTAAATTCACTCATTGTTCTATTGATGTCTTTGTCCAAGTTGATGTCCTTAGCTAGAACACTGATTAAATGCTTGTACATTTTCCAGTCTGCCCTTTTATAGTTCCACCTAGTGAGCGTGCTGCTGTCCTTGGTAAATTCATTGTGGATTTCCAGAAATACTGGTCTGTGGTCGCTACCCCCAAGCTGCTTTCCAACGACACGTGTGATGTTCCATTCCAGTCCTGGTGAGTGGAATGCCAGGTCTGGTGTAGAGGTGGTGTGCCATGCTCTCGAGTAGAAGGTTGGTGAGTCTGCTGGCTGGTTAATAAGGATGAGATTATTTTCATCCTACCAGCTCTCAAGTTCGTCACCTCTCTTGTCGATATGATCGTAGCCCCAGCTCAGAGAGTGGCTGTTGAAGTCACCACACACCATAAGTCTCTCTTTGTCTGGAATTGTGTCTAGTGCCAATGGTTTATCATTTGGGCAGTAGTAGTTCAGGAGATGGAATTCTGCACTGTTTGTTTTTAGGTGGAGCATCTGGTATTCTGCCCCTTCCACATATACTTCCAGCTGACATGCGCTGATATTGTTTTTAACAAGTGTCAGAATTCCACCCTTTCGCCTGTCCTTTCTGTCAGACCTGTAGCACTGGTAGCCTCTGATTATATGAAGGCTATGCTGCTGCTGAGGTGTGTTTCTTGGATACAGCATATATTAACTTGTACTTCACTGATGACATTTTCAAGTTCCAATTTTTTGCTGTATCCATCTCTTTTACTGTTGACACCCTGAGCATTCCAGTGCATTATTTTTATTGGTCGTTTGTTTGTTTGGCCAGTAGCTCTATTCCCTTGCCTCCTGGCTCCCGGGGCAATTGAGAAGGACTTCCAGTAATTGAGGTTGGGCCCTTTCGAGGTATAGGACCCGGCACCGTCCCTGCCTGAATAACCGCCACAGGGCAGCCACCATAACATCTTATAGATGCAGACATGTTTCCATTGTGTTTTGTGCGTGGTATCCTGATTATATGTGCGCCTTTTGGCTGGATGCCTCCGTCTTCAGCACTTTGCTTACTTGGGCTGGACTATGGTCCTGCTGGAGTGGGTGTTATTTTCCAGCCCCTGATGGCTGAACTAAGCCCCATCACCACTTCAAGGTGCTGGCCTCGATGGGGCCAGTACTAAATGACATGTTCTGCTCCCCAGTACTAAATGACATGTTCTGCTCCCAGACACTAAATGTGTTGTTTCACAGCACTAAATATCATGTTCTGCTCCACAGTACCAAATATCATGTTGTGTTTCTTAGTTCTTAGTACTAAATCTCATGTTCTGATTTCGAAAGGGTGTCTATAATCCCCCTAACCCAATCCCCATATACGGGCTTAACGATACTTCTTGGTAAGAATGGCACAACGATACTTCTTGGTAAGAATGGCACAACGATACTTCTTGGTAAGAATGGCACAACGATACTTCTTGGTAAGAATGGCACAGATGGGATTTCATTTAACATAGCCAGAAATAGAGTTATTAAAAAATGCTTAAAATGTAGAAATTATACGAGTAATCCTTATTACATGGATGATGCGATTCTAATACTTACTGACAGTATTAGTCTGACCAACAACTTTGTCCGACTGGTAAAGTCTGTAGATTAACGGGAGGTTGGCTACAGTGTCCACATAGTTTTTGCAAACCACATTAAATCTTAGAACAGAAAAGTATGAGAAAAAGAAATTTTGTTAGAAATGCGGAAAAGAGGGTAAGCACCCTTACACTAAAACGTACTTAGAAACGTGAGATAACAAGGCAGTCTCCCTCAATATAAAGTGTACTCAGAAACGTGAGATAAACGATTAGAAATTTGGTCAGACATTACAATACTTCCTCCATGTTGAGCCCCATAGTCAAAGGGCCTACATTCTTTTATGTTTGTTCTGCGAAGAGTAGGCCTATATCTTTTTTCTATTGCCATATGGTATCCATTTAGTACGGTTTATAATGTGGAAGACTGACGGACCTATCGACAGCCTATTTGTCGTTTCGGGATATTAGAGGTAACACTCTGTACTACGTTTACATTTGAACCCAGCGTTTCTAAATCAGCGCCAACGATACTGGACACCACTTCCGTTTGTTGTAAATCGATCGTCGCTTGTGATACACGTGTTTGTGATTCTAAAACTTCATTCATAACAATGGAATTTCAACTGTTGATTTGTGTTTCCTTATTTTTTTTCGGATGACTTCCTCAAATAGTGTATCATCATCATCAGGTGCCATGCCGGGTGGCGTAGGCGGTCATTGCTCTCCACAGCTCTCTGTCCACTTTATTATGTATCAAAGTCGTTGTTGTTTCTTTGATGTGCCAGGTTGTCAAACTGTCTAATATTTTCTCACGTTGTCGCCCTCTGTCTCTGGTACCTTCAATCTTGCCTGTTGTGATTACGTTCTCTAAACCTGCCTGTCTCATGAAGTGGCCAAAAAATAGTGTATAAACACTATAAATTGTAATGTTTTTGTGTTTAAATGTGATACAATTTACGTGGACTATATGTGCAACAATCTGTTTAGTTTTGTCCAGCTGGTTGTAGATAATTTTTTCCTCTTTTATATCCCCCACCTATATCTCATTTTATATATAATTATTGGCAGTAATATTATGTCTAACGAACGCCAATCAGTGGAACATTGAGTTACTAAGACGTTCATTTATGGATCGTGTTCTAGGAGTATATTTTAGCGAATTTTTGAAAAATTTAGCAACAATAAAAATGTTATGATTATAAAAAGCCAGGAAAAATCTTGGCATGACCGCTATAAATTATTTTTTTAAAATGTATTTGTAATTAAAAAATAATAAAACTTTCCTATGGATATAACAATAAATATAGAAGTTTTTGACATATAAGTACACAGAATCAGTAAATAAAGTTTTAAGTTATTGTTAGTTATCTAACATAAAATTACAAGTGACATTTGTTATCTAATTTTCTGACATAACATTTTAAAATTATGTACCTCAACCTTTTTTTTTTTGAAAAACAGTGATCAGATAGATACATGTCTAGCCACTGTAAACATATAGAGAATTCATTGCCGAGCATGCAAGAATATAGTACATATTATAGGAAGTGTAATTAAATGATTCATAATAAAATTGATGACATTAGTCATAGATAAAAATTCAGGCTGAAAAACTGGCTGGTAAAACCGCATTTTTGTCCCCGTCCCACTATTGAATTCTCATGCTATTCCCTGCATAACATTGAAGAGATTATTACTGAGTAATTATTGTTTCATTGTTACTTAATAACTATTACATGACTTACGTAGTTTTGAAATAACTGCTCTTTGTGGAATAAATAATTTGTTTTTGGTGAACACGTCCGTTTTAATTACGGGCTATTGTTTGCTGTGTTTCCCCAGGTGAATGGTGGTTGGTAGTATCCACACTTGCCGTTAGGCATATGGGTAGAAGACTCCAGTGTTCCAATGTTGGATGCTTCGTTTTGTTTACGTTGAGTCGTGTGTGTTCAAGGTTATCTTGATGCTTTCTATCCACTGATAGTTAGTTAGTCGTCGGATCATCATCACTGCAAACTGAACACATCCATAGTTGCTCCGATCTCTCCTTGAGTGTATCCGCCATCACACTTCTGCTGACAGTACCGGTCCTATGCTGGTTGACCATCATTCTTCTGCGCCCTCCAAAATGTTCACCTCTAGCAACACCGCATCTCAATCCCTGATCTTTAATCCTAGCCATTGAAAAGGAATCATCATCCACATTCGTCTCACTCTCGCGTGTTATATCTCTTAAGGAGTTCAAACCGTCAGCGCGATCCATTGCCCCATCGCCCTTTGCCACAATCGCACACGATGCCAGTTGATCCGCTCTTTCATTGCCTCGAACGCCCACATGTCCCGGCACGAAAATAAATGTAACCGCTTTCAAGCTCGCATTTCTCAAGGCCTCAATCCACTGTTCGCGAACGAGACCCACTTGTACCTTCTTAATCATACTCATAGAGTCACTCAAGATGCAGACCTGCGTTACTTTCTGTGTGTGTAGCCACTCAAATGCCTTGGTCACCGCCATAGTCTCCATGGTCATACTACTCGTAGTGACCGCAAAGGCACCACTTTCCTCCTTGATCGTTTTACCTGCGCACTGAGCTGTAAAGGCCCAAGAACTGCGAACATGCCTAATTACAGATCCATCAGTGTATAAAATCACATCCCCCTCTTTGGTATTCTCACTGATTAAAGCCTGCACTTCTTTCTCCACAGCTGTGTGACACCGTTCTCTGCATTCCCTGCTAAGTGATATTACTACTCTCAAACAAGTTTCGAAATCTGTGGGTAGACCTATCCATTCCGCACCAGCTGCCACATCCTGTAATCGGCACACGCTTTGTATTACATCGTCAGCACGTCCCATCCACGACCTTCCTCTCTTGAGTCTGCTGCCTTTAACTTTCTGTATTTCGGAATGCAACGGGTGTTCCTTATCTGCAT
Organism: Meghimatium bilineatum; assembly: GCA_034231615.1. Classification (NCBI taxonomy): domain Eukaryota; kingdom Metazoa; phylum Mollusca; class Gastropoda; order Stylommatophora; family Philomycidae; genus Meghimatium; species Meghimatium bilineatum. The sequence goes on from CM067298.1 coordinate 7,260,215, forward strand.
GTATTTGAAGGTACGCCCGTGCACGGCAATACTGTAATCTATGCTCAGCTGTTGGGCAGTCAAGTAGGTATCGCATAGCTCTTGTCGATGTGTCTCTTATGCATCCCAGAATGATACGCATTGCTGCATTCTGGACTCTATCCAGTCTTTCGATCCACTGATTTATTGGTCTAACGATTGCTCTATATCAAGATTTTCTTGTGTTATATTCCCTCAATCGTGAACATGAGTACATATGCACTAAAATATGGACATGAATTTATATGCTGCCAATCATGGACACGAGTTCATTTGCTCCCAATCATGGAGAAGAGTTTATATGCTCTTAATTATGGACAAAAGTTTATATGCTCTTAATCATGGACAAGAGTTGATATTTAGAGTATGACCATTAGCAAATTGTGAAAGTTTAAATTCAGCTAATTCTATCTCAGCAACTTTCAAAACATCTTAGTGACTTTCATAACATCGAGAAAAAGGGAAAATACAAGGTTACGTAAACATAGAAAAACTAATATCACTACAGGAAAACACACGAAAATGTTAATAGTTCTGCAATAATTGTGATATTATCTCTTTATCTGTATTACTACAGCCAACACCCGTATGTCGGTTCTTCACTTGCATTCTGGCAAATAGTTTTATGTAGTCCACTTGTTGCAGCACTGACATACTGCATATCATGTAGGCCTACTGTTGACTAGAATGTCTGAATTGTTTACTAGTTAGAAAACTAAGAGTAGTAAAGAAATACACAATTGATGTAGTAAAGTATACTAAGCCCTAGGGCAAATGGCACCAATCTTCAGAAGCAAACATGTAGATTTTAACACAAAAATAACACTATTCAAAACGATTATTATGCCAACACTGTGCTACCAATGCCAAACATGGGCAAAGACAGCACAAGACAAACGTAAACTTATTACAGCGGAAATGGCATGCTTACGCAGAATCATAGGAATAACGCTACGAGACATAGTGAGAAATGAAGCCATTAGACAAAGAACGGGCACCATCCCAATCTTGGAGTATATTAAGAACCAACAGATCAAATGATTTGCACACATCAGCAGACTACCATCAGACAGCATGCCACAGCAAGCTCTGCATGCTACACAGATACAGTGAAGGCAGACCTAGAGGCCGACCTCGAAAACGATGGACCACCGAAATAAAAGAGGCGACAAATTCCACAAAATACTCAGCACACACGAGGGTTATCACCAGAGAACTCTTCTACCCATGAAATGCGATAAAGGGATTAGCCAATAGATAGATAGAAAACTAGAGCTTTAACGTAGGATTAACTCATCACTTTAATATCAATCATTATGAATTGCTGGACAAATGTAGCCGCCATGTTGTGTCTGCGTGTCTGTCATTAATAATTTAGAACATATCCATAAATTACGCAAACAATTTTTTGATAATGTTTGACCACTTACTCCTTGTCAACAAACTATCAAGAATTACCCCCCCCCCCCAACCTCCGCTTAATTCTGTCAAACTACCACCCACCCAGGCCCGCTTTTATAAAAAATATAAAACTAAAGAAACATAAAAACAAAAGAAAATTAGAATTTTTTTATTGTTTTCCCCAGCTTTTTCGAAAAAAGTGTTTCCCATTTAAACAATGTAATTTATAACAGTTTTATTGATGTTAATTTTCAGCAATACTTTAACTTTAAGCCTACCCCCCCCCCCCTCCCCACTTATCAGCAATAGTCGAAAATGTACACAACCCTTACAATTAAATGTTCACAACCCCCCCCCCCCCCCAATATAATTTATGGACGTCCGCTTACAAAGATTACAGATCAATTCTTATATGCATACTTAGTAAATATAGCCTCGCCCGATTGTGGGCTGATAGTGCAGTCATCTCCTTGAGGGGGTGCCTCTATTTCAAACGAGTACATTGCAAGTGATTGGAAAGTGCTTTGATTATTAAATTGTTTGTCCTCGAAAACTCGAACTGAAAAAAAAACGTAATGGTAAATATGCAAGCCAAAGCATTAATATTATCAATACAAACAACGTTTGGGAAACTACTGCACTTATACTGTGTTCGCTCTAAGAACGAAGTGGGTCAGTGTTTCTGATTGGTTGTTGGACTCAACACGCATTAATCGATTGTAAAGTGCCCAATAATATTGTTTTTAAATTTCGATTTAAAATATGTGTTTTTTAAAATGTTGTTTAAATATTGTTTTTAAATGGTTTAGATAATATTGTTTTTACATGTCATCAGCTGTTAAAAATCACCTGTTGTCGCGGAATAATGGGGGGGGGGTGTTTTGCCCCACTTCAATCTTAGAGTGAACAGAGTTATAGCAACCTAATGACACCTATAGCGGTTGTTAATAAACTACATTACTTTAGAAATTAGAAGGTGAATCTGGAAAAGTTTGACAAGGAGGCAGGGGGAGTCAGGCACATGTTGGTGTCAACAATACTTTTATTTTAAAACACCAATTAAAGTTTTTAACTTGGACACATTTGTCTAAAAATTTGAAGCAAATCATGAATAAGTGAGACTGCTGGAAAACTGTATACCAATAGTGCTTACGTAAACCACAAGGTCTATGTGACAACTTTGAAATTGTCTTGTATACTGTTATTTGTATTGTTTCATAGCCATGTCCTATAGTCTGATAGTTTATGTTATATTGTATGTTACATCTATAGTCTGATAGTTTGTGTCATATTGTCTGTTACACCTATAGTCTGATAGTGTGTGTCATATTGTCTGTTACACCTATAGTCTGATAGTTTGTGTCATATAGTCTATGTCACACCTATAGTCTGATAGTTTGTGTCATATAGTATATGTTATAGCCATACCTTGTAGTCTGTCTGATAGCCTGTGCGTTTATTGAGCTGATAGTGTTTTATATAAGTAACATTGTTAAACAAATATTGCTTGTTGGTTCATTTTCTGCTCAACATTTTCTGTGGAGGGAGTGTATTCTAAATTTTTTTTAAATTTTATATTATTATACAGAAAGGTGGGAGGGGTGGGGTGATTTTTTACCGTTGCTGACATGGGGGAAGAGATCATTTTCAAATGTCAAAAGTTTTCTAACATTTAATGATGTAATTTATGGGCATTCCATGTGTAGAATTATATAATGTGAATGTATGTCTAATAAAAATATATAATGTGAATGTATGTCTAATAAAAATATACTGAGAACATTTAATACAGAAATATTTTGGTGTGGTACAATCCCCAGGTATTGTAAGCATGATAACACTTGGATCCCTTTGTGGTAGGATTCTGGCGTATCTCCTTAGCTTGACATCATACACGGGAGATATCATCTCCCTAGCTTGACTTCATACACGGTAGATATAATCTCCCTAGCTTAACCTAGCTCCAACGCATAACCTCCTTAGTTGCACCTTGCGACATGCATGGTTGGCAAACAATGTTGTTATTATTTGTTTATTCATGACCCGACAGCACATGGGCTAAATTTTGGTATGGAATGTGAAATGTTGGTATGGAAGATGAAATGTTGGTATAGATTATGAAATGTTGGTATGGAATATGAAAATAGGTTTCAAAGAATGAAAGAACGTATATATTATTACGTATATATATCAGTTCAGGGTCGTAGATACGTTCCTTTCAAGAGGTTGGGGAGGATGGGTGGTTACTTACAAAAATTAATAAAAAGTTATTCATGAGTTCGGGTGTGGTAGAACTTTTAACCGCCTTTTAGCCAAAAAAATTACAACGGTGTGGCTCTTGGTCCGCCTTTTCCCTAGTACTATATGCCATGTTCCTAGTACTATAATCATGTTCCTAGTACTATAATCATGTTCCTAGTACTATAATAATGCTCCTAGTACTATAATCATGTTCCTAGTACTATAATCATGTTCCTAGTACTATAATCATGCTCATAGTACTATAATAATGCTCCTAGTACTATAATCATGTTCCTAGTACTATAATAATGCTCCTAGTACTATAATCATGTTCCTAGTACTATAATCATGTTCCTAGTACTATAATCATGCTCATAGTACTATAATAATGCTCCTAGTACTATAATCATGTTCCTAGTACTATAATCATGCTCCTAGTACTATAATCATGCTCCTAGTACTATAATCATGCTCCTAGTACTATAATCATGTTCCTAGTACTATAATCATATTCCTAGTACTATAATCATGCTCCTAGTACTATAATAATGTTCCTAGTACTATAATCATGTTCCTAGTACTATAATCATGTTCCAATTCGCTAAGGAGGTTTACACCCTCCTCACACATCTATCTACGGACGATGATAGTGAGCTCTGGAAATGTCCTGTCATCAGATATAATATACCGTCGCAATAATTAGAAAAGAACAATCAATTCTAGCAATAAACAAAAATCAATCAAACAAATAAACAAACTATTCTATCCCCAGGTAGATGAAGGTCAGAATATCCACACATGTCGTTAAGCATAGGGGTGGTGACTGGGAGATGTAGCAGTCTATCCAAGATCAGATGTGTCACTTTGGCTGTGTTTAATCCATATTTGTTGAGGGTTGCCTTGATATTATTTATCAATATTCTTTTAGGTCCTCCTATGGTCTTATATCCGAATCTTCTCATGCTTTTATATGTTCGTGCCAGATTTTGTTTATGGTTCATTCTCAAAAGGTGTCCAAACCATTTTATCTATTGTTTTACGATCTATTCTGCGCATGGTCTTATACCGATTCATTTCCTGATTTCGCCATATCTTATTTTGTCTAGTTTGGTATCTCTTGCGGCTGTTCTCAAAGGCATTTTATCTTACATGTAATTTTTCTCTTCTGGGCTACTGTCAACGCCCATGTCATTGATAGCAATGAGCAATGAACAATCAGTGACAAATGAACGATCAATCACACAGAAGTACAATCAATCACACAAAAGTACAATCAATCACACAAAAGTACAATCAATCACACAAAAGTACAATCAATCACACAAAAGTACAATCAATCAAACAAAAGTACAATCAATCAAACAAAAGTACCATCAATAAAACAAAAGTACAATCATTCAAACAAAAGTACAATCAATAAAACAAAATAACCGATCTAAACACATAATCTTGTTAACTAACCATCTGTAGATACAGTACAGAATTTACGTATTAGCTGAACACGTTATAGATTAGGGCTCCCACTGTCTTGGGGCACCCACAAAATTATATTTAGTACTGACATAATATATGAACTTATAAAGGGTCCCATATCTCAAATAGCTTAGGGCCATATCAAGTCTAAATCCGGCGCTGTATAGATACGAAGAAAAAAACAACCATTGAAAACATACCAAGATTACTTACTCTGTGTGCTGCACCGAAACACATACTTGGCGCCTGGTAGCAAAGATTTTGTCCTTGTAGATACATAATAGCTATCGTATATAGAGTAATGTGTGATTGTTGTTTGTCCTAGAATCTTCACTACATCTTCCTCACCTAACGCTTGTCCATTTTTATCGATCTCCCAGTTGTAGCTGAGAAAGTGAATATCATCTGTTTTTAATTCCACATTTATCATGTTTTTAATTCAATATTTATCATATATTTTAATTCCATATTTATCATGTGTTTTTAATTCCATATTTATCATGTGTTTTTATTTCGATATTTATCATATGTTTTAAATTCCATAATTATCATGTGTTTTTAACTTCATATTTATCATGTGTTTTTAACTTCATATTTATCATGTGTTTTAATTCCATATTTATCATGTGTTGTACATTATTCCATTTACATCAGCTTTTGTTATCTTGATTATTTCGTATGTTTGACTATAATGTTAAGATAGTTGAACTCGTGCAAAATACTTTCATATTTGATTCCGGACATGCGGATGTAGAGGGAAACGAGTGAGCAGATAAACTGGCGGGTTCTGCTACCATAGCAGATGGTCAATATATGGACAGAGAAGACATAATCAACTATATATGAGAGTGTATGATCGAGGGATTTAGTTGTTAATTAACGCGAGTCAGTATTGAGAATTTGGAGTGAGGAAGGACGTATATTACTTCACAAAAATTCCATAAAGAATACTGAAATAATACAGACCGAAACCAGCAGCCGCTACCACTCTGAGAAATTTACCGAGGTAGAAATATGATCAACTGTAGACATGTCCGGTGTGTGAAGATGATTTATAATCTATCTACTGTCATTTCCACTTGCGCTGTTAAGCGTCGAGGGGAAAGAAGCTGAAGTTGTCTGTTATTCGCCATTGTCAACCAGTGTCTCTTTAAAGCTTCTTTGATTGTCTCCACTCATCTAGCAATTGCTTCTTTGATTGTCTCCACTCATCTAGCAATTGCTTCTTTGATGTCTCCACTCATCTAGGTATTGCTTCTTTGATTGTCTCCACTCATCTAGCTATTGCTTCTTTGATTGTCTCCACTCATCTAGCTATTCATCTTCTTCGTGCCTTGTAGCCCAATCTTCTGTTGTAGTATGCACGAAAGGCTGGTTGCATTCTTTTCATTCTCATGAGATAGCCAAAACACATTTTTATGGTTTGTTGACTCTCGATGTCTTGACTTGAGATGATCTTCATTTCTCCTTCTTTCTCTTCTGGTAATATTTATAACTTTCCTCTAACATCTATTTCACACACTGTGATCTTTTTCGCAAGTATCTTTGTCGAGGACCATGTTTGACAATGGTAACACAGAGTCAGTATAAAAATACTTTTTATCAATTGTCGTTTTGGCGCGATGCAAATTGTTCGTTGTTTGATTATTGGAAACAGCTGGCACAAGTGACAGCATTAGCTTCCTGACATCTGGTATTGATCTTTCTATCGCGTGTACCCGAGAGTAATGTTATGCTGATATTCAGCATACAAAATACCTAAAACAAAATAAAAATTTAAACATAGCTAGAGAATGAATACAGTTGTTAATATCATTTTCTCATACTATCGCTAAACAAGTCATCTGCTTGGTAATAGAAATTAGTTGGGCCGCTTCCCTCGACTATACAAGTCATATCGGCTAATGGTAAAGCCACGTCTTCTAAATTGACACTTCGATTATTCCATTGACATTTATTGGTCTTTACACACATTATAATCACGAGACCAATGAAAATAACGCGAATTGTCAATGGTCTGAAGTGCAGTGATGTCGGTTCATAACTCATAATTTATGTACACGAAATAGGTCACAAGTGTGAAGTCATGTATAAATATCAGTGGCATGTAACAACAACATAACTATGAGAAGCTATTGCTAAGTTCCGCTACTACAAATACCCAATCAGAGTTTATTTTACTTTTGTTGTTTTCTAATTATTTAATACAAATAAATAAAAGAAACAGATATGTAGATAATAGCCGCATATCGCAGGCAATAATGACAACAGTTTCAGACTTGTTTTCTAGAACCAACTCTGGTGTATGTGGAGATAATAGCCGCATATCGCAGGCAATAATGACAACAGTTTCAGACTTGTTTTCTAGAACCAACTCTGGTGTATGTGGAGATAATAGCCGCATATCGCAAGGCAATAATGACAATAGTTTCACACTTGTTTTCTAGAGGGACACTTGTTTGATCAGAATTGGGTGCATGTGTGTTGTTCTACCATTTGGGACACTTGTTTATCAGAATTGGGTGCATGTGTGTTTTTCTACCATTTCGGGCAGCTGTTTTCTATGTGCCTCTGAGATTTAATGCCTCTCGGTAAATCACGCGTCTTTGCTGGTAGTGATGCCATAATTCCGAGAGACAGACTCCGATGTTTAGATATAAAGATTGAGTGATCCGTCATCGACTCTCCTCGGAGTATTTGTCACTTTCAGTTTGTGTAATATTGTTAGATTTAATAATTATATCACTTATGTTCTAACTTGCAGCAAATTTTTAAAAACAAGTTTAAGAACTTTCAACGTTTTCAACAGTCAAAGTTCCTGTGCATTTTTTGGACCCTTATTGGGTCATCATAAATCTGAGATTTCACTCAAAAGTTCATCATAATACATCCAGCATTCTGCGATAAAATTTCAAGAGGCCGTAGGCAGGGATTTCTGAACTAATTATAGTTGAAAAACTTACGTGATAGACTGCATAGTTTCTCTTAAATATGGGAAAGTCACATGAAGAACAAGATTCTTGTTGGAACCGATTATGCCACTGCAGCTTTTTAGACACCTGTAACCATGAATTTTGGAATAGTTCTTGAACTGATCGCCTTGAAAATTAATATCTTCGAATAGTTTTCTAATATATTTTGTGAATGTTTAAATGTATCTTCTATAATTGTGAATGCTAACACTAACAGTAACTGCTGTTGGTTTAGTATAGAGAACTAATGAGGTCAAAACTGTTTCACAGCCAATGTCACGTTTAGTTAGTTAGTCGTCGGATCATCATAACTGCAAACTGGACACGTCCATAGTTGTTCTATATCTCCCTGAGTGTATCCGCCATTACACTTCTACTAACAGTACCGGACCTATGTTGGTTGACCATCATTCTTCTGCACCCTCAAAATGTTCACGTCTAGCAACACCGCAATTCAAACCCTGATCATTAATCCTGGCCATTGAAAACTCATATACCAGATTTTAAGAGATCCAACGACAACATAGAAATTCCAGATGTTCCATTATTAAAAGTCTACAATTTTACATATTTAGGCACCAATCTAGCATTGGATGGAGACTCATCTAAAGAAATTTTACACCGTTTTGCCCCTGCAGCGATGCTTTCAATAAACTACGTAACATCTGGACGTCAAACACACTAAGAAACACCACAAAACTCAGGTTGTTTAACTCCAACATCATCCCTATTCTATCATATAGATGCGAAAGTTGGAAAGCCACAAAAGCCACAGATAAGAGAATCGACTCCGTTGAAAACAAATGCCTACGTATCATTTTGAATGTTAAGTGGAGCGACTTTAAATCTAACACTACTATAAGAGAGGAAAGAAAACAAACCTATATATCTTCCTTCATTAGACAAAAGCGTTGGACTTACATCGGCCATGTTCTCAGAATGAACAGCCTAAGAATTCCCCATCAGTCACTATATTGGGTGCCACCTGGAGTAAGAAGAAGAGGGAGACCTAGAGAAACTCTACGAAGAACCATTAATAGAGAAGGCATGTCAATGAACCTAAACAACACGCAACAATTGAAAGACCTGGCAACACAAAGACAGAAATGGAAAGCTATGGTTTCTGCCCTATGCGCCGCCTATGGCCCTCTAGGAACATAACATAACATAACATAACATATCATAACATAACATATCATAACATTGAAAATGAATCATTATCTACACTAGTCTCACGCTCGCGTGCTATATCTCTTAAGGAGTTCAAAACGTCAGCTCGATCCATTGCATGTGCCACAATCGCGCATGGCGCCAGTGCATCTGCTTTTTCATTGCCTCGAACACTCACATGTCCCTGCACGAAAATAAATGTGAGCACTTTCAAGTGGTTCCACTATTAACCATATAACTATCCACGATAACTGTTGTCATTATCTTATGTCTTGTATATAGTTTTAGTGAGTGTTGTATATATTGTTAGTGAGTGTTGTATATATTGTTAGTGAGTGTTGTATATATTGTTAGTGAGTGTTGTATATATTGTTAGTGAGTGTTGTATATAGTGTTAGTGAGTGTTGTATATATTGTTAGTGAGTGTTGTATATATTGTTAGTGAGTGTTGTATATATTGTTAGTAAGTGTTGTATATATTGTTAGTGAGTGTTGTATATATTGTTAGTGAGTGTTGTATATAGTGTTAGTGAGTGTTGTATATATTGTTAGTGAGTGTTGTATATATTGTTAGTGAGTGTTGTATATATTGTTAGTGAGTGTTGTAGTTCTGGTGGCAAATATTTTATTTCTTATGAGAATTTGTACACTCTTGTCATTATATTTTGTCTGGTTTATCTGCTTGTGCAGAATTACCACAATTTGGTTCTCGTGTAGGATTTAAACTATTTAAAGTATGCGTTATTCGTTGCGTTCTGTTCTCAATTGTACGATTGTGCTATGTGCCTAAGCGGCTGTAGTTTGTTGATTTTGATATTCCTGTCTGGATGAACTATTTCTATGTAATGACTAAGAAGGTTTTGGGGGTATTATTGGATGTATCATCCATAGATGGTCAATTGACCCAGAAATCAAATTGAAGTCGGATGTGACAGGTCGAAAGGCGCAGATATCGCAGCAGGCCTGTTAATCATGACACAATGCATTCTGCTATACGGATTAAATATTGCTAATATACAGGAATTTGAGAACGAACACAGAAGATGAAGAATAGAAGTGCTGTGGCCTGTCACGGATATCGGAAGATGAGAGTAAGGAGTTGAAGAGATAACAAATAATAATGCAAAATTAGATCAACGGGTTACTGGGAATACCTAACTATGAACAAATTTAGATGAAAAGGTATATAAAAAACATGCATAAAACAAAACAGAACAATTTTCGACGTATCGGTACAAATGGGACCTTTTTCAAGAAATTAATAACTTTTAAACCTAACGAATCAAAACAAACTTGATAACGGATTTTGACTGGGCCATGTTTCACTTACGGGAAACGTAGCCCAGTACCGGATGCAGAAATTCACAAGAAATGTAAAAGAGAAAATGAGTGCTTTCAATATGTGGCGGATATATTTTTGGCGCACTATAGATGAGTAATGACGAGGTTGTAAGGGCAGGGGGGGGGGGGGTTGGATAGAGTAAGAAATTGGTCGCAAGGGAAGAGGGCTACAAATAGAAGTAGAAAATATAGAAATATACAAGAGGGATAAGCATTTGACAGCGCATGGAATAGATATGCAAATACATACGGACATAGACATATATATATATATATATATATATATATACACACATAGATCTACACATACATATACATACAAATATATACAAACAACAATAGATAAGAAATACATACAAAACAAAATTGAAACATAGATGTATGAAAGATACCCACACAAAATGCACAAGCATGTAAATATATCTCCACACTCAAGTGAGGGCCCACACAAGAATATGCGTACATATTGACACATAATGAAGAAGTCATATATATATACATGCATCCACATAAACATTTCCTCACATAAATAAATGCAATAATATGAACGCACGCACGCACACACACACACAAGTATTCCCATAAACATTCGTTCACATGAAAATATTACCATGCAATGCTATAACACGTACAAATGTGTGGCCCAAAGTAATTGTATGGATACATAGAAACATGTAAAACAAAATGCATATACAAATAACTATACATGTGTGGGCTACTATCAGTGAGACAATTACAATAATAAAAATAAAGAAATAAAAGTCAAGATATGTAAATTATTGAACAATATTATAACAATAAGATATACAAATGATGGACTAGAGTGCAAAATAATCACATGTTAACATTAAAACACCACATAATACAAATATACAGAAGTCTGGCAAACACAACAATAATTAATACAGAACGTGTACAAAGACAAACAATGGTAAGATCAGTACAATACGGAAGTAGAGGTTATGAAGAAGAAGTGGATAAATCTAATGACACGATGATTGATGTTCATACCATGTGGTTGTAAGACTCCCATATGAAAAATTAGACGATTTTCTAAAGACTAACGTTGCCGATCATCAGTGTAACACCGTAACAAACCAGTTACAGAGACATCAGAGCTACCATGATTTGACAGGCTGATAAAATGATTAGCAACTGGGGATTCACGATGATTCGTGATATCTCCCAAATGTTTGGCGAATATATCAGCTAAACGTCTACCAGTCTCACCGAATGCATCAGTAAATAAGGCGCAGATATCGAAGTCACAGTTGTAAACCCCGATGTAACGTATACCATTCTCTGGACTACGTGCTACTAACCAGCAGGAGTTTGAGACTGAATGAAGAAGAGTAAGATAGAGCAGTTAATATTGTTCTGTTATATATATATTAAGATTGATATAAAATGATTCACTGTCAACAGTGAACTAATATAACTCACACTTATGATTCATTGTCAACGGTAAACTAGTATAACTCACACTTATGACAGTGAACTAATATAACTTACACTAATGATTCACTGTCAACGGTGAACTATACAGTATAACTCACATTTATGAACAGAAAGACCTTTGCTACAAGTCTCGTGAACTACTTACACTAAAAGCATAGGAAGGAAACTGCTATCCTCAATGTGAAGTTGAATACTGTCTTTTTTTTGAATCAACTCATTCGATTTCAGCGAGGCTGTTATTGATATTAAAATGGTCACATCTTCTGATAATTCTTCCTTGGGTATCTGAATTTCTTTTTGAGACCTGGATGTACCTGTTGAAACGAAGTTATATTGTGCTATGTTTCATTCATTTTATGTTTCAATACAATCCATTAAAACTTTCAGAAATCATGATTGCAAAATCAGAGATACAAACACAAAGATAGCAGAGATATTTTGACTACATTATCTGCTTGAAAACTAACATATAGTTGTGAAATTATTCAAAAAAGTTACTGAAATATATACACTATAACGTATCCCTGGGAATTTAAAGAAAGTATACTTACACCATTACCAACGTAACAACGTAACTTAATAGACGGTATATATATATATATATATATATATATATATATATATATATATATATATATATATATATATATATATATATATATATATATATATATATATATATATATATATATATATATATATATATATATATATATATATATATATATATATATATATATATATATATATATATGGTAAAGTGTAATCCGAAATTAATAGAATGTATATTTAATAAAGTATTCATGGAAACTAACAGGAAAATATAGTTGGTATCGTTCTGTCCTACCAGACGATATTATTATTATTGAGCTATAAGTAGTATAAACTAAGATCCATAGTCATGATGGATGCGACTCACAAAACCAGTCTCAGTCACAAACGACAATGAGTCTTACATAGAGTGCACAGGATATCATAGGCCATTTGGTATCATCGTGGGCTGTTGTGTCTTTTTATACATGCAATTCTTCAACTATTTGCTATCATCTTTTATTTTTTGTGTGTGGATGTTTTTCATCTACGAAACACGATCAATGGTATCCTGTTCCCAGAATTCCGTTTCAATGTCCGTATATTGCATATCACGTATGCATACATCATTGTACTGAAGTAGAGATCGACCCTGATATATTTTCGCAGACTGTGATTCACCAGAAAGTAGATCTTTCGGTATTCAGGCATTTCCCATCCTCCTAGTGTGTCCTAGCCACCGGAGACAGCAGACTGCGAATTGTCTCTTCTTTCCAATACATAGTGTTAGTGACTTTGTGCTATCATACATCAGTGTTAGTGACTGTGTGCTACCATACATCAGTGTTAGTGACTTTGTGCTACCATACATCAGTGTTAGTGACTTTGTGCTACCATACATCACTGTTAGTGACTTTGTGCTACCATACATCAGTGTTAGTGACTTTGTGGTACCATACATCACTGTTAGTGACTTTGTGCTACCATACATCAGTGTTAGTGACTTTGTGCTACCATACATCAGTGTTAGTGACTTTGTGCTACCATACATCAGTGTTAGTGACTTTGTGCTACCATACATCAGTGTTAGTGACTTTGTGCTACCATACATCACTGTTAGTGACTTTGTGGTACCATACATCAGTGTTAGTGACTTTGTGGTACCATACATAGTGTTAGTGACTTTGTGCTACCATACATCAGTGTTAGTGACTTTGTGCTACCATACATCAGTGTTAGTGACTTTGTGCTACCATACATAGTGTTAGTGACTTTGTGCTACCATACATCAGTGTTAGTGACTTTGTGCTACCATACATCAGTGTTAGTGACTTTGTCTTGCCATATATCAGTGTTAGTGACTTTGTGCTACCATACATAGTGTTAGTGACTTTGTGCTACCATACATAGTGTTAGTGACTTTGTGCTACCATACATAGTGTTAGTGACTTTGTGCTACAATACATAGTGTTAGTGACTTTGTGGTACCATACATAGTGTTAGTGACTTTGTGGTACCATACATCAGTGTTAGTGACTTCGTGCTACCATACATCACTGTTAGTGACTTTGTGGTACCATACATCAGTGTCAGTGACTTTGTGGTACCATACATAGTGTTAGTGACTTTGTGCTACCATACATCAGTGTTAGTGACTTTGTGCTACCATACATCACTGTTAGTGACTTTGTGGTACCATACATCAGTGTTAGTGACTTTGTGGTACCATACATAGTGTTAGTGACTTTGTGCTACCATACATCAGTGTTAGTGACTTTGTGCTACCATACATCAGTGTTAGTGACTTTGTGCTACCATACATAGTGTTAGTGACTTTGTGCTACCATACATCAGTGTTAGTGACTTTGTGCTACCATACATAGTGTTAGTGACTTTGTGCTACCATACATCAGTGTTAGTGACTTTGTGTTACCATACATCACTGTTAGTGACTTTGTGGTACCATACATCAGTGTTAGTGACTTTGTCCTACCATACATAGTGTTAGTGACTTTGTGCTACCATACATCACTGTTAGTGACTTTGTGCTACCATACATAGTGTTAGTGACTTTGTGCTACCATACATCACTGTTAGTGACTTTGTGGTACCATACATCAGTGTTAGTGACTTTGTGGTACCATACATAGTGTTAGTGACTTTGTGCTACCATACATCACTGTTAGTGACTTTGTGGTACCATACATCAGTGTTAGTGACTTTGTGTTACCATACATCACTGTTAGTGACTTTGTGCTACCATACATCACTGTTAGTGACTTTGTGGTACCATACATCAGTGTTAGTGACTTTGTGGTACCATACATCACTGTTAGTGACTTTGTGCTACCATACATAGTGTTAGTGACTTTGTGCTACCATACATAGTGTTAGTGACTTTGTGCTACCATACATCAGTGTTAGTGACTTTGTCTTGCCATATATCAGTGTTAGTAACTTTGTGCTACCATACATCACTGTTAGTGACTTTGTGCTACCATACATCACTGTTAGTGACTTTGTCCTACCATACATAGTGTTAGTGACTTTGTCTTGCCATATATCAGTGTTAGTGACTTTGTCTTGCCATATATCAGTGTTAGTGACTTTGTGCTACCATACATAGTGTTAGTGACTTTGTCTTGCCATATATCAGTGTTAGTGACTTTGTCTTGCCATATATCAGTGTTAGTGACTTTGTCTTGCCATATATCAGTGTTAGTGACTTTGTGCTACCATACATCACTGTTAGTGACTTTGTCCTACCATACATAGTGTTAGTGACTTTGTGCTACCATACATCAGTGTTAGTGACTTTGTGCTACCATACATCACTGTTAGTGACTTTGTGGTACCATACATCACTGTTAGTGACTTTGTGGTACCACACATCAGTGTTAGTGACTTTGTGGTACCATACATCAGTGTTAGTGACTTTGTGCTACCATACATAGTGTTAGTGACTTTGTGCTACCATACATCAGTGTTAGTGACTTTGTCTTGCCATATATCAGTGTTAGTGACTTTGTGCTACCATACATCAGTGTCAGTAACTTTGTCCTGACATACATCAGTGTTAGTGACTTTGTCCTGTCACCTGACTCCAAGAAATCGTCACAGGCACCGCATGTAAAAGCTGTTTAGTCGTCTTTCCTGATGCATGTAGATTGTCCATGTTTCACTGACGTACAGGATAATGAGGACACAAGCATAGTAAACCAGGAGTTCAGTTGTTATTGTTAATTTTCAGTTTCTCCATAACACTTTTTTAATCTGCTCATTGTTCTCGATGCCTTGCCAATCCGGATGTTTATTTCTAGATCCAAAGATAATTTATATCTAACTGAGATTCCTAGAAATGTAAAGCCAACAACCTCTAGCCAATCACCCTCTATGACAATTTGTGGCTGCTTCCTGACCACCTGTGTCATAATTTGTGTCTTTGGTTTGCTGATTATTAGTTCAAACACATGGCAGCTATTAGAGAAGGCAGCTAGTAGGTATTGTAGTTTCTCTTCTGTTAGTTCAAACACATGGCAGCTATTAGAGAAGGCAGCTAGTAGGTATTGTAGTTTCTCTTCTGAATCTGTAGTAAGTGCATTCTCATTATCATTATGTACTACATTACCATCTGTAAAGCAAAGAGTAACTACCGAAAGTATGCTTATTAAAGTATCCACGTAAACTGACAAAGTTTCTGACTAATGTATCCACATATAAACTAATAGAAAGTTCTAACTAAAATATTCACAGTAGTGAACAGACGTATACACTCCCTCTTTAGAACTATACAGTACTATATTTATATAGCTGTACAATAAAGTACTATATCTATATAGCTGTACAATAAAGTACTATATCTATATAGATGTACAATAAAGTACTATATCTATATAGATGTACAATAAAGTACTATATCTACATAGCTGTACAACAAAGTACTATATCTACATAGCTGTACAACAAAGTACTATATCTACATAGCTGTACTTATCTCCAGTTGATACAACTCATGAGAACATAGCCACCGCCTATCCCGCTAATACAATTTATAACTAAACGAGATTACTTTTAGGAACCCCCCCCCCTCCCCAATTCCATTTAGGGAAGTCGAATCTACTGTCTTGTCCCCGAGGGTATAATGTTGTCCCGATGGAATCCGAACGAATCTAGTACAGTATAACCAGAAATGTGTATAGTTTCGTAATCGTTGCTAGTAGAAACCACAACACACTAAGAAAAAAGAGAGGTATAACGTTTCGACTAACATACTTTCGCCTTTATCGTGACAGAAGACAATTAATATGTTCGAATGTTGAGAAAACAGAAGAACCACATGTACGTGTTTGTTCCAAATACACGCCGACTAAATATATTGAAGATACTTTCAATATATTAATACACACCATTCCTTTTATTTATATTGCTTTGTTATATTGGACATACACAACACCTGTAAGGTAAAAAGGTAAAGGTAGGTCCCATTGTATCTGCCATCAAGGATGAAGATAACTCTACATGTACTAAGCCGTAGCAACTATTAGGTGTGGTGGCCAGTTCCCCTCCTTGCTGTTTTTTTATCTTCCCTGTCGGTCAGTTGTCAAGGATTGCAGGTCTTGTGCATGTATGCATGTTTCTTTTAATTCATTCATAAACATTCTTCTGAGCGTTCTTCTGAGCGTTGTTTTTGGTCTTCCCTGTTTTCTTTACCCGTGCGTGAAGTAATGCGTGAGGTACTCATTTACAACTGAGTCGACTGGAGGAGTGGTCGTGTCAAGTGAGAAATCACAACCCGGATTTTTTTTTTAATGTTTGGACGTGGTTTCGAACCTGGCACGTTGTAACCAGATGATAGCAGGCAAGCGCACTATCCACTAGGCTACCACGCTTTGTTACTTTATACATACAAATTAAACCATTTGCTAACATGTTGCTCATTTCTTCGCTAAATAATTGTATAGTTTTATTATAATCATTAGTTTATTATTATTACTTTTATGATTAACATTATGAACATGAGAAACACAGATGTTACATATGAACATAAATAATAAAGGACGAAAACGGTAATGCACTATAAGAACCGAAGCAAATAATGGAAAGATGGCAACAATATTTTAAGGACCTACTAAACCTAAAAGAAGAAGAAGACTCAACAATATACACTGCTACAGCGAACCTAGAACCAAATATATTACTATCGAAAATAGAAAATGCAATAAACAAAGCAGCAGGTTCTGGTAACATACAAACAGAACTTATCAAAACAGCAGAGGAGAGCGGGAAAAGATGTCTACACAGACTTTTCAATGTAATATGGAAGAAACAAGAAACACCAGAAGACTGGAGAAACGCGACAATCATTCCCATATGGAAGAATAAAAGCAGTAAGAGAGACTGCACAAAGTACAGAGGGATCTCCTTACTAAACCACACAGGAAAAATCTTTAACAAACTATTAGAATAACGATTACGATCATACATGGAACCACAACTTAAAAACACCCAAATGGGATTCCGAAAGAACAAAAGCTGTACGGATGCCATCTTTACCCTTAGACAGCTAACAGAAGGAGCGACAGATAACAACAAGGAATTATAGGCCTACATTTCCTTCGTCGACCAAGAAAAGGTTTTCGACAGAATAGACATACAACAATTATGGAAAACACTATCAACATACGAGTACCAGAACATTTAATCAATATATGCAAGGGCATGTATGCTAATAGCCAATGTGCAGTAAGAACGAATGTAAGAGTGTCAAATAAGTTCCAAATTCAATCAGGAGTTCGACAATAGGGTGTGTCCTATCCCCTCTACTTTTTTTATAAAATATATCAACCACATCTGTAAAATAACAAGTACCAATGAAGAAGATAACATAAAAGACAAATTGAATTAACTACTCTTTGTAGACGACCAAGTACTAATAACGACATCAGAAGAACAATTGCACGAACATATTAACAGACTTCCCACAACATGTCAAAAATTCCACAATAAGATCAATATTGAAAAGACTGAAATAATAGCAATAGCAAAGAAAGAAAGAAATATCACTATCTACATCGATGATAAACAAATTAAACAGGCAAATGAGTTCACTTACTTAGGAATCATTATATCAAGTGAAGGGAAAACCAGTAAAGAGATACAAAATCGATGCAACAAAACACCCGATTCTAGGACAGATGACACGTATTTTCAAGAAGAAAAATGTAAACATAGACACTAAAGTTGCATTATACATGACTATTATTATTCCATCACTGTGATACCAGTACCAAACCTGGACAATGACAGCTCAAGGCAAAAGAAACATAGTGACCGCAGAAATGACATGTCTACGAAGAATACTCGGAGTGTCATTAAGAGATAAAATTAGAAGCGATAACATTAGACAGATAACCAAAACAATACCAGTATTGGAACACATCAAAAGACAACAGATCAAGTGGTTTTCACACTCTTCCAGATTACCAACAGATAGCATGCCACAAAAAGCCATGATGTATAGACATAACGGATATAAAGCCAGAGGCAGACCATGTAAAAGATGGGTCGCAGAAGTCACATGAACAGACTCACAAACAGCACACAAGGTCATCTCCAGAGAACTCTCCCATCCCTGACGATTATCAGTTTTGTGAATATTGGTTACTTAGAATGAAGGAAGACAATCCGACGACAAGCCGTCATGTGGACACCAGACGGGTAAAGAAAACAGGGAAGACCAAAAACAACGCTCAGAAGAATGTTTATGAATGAATTAAAAGAAACATGCATACATGCACAAGACCTGCAATCCTTGACAACTGACCGACAGGCATGGACTTGGCAAAAGAGGAACTGACTGACTGAATGACTGATTATTGGTTTGATTATTTTTACGACTATTATTTTTCTGATGATTAGTTTGCACACAAAATGTCATGTTTCTAATAATTTAACAAACGCTGTCACCGAGTTATATATAAAATCCATTAACGTGTTCAAAAGTATAACATCAACGTGACATATTATCAAATAATGATTATCTCACCCTGTTTTATTACGCCCCCACTCAGGCAAGTACTCTTATCCTTTGGTGATGATCGATTGTAAGAAGTACATTCCCAATCATATCTAGAGGAAATAGTTCAACAAAGGATGAAACCACGTAGAAAATTAGCATATTCACGTGATATTTTGTATTTGAATTATTAGCTACAGTCATACCATCATCAATGCACAAGTACTGTAGCATTGGCGAGGATCATGCAGAAATTGTTATGAATTTTTAATGTAAAGTATTTTTAGTTGTGACGTTAAAAGTCCTGTCCAATATGTCAACTTTCAGCCTACTCTTGTGGAATTCCAAATAGTTCTTTAACGCGGGTAATTTACACCCGGTGCCTCAGAGCTGAATGTCCATCTTTAATATTAATAACATTTGATTATACGTCACAGCCGGGGATAATATAACACTTTTGAAGAGGAGAATCTTCTCACCAATGAACTAAAATTCAGGACACTTGGGATAAGAGATCGATATCGAACTTCAGGGATAACAATTGGATTTTGATGGTAATATGTGGGACTGCAGTAAAACTAGGTATAATTAGGAAAGGATAGAGAAAACACACTAAGAAATGTTCTAATTGACAAAAATAAACGGAGTCACACGAGAAAAAGTGGTCTTTATTAAACAAATGCAAACCAAATTGAAGAACACAAAAATTGACAATACTATTTCATTGTTTTTATCGCAATATGTGATCGCATTTGCGATCTTCCTAATGTTACGTTTCTAATATATCCGTACCGTAGCGAGTAAGTATTTTCCTTATATTTAAGATTGTGTTTTTATCTATTGTCTGGTCTTTTCTCTACTTTTGCTGTAAGGCGTTGCAGGAGTGAATGAGGAACTGTTTTCAGGCTATAGCGTCTTTAGTCGCTTGATATGCAGTAATATTGTGACGTCTAAGGATGATAGTAACTCCTTCAATGCACCATATTCTTGTTCTTCCTCTGTATTTTGCTGTTTCCACTTTCATGGTGTAAGCTCTTGCTGTTTCCACTTTCATGGTGTAAGCTCTTGCTGTTTCCACTTTCATGGTGTAAGCTCTTGCTGTTTCCACTTTCATGGTGTAAGCTCTTGCTGTTTCCACTTTCATGGTGTACCGATGGTCATAAAGGGTTCATTCTCATTAAAAAGCCGAATCATTTCAGTCTTTGTTTTTCAATGTATGTGTCCACAGATCAAATGTCAACTGAAGTGATGCGAAACACAAAACGTAAACATTTAGTAATAACCTGACAGATCAAAGGGGAGACGAAACAGAGGAAGACAAAGATAGACATTTATGGATGGGTTGTCACCAAACGAAGTCATCAACTGAACGTATTAACAATACAGGAGACAAGAGTGTTGTGAAGAAACATGATCGTCATGGTTCTTCTCGTTCGGGGCACAAGTAGTAAAGAAAATGTAAACTATCCAGGTATGTTGTCGAAGGCGAATAAATGAAGCTGGGGGATAGGTTGACAACCTGTCACCTGTGAAAATATCATTGTCACATTTTGTCTCAATTTGACAAATTATCACCTGTGAAAATATTACGAGTCACAATTTGTCTCAATTTGACAAATTGTCACCTGTGAAAATATTATAGTCACATTTTGTCTCAATTTGACAAATTGTCACATTTGAAATTAGCATTGTCATATCTTGTCTCAATTTGACAAACCTGTCAGTGTAAAAATATCATTGTCATATCTTGTCTCAATTTGACAAACCTGTCAGTGAGAAAATATCATTGTCATATCTTATCTCAATTTGACAAACCTGTCAGTGAGAAAATATCATTGTTACATCTTGTCTCAATTTGACACCCTGTCACGTGTGAAAATATCATTGTCACATCTTGTCTCAAGTTCTTACTTTTATCTTGTGTCAAATAATCCATATGTATAGCAAAGAAATGTAGGCCAGCGGACATTGGAATTTTTGTCCTTTTGAGATAGACTCCTGCAGACCTTTTGAGACACACCTACAATCCTTTTGAGACAGACTCCTACAGACCCTTTAAGACAGAATCCTACAGTACTTTTGAGACAGACTCCTAGACCTTTAGAGACAAACTCCTACAGACCTTTTGAGACAGACTCATATAGCATTTTGAGACAGACTCCTACAGACCTTTTGAGATAGATTCCGTCTTTTGAGACAGACTCCAACAGACCCTTTAAGACAGAATCCTTCATACTTTTTAAGACAAACTTCTAGGTGACAGGAAATGCTTAATATGCCTTTACTGCAAATGTATCAACGTCTGAAGGAATAATGGTGAGATAATTGATCCAGAGGTGCGCTGTGCACCTGGCAGGACGAGGTAAATCGTGAATACTGGCGCACTGGAATGCCTCCTTTAGGGGAATAAACATGCATCCATAAAGTTCCTTTACACAACCATGTCTTTCAGACCTTGTGGGTTCCTGGTGTCGTCTCACACAATTAAGAAGAATCTGAGCTTATGTCAGAAACGCTATGAGCTACCAAGAGTTACCTGCTTACGGCTAAATAAATTACTTCATGATCATTATGTGCCAAAAGCTACCTTCCCACAGCTACCTTCCCACAGCTACCTTCCCACAGCTAAATGGATCATTTGTTAAGCATCATAATCATCAATTAGAAATACTTTTCAAAAAGAACAATATCGATCCCCCAAAAATCATTAAAATCTAAGAAACATAAAGAAATGAGATGTTATAATGTAAAACACCACTAAATCAGACGTATAAACGTATATATGGCTCTGATAAATACCACTAACTGAGACATATATAGGGCTCTGATGAATATCACAGAGATGTATATAGGGCTCTGAGGAACATCGCAGATGTATATAGGACCCTTATGAATACCACAGACGTATACATGACTGATAAATACAAAATACGTATATAGGGCTCTGATGAATGCCACTGACTAAGACGTATGGCTCTGCTGAATACCATATGCGTAAATAAGACGTTGATGAATACCATAGACATGTATAGTGTTCTGATAAATGCCATTGACAATAGACTTTGAAGAATGCACCTGTTCTTCTTAACCCTTTAACGTGGGCTCTTTTCTGGAAAAATTATATTTATTTCCCCTTTTGTTGGGACAATTTCTATTTATGTCCCATTTGTTGGGACAATGTCTATTTATGTCTCATTTGTTGGGACAATTTCTATTTATTTCCCATTTGCTGGGAAAGTTTCTATTTATTTCCAATTTGCTGGGAAAATTTCTATTTATTTCCTATTTGCTGGAAAAGTTTCTATTTATTTCCCATTTGCTGGGAACATTTCTATTTATTTTCCATTTGCTGGGAAAGTTTCTATTTATTTCCCATTTGTTGGGTTTCTATTTATTTCCCATTTGCTGGGAAAGTTTCTATTTATTTCCCATTTACTGGGAACATTTTTATTTATTTTCAATTTGCTGAGAAAATTTCTATTTATTGTCAATTTGCTGGGAAAATTTATATTTATTTCCCATTTGCTGAGAAAATTTCTATGAATGATCCATTTTCTGAACTAGTTTTAAAATGAGTACGTAAAGTACGTGGTTGCCAAGCAAAGCGTTATAAAAAGCTTGTGAATATTTTCACAGCTTATTCTTGTTTATCTTCTACAAATCGTTGAAACTTTTTACTTATACGTATCCCAGTAGACGAACTGTGACTCCCAAATTTCAACTTTTCTTATACATATCGCCCTTTCCCTTCCTGATGGTCATATGCTTTTTGTTTACCACTAACCTCTGTATCTTATTGTCCATGCCGTGTGGCGTTGGTTTTAATGTATTTCCACAGCCGTCTATGTCGTTTACTGTCAATAAATAACCAATACCGATGTTCACCCATACCACAATGCTAGGTTGTCAAGCATCTTCTCTCATGGTCTTCCCCTACCTCTCTTGCTCTTCAACTTGCCTGTTGTTACAATGTGTTTCATCTTTCCTCTTCTTATGATGTATCAAAAAAATGTTGACACTGTCTATTTCTGATGCGGGGAAGTAGCTCTCTTTTTGAGTTCATATTTTAATCTGCCCATGGTTTTCTTAAAATTCTCAATATTGTGTCCACTAGAAACATAGATCACACCATATAGATTATTTATGGGACATACATACATAATTTATAAACATAGATCACACCATATAGATTATTTATGGGACATACATATAATTTATAAACATAGATCACACCATATAGATTATTTATGGGGCATACATATAATTTATAAACATAGATCACACCATATAGATTATTTATGGGACATACATACATACATAATTTATAAACATAGATCACACCATATCGATTATTTATGGGACATACATACATAATCTGTGAATACAGGTCTTGTTCGAAAAAAGATGCCTGGATGTTGATACCAAAGAAAGATGACCAATAGATGTTTTCAGTTGATGGTAGCAGTTTGCCCTCTACAACATATGAAGGCACGACCTCTATAAAACCCTGGAAAAAATAATGACGTTCTTATTTCAAATATTTATGACTTAAATGATTGAGCTCCATGCAACCACTAGGTTTAATCTCTCACGGGCTCTCTCTGGAATAAGGGTTAAGCTGTTCTTTTAGTGTTCAATAGGTCTCGGGTTCGAAAACCGCTCGCGACTTGCTTACAAAGTGCATTTCGTACATCCATGAGGATTATCGATTACAGCTCCGAAGTTACGTTCTCTGAGCGGTACTCTCGGCAGGTTGGATGCCGCTTCATTGATAATGACGGATTATTTATTGACTAACTTAAGTACAATAATGTCAATCATATATGTCTTTGAAACCTTTTTAATCTCTTCAGTACATAGCTAACAATATGTGGTAGTGGCGTTCCAGTGCGCGCGTATGTCGCCCCCGCTCTCAACGTCAGATAAAAACTTGACATCGAAATATATCTTTATGAAGGCAACACAATAAGAAATAAGGAAACCCACAAGATTATAAATAAAATTATACTCTCAGGAAATAAGGTTATTTTTATAAATTTTAATTATGTCTCTCTCAACAAAGTGGTGCGTCATTTCCCAAGAGTATCACTCACAGCACGTGATTCCGTAGCCTCACTCTTTATAACTTATTATTTGTATGTGTTACTAAGCAGTCGTTAAACCTAAAGAACTAAAATCAGTAGTAAGGATATTTCTACCACTACCTATAGAACTAAAATAATTAATATTTCTAACACTACCTGTAGAACTAAAATGATTAATATTTCTAACACTATCTGTAGAACTAAAATAATTAATATTTCTAACACTACCTGTAGAACTAAAATGATTAATATTTCTAACACTACCTGTAGAACTAAAATGATTAATATTTCTAACACTACCTGTAGAACTAAAATGATTAATATTTCTAACACTACCTGTAGAACTAAAATGATTAATATTTCTAACACTACCTATAGAACTAAAATCATTAATATATATAAAGCAGCAAAGAGACCAAAAAGAGATCGTGTGAAGACTGGAGAGATTACAAGAACTGTTGGAACAACGACTGTGACCAAATATATAGAATATCAGATTGCATTGGTTTGGTCACTTAATGAATATAAGCCCATCTTGGTCAGCGCCAAGAGCATACATTATGAAAATGGAAATAACAATAGGCAAGGGAAGATCAAGATGAATATGGAATGTATGGAATGAAGAAGTTACAAATATTATTAGGCGTCAGAATATTGCTTCATATCAAGCGACCAAGCGTATCACAGCCCGAAAACAGTTAGCCGTTCAATCCTTCGACACATAACAGAAAAGTAGTGAAAATACAATAGACAGATCGATTGATATATATATATATATGAGAGAGAGAGGACAGACAGATAGAAAAACATACTGACAGAGATATATAGAGAGATAAGACTTACACATGTTCCTGCGCCGAACCTCTTTTTAGACAGTATATATGCCCTAACGCAGATCAAGTTGATGCCAATCGGCAGAGTTCCTTTTGGTATTATTTCCCTCATAGATTTATGATCAGAGATCGCATGCTCATCTGCAAGGCTGATCAAATCATCGATTCTGAGGAATACAAGTAGTTTTGTTTTATATTGATTGTTTCATATCATGAGTCGTAGTAAAAACAATACTGCAGGGAACTGTTGAAGAGGGAAGAAGCAGAGGAGGGCAAATAAAGGCAATGACAGAAAACATCAAGGAGTGGAAAGGACAAGATATTTCCACATTTATCCGCATCGCTGCGGATAGACTTCGCTGGAGGACTCTGTGAACTGAAGCATCTAATGTGGCACCCCTGTGACCCTGAAGGGTTACAGGTTTATTTATTGATTGATCTGATAGACCTTTAACATTGATTACAACATAGTTTCAATTACACTCAAGCAAGCATTCATATATGCAATAGTTCAGGTATAAGTTCCAGTCGGAACACAATGTAAATATGAAGTATATTAGGGAATAAGCCGGTGAGTTCTATCCTCAACAGTAGAAACTTTAGTGCGCATCTAAATAGTTTTTCAAACACACATTTTCTTTAATATCTCAATAACCAGTAAGCGGACATTAATGAGTTTTGCTTAGTAGTTTCAATATTGAACGATATAAAGAGTTAATAAATTTTATTTCATTATGTGTTGCCATTTTCATGCAGTCGCATATTTCTTTGATGTTTCTGAATGTGTGACTACTACAGTGACAGAAGAAGTGAATTAAACAGTCATTTCTCAATCACCTAGATCGACTTACTTGACTCAAATTTACATTGAAATCGAGACACAAATAATTCTGTCTAAATTTAAAAACCAAATGTTCGGGTATGGTAGTTTCATTATTATTAACACACAGAACTTTAGTGTTTATGTACATACATTATAAAGACACATTTCACATTTTTCAGAGCAATTGTGCAGCACATATGTCGACATTATATCGTTACGTTTTTAAAACACTTCTGAAAATTACATGCATATCTGTAAAATAGTTGCACAGTTATACATTTTTAAACAGGGGCATGTATTTTGAAACGCACTATAATATCGATTTTTGGATTTCTGAATTTGGTTAGCGGTGTGGGAAGTCTTTCTTACGAGTCACAAAAACTGTTATATTAACACTCTGTGTTTGACACGTTTACTTAATCGAAAATAATTGACAACTTTTGAAAGCGACATTAAAACAGTGGGAAGGCGCGTCTTCTGTTCGTGGATGTGCCAGTAGGGGCCTGGACTTTTACTTCAAGGTGTAAAAAATAGGTCCACTGTCTTATTTCTAGGAATTTCATAGATGACTAAGTAAAGTACATGTGAAAACAAATATTTATTAATAATGCCATTTTGAGAAATTGAAATAAATGATGTCAGGAAGGACATTTTTATACTAATTCTGTGTTACCAAAGTCAAACATGGACATTGACAAAGACACTCTTGAAAAAGAACACAGTAAGTGTAATGAAATGTTTGAGATAGCTTTTCTTAACCAACACGAAATCTTAACCAATAGATAACTAACACGAAAATTCCTGCGATTTCAGCCGGGAAGCGTGATGTAATATGTGTTGCTAGTTTACCGTATAGCTACGTTATTTGCACCTCGGAAGGTCCAGCACATCCGATTTTGCCATAACTCTAATTCGTTTGATGGGCTTCCCTAGCCTATAACAGCCTTCATATTTGTCGCCAGACTTCGAATATGTATTGACTCCACTCCATGTAATTTATTCAACACAGTGACCTTGAATATTTCAGGCCAAGAATGTCTCTGGGTGGCGATATCCGAGAGGCGGTAATCAGGGATATAGACTTGGGTTGACTTTGTTCATATCGCACGAAGTGTTTCGTTCCAGTAAACTCGTCTAATTAGACGTGTTGTGCCTGTGCCCGTCGGGGAATGAACTTTTTCTTAACTGTGAGCATTATTCCGGTGTTGCAAAGCTTTGATGGTAGAGTTGAACCAAGGTTTGTTCGCTCTCTTAGCTGTGGTGTCATTCACCGACATCGTGAGCCCTTCCTCCATGTCAGGGTGTCGACACATATTTAGGAGCTCCGAGGACTACAATCTTATTCTCGAGCTGAACAAAACTTTAGTTCCAGTTTATTTGTAATATTTTCCCTTTTGTGTGCAAGCAACGATGACCTTTGGCGCTGCGCTGCCCCTCATTTGTACTCAATACGTTATCATTAGGGAGATTAGGGCACGAATCTCACTGTTCGTCATGCCATCTACCAATTTCGTGACATTTGCGTTGACCGCTCCTCCAATACTTCGACCGGACAGTCATGCTTCATTTTGTGTCGACAGTGCCGCCTGTAAGTGTTGGCGTAGATGTGTCGGAGACATTGCCTGTTCTATTTTGCAGTCAATTCTCATTCCATCTCCTTTCTCCGCTTTCATGGACACGATCTCCACAAATGTTGACCAGGAACACAGCAAGAACAGCTGTAGTTATGCTTCCAGGCTTCACCACGAGGAGATAGCTTTGGCATCTTGATTATCTACCAACCCTTGGATAGATAAGCGCAATGCGGTACACTTTGCACGCCGATGAAAGCTATACACGTTACGAGAAGAGACAGAGAAATGAAGATATCAGGTCAGAAATAGACTATCTCAAGTCAAGACTGAATCGAAAGACAGAAAACCAGGTTGTTAGGTTATGACATGAGAATGGAACCAACACAATCAGTACCACTTAGGAAGACCATAAACTAGATGGGAAGACCATAAACTAGATGGGAAGACCATAAACTAGATGGGAAGACCATAAACTAGATGGGAAGACCATAAACTAGATGGGAAGACCATAAACTAGATGGGAAGACCATAAACTAGATGGGAAGACCATAAACTAGATGGGAAGACCATAAACTAGATGGGAAGACCATAAACTAGATGGGAAGACCATAAACTAGATGGGAAGACCATAAACTAGATGGGAAGACCATAAACTAGATGGGAAGACCATAAACTAGATGGGAAGACCATAAACTAGATGGGAAGACCATAAACTAGATGGGAAGACCATAAACTAGATGGGAAGACCATAAACTAGATGGGAAGACCATAAACTAGATGGGAAGACCATAAACTAGATGGGAAGACCATAAACTAGATGGGTGGAAACAATCAAAGAAACCTTAAAGAGACACGGAGTAATCATATCAATGCAAACCAAATAGCCAAAGACAAACATCTCATACTCCCCTCTCTTCCACACGATGATTAACGGTACAAAAGGAAATGGCAATAGACAGATACACAAAATGTATACGTCTTCCCCATTGGCAATCAATCGTCATACTATCTCCACAATCTCCCAGTCTACGTGAACTAGAACATTCCTAGGGATCAAGGGTGCATAAACCATAATACGGGAGACAATCCATAAAAACTTTGACTCTAAACTTTCTATCCTTTTACATGCCTAACTCCCCTTATGTGGTTAAATATAAATATCGATAACGTCTAGGAATCAAGTCCGTTTTGATAGGGAAATCAATGTGATCGATTAGTATATCACTGCTGACGACGAAGGTATTTTTGGATACAAGGTGGAGCTCTTGGGTTAAAATGTTTCCCTCAATTTTTCAAACTAGAACAGTTCTGCAAGATATGATCGTTTATTCTTCCCAGAAGTGTACAATAGTATTTACATCAAACACAAGGCGAACACGCTTTACAAGGAACTCAATCAATAGTATTTACATCAAACACAAGGCGAACACGCTTTACAAGGAACTCAATCAATAAATAAAGAATGAGTAAAAAAATAAATTACAAATAACAGTATACAAGACAGTTTCAACCTTAAAGTCTTTTACCAGAAAATAAAAGACAAAAAGTGAAGAAACAGTTAAACAGTTAAAATAATGGTGCTGCAAAAAACGCATTAAAATACAGACATTTAACAGCAGAGACTTCCACGTTAACAATGACGCACGTGCAAAAACACTTCACAAGCGTAAAGTGAGGTTTTAGACATTCACATCCCATGAATATGTTTATTCTGTTGCTTCCTGTCCTCAGACAAAGTATTGTGACTTGCCCCTAAAATCGCCGCTGTATAATTAACTACCCGTGTACATATATCATTACATGAAGACTTCTCTGGGCACGCAGCGGCAGCGATAGACTCATTAGTGTGGTTGATGGTGCAGAATTGAAAAACGTTGAGACAACACTAGAGGTGATACAATACACATACAAAGAACGACAGGTTGATCAGGGGTGATAGGAGAAAGTGTGTCCTATCTGGAAAGATCATATCAATCAATCATCAATCAATAAACCCATAACCCTTCAGGGTCGTAGGGGTACCACATTGGATGCTTCAGCACACAGAGTCCTCCAGCGAATTCTATCCTCAGCGATGCGGATGAGTGTGGAAATATCTAGCCCTGTCCATTCCTTGATGTTGTCTGTCCATGTCTTTATTTGTCCTCCTCTGCTTCTTCCACCCTCGACAGTTCCCTGCAGTATTGTTTTTGACAAGGAATCGTGCCTCATACATGTCCGAACCATGCTAGTTTTCGTCGTTTCACTATTGAAAGCAATGGCTCTTGGACACCTGTACACATCTCTACTTTATTTCTTACGTACACATTGGTCTTATGTTCCCTATAGGAAATTCGTAGAATTCTTCTGTAGCATTTATACTCGAAAGCCTGTAATCTTCATTCCATGTCCGCAGTGAGTGTCCAACTCTCACAACCATACAACACAACAGAAAGCACCAGCGACCTATACAGTTTGATTTTCACTCCAACACTGATGTTGCTTTTCCAAATCCCAGTTAGCCTTGACAATGACGCTAAAGCCATCTCCAGCCTTATTTTTAGTTCCGCTTTGCATTTACCATCACTGCATATACTGGATCCGAGGTATTTGAAGGTATTCACCTCTTCAAGCTTGTGTCCATTCATCATGATATTAGTCTGGTTTTCTGTGTCTCTGCTGTTTACCAAAATTTTGCTCTTATCTGAATTGATTTCCATTCCGTACTTGCTGGTGACTTTTTATAACTTTGATGTTAATTCTTGCAATGATTGTTCTGACCCAGCTATAAGATCAATATCATCAGCGAAACGCAAGTTGCAAATAGGGCGACCTCCGATCGATATAGACGTGTTGTAGTCATGCAATGTCTCTTGTATGATGTGCTCTAAGTATATGTTAAAAAGTACTGGGGACATTATGCATCCCTGTCGAACTCCCACAGTTGTTTTGAAGAACTCTCCAATTGTATTGTGTGACAAGACAGCACTATTTGCATTTTCGTACAGAGCTTCAATAATGTCTATAATTGTGGTGTCAAAATTAAATTTCCTTAGTATGTGCCACAGACCATCATGCCAAACACGATCAAAGGCCTTTGTAAAGTCAATGAAGTTGTGGTATAAATCACGTTGGTGTTGAATATGTTTTTCGATTAGTGTTCGGATGTTAAATATTTGTTCAACGGTGCTTCTGTTTGCTCTGAAGCCAGCTTGTTCTTCTGCAATTATTTCTTCCGACTTGTGTTTTATTCTGTTAAGTAGTATTTTGAGCATCACTTTACTGGGGTGTGTTATAAGGCTAATTGTTCTGTAATTTGTACACACTTTCAAATTTCCTTTCTTGGGAATTGGTATTATTAGTGATTGTGTCCACTCAGTGGGCCATTGTTTTGTGTTCCATATATTTTGGCATATTTTGGTCATAATATTTGCCACATTAATGCCCCCGTATTTCAACAATTCTGCTGGAATGTTGTCTATACCAGGTGACTTCCCTCCTTTCAATGTTCGTATGGCCTCTTTTATTTCATCTACTAGAATTTCTGCATTTCCTATTTCTCTGTTGTTTAGTTCAGAATTCTGTAATATTGTGTAGTCAGGATTACACTTGCAGTTATACAGCTCCTTGCAATACTCTGTCCATCTTTTCACTATATCTGTTGTTTCATTGAGTATCTTTCCGTGTTTGTCTTGTATTGTAGATATCTTTGGTCTATTTGGCTGTGTTATCTTTCTTAGAGTGTCGTATGCTACCTTACTGTTTCCGCGCTTAATACCTTCATTGATGGTTTCGCATTTTTCCTCTAGCCACACTTCTTGTGCTTGTTTCATTTTCCTTCTGATGTTTTTGTTTATTTTGCTATATTGCCCTGACATTTCAGGGGCCTCTTTCTTAATCTTTTTCATTTCTCTCCGTTCGTCACACAATTTTAGGATGTCATCTGTTACCCAAGGTTTGTGTGTTATTCTTCTTGTCCCTAGTATTTCTGTTGCTGATTCTAATAAAGTTCCTATCATGGTTTCTGTGAGAGAGTTAACATCTTCATTTACAAGGTTTAGAGCTGCAAATTTTCCTCCCACTGTTGCCTCAAATATCTCTGCTATTTCTGGATCTTTCAATTTTACTAAATTAAATCTTAATCGTGTGCATTTGTTTTGCGTATGATTCTTTTTTAGCTTAATTTTGATCGTCAATAGAACCATATCATGGTCACTACCGATGTATATAAAAGATATGAAAGATCATATAATCAACACTGATTGGGACTTTGAATCTTTATACTGGGACTTTGGGTCTGCATACTCTTGGATGATTTCTAGAAAGGAGATCGAATCGCTTATGTGAATATCTCGTGTGCGACGATTCTGGTCTCTAATTAAGATTTCTCATCGAGGCCAACTTCTTGAAGTGGTAATGGTGATTAACCCAGCTAACAGAGGCTGGAAACTAAGATTTGTTGGGTCATTCCTTATATCAAGCCCTGCCCAAACAAGCACAGATGCTGAAGTCAGACATAACATTGCAGGCCTAGAAGCGCAAAAGCGACCGTGGTATATATAACGCAACACGACTAGATACCATGTTTTCACAATAAACAAAAATGAAGAATGAATATATGCAATCACGTACCTGTTTTCCACAACTTTAGCAGCATCCAAGCAACTTCGTGGACCCTTCGCTATCAAATCAGAAGCAACACTGTAGTATGTCCATTCAATTCTCGGCACTTCTCGACACTTATTCCTCATGTTTATTTTTATGTCAAAACTATTGTAAGACTGTAAACATAAGCAATTAATTTTTTACAACAAAAACATCACGTAAAACTATTGTAAGACTGTAAACATAAGCAATTAATTTTTTACAACAAAAGAATCACGTAAAACTATTGTAAGACTGTAAACATAATCAATTAATTTTTTACAACAAAAACATCACGTAAAACTATTGTAAGACTGTAAACATAAGCAATTAATTTTTTACAACAAAAACATCACGTAAAACTATTGTAAGACTGTAAACATGGTGGTCAAGTATTTTTACAACAAAATCATCACGTAAAACTATTGTAAGACTGCAAACATGAGCAATTAATTTTTGACAACAAAAACATCACGTAAAACTATTGTAAGACTGCAAACATGAGCAATTAATTTTTTACAACAAAAACATCACGTAAAACTATTGTAAGACTGTAAACATGGTGGTCAAGTATTTTTACAACAAAATCATCACGTAAAACTATTGTAAGACTGCAAACATGAGCAATTAATTTTTCACAACAAAAACATCACGTAAAACTATTGTAAGACTGCAAACATGAGCAATTAATTTTTTACAACAAAAACATCACGTAAAACTATTGTAAGATTGTAAACATGGTGGTCTAGTATTTTTACAACAAAAACATCACGTAAAACTATTGTAAGACTGCAAACATGAGCAATTAATTTTTTACAACAGAAACATCACGTAAAACTATTGTAAGACTGCAAATATGAGCAATTAATTTTTTTACAACAAAAACATCACGTAAAACTATTGTAAGATTGTAAACATGGTGGTCTAGTATTTTTACAACAAAAACATCACGTAAAACTATTGTAAGACTGCAAACATGAGCAATTAATTTTTTACAACAGAAACATCACGTAAAACTATTGTAAGACTGTAAACATGGTGGTCAAGTATTTTTACAACAAAAACATCACGTAAAACTATTGTAAGACTGCAAACATGAGCAATTAATTTTTTACAACAAAAACATCACGTAATAATATTGTAAGACTGTAAACATGGGGATAATTATTTTTACTACAGAAACATCACGTAAAACTATTGTAAGATTGTAAACATGGTGGTCTAGTATTTTTACAACAAAAACATCACGTAAAACTATTGTAAGACTGCAAACATGAGCAATTAATTTTTTACAACAAAAACATCACGTAAAACTATTGTAAGACTGTAAACATGGTGGTCAAGTATTTTTACAACAAAATCATCACGTAAAACTATTGTAAGACTGCAAACATGAGCAATTAATTTTTCACAACAAAAACATCACGTAAAACTATTGTAAGACTGCAAACATGAGCAATTAATTTTTTACAACAAAAACATCACGTAAAACTATTGTAAGATTGTAAACATGGTGGTCTAGTATTTTTACAACAAAAACATCACGTAAAACTATTGTAAGACTGCAAACATGAGCAATTAATTTTTTACAACAGAAACATCACGTAAAACTATTGTAAGACTGCAAATATGAGCAATTAATTTTTTTACAACAAAAACATCACGTAAAACTATTGTAAGATTGTAAACATGGTGGTCTAGTATTTTTACAACAAAAACATCACGTAAAACTATTGTAAGACTGCAAACATGAGCAATTAATTTTTTACAACAGAAACATCACGTAAAACTATTGTAAGACTGTAAACATGGTGGTCAAGTATTTTTACAACAAAAACATCACGTAAAACTATTGTAAGACTGCAAACATGAGCAATTAATTTTTTACAACAAAAACATCACGTAAAAATATTGTAAGACTGTAAACATGGGGATAATTATTTTTACTACAGAAACATCACGTAAAACTATTGTAAGATTGTAAACATGGTGGTCTAGTATTTTTACAACAAAAACATCACGTAAAACTATTGTAAGACTGCAAACATGAGCAATTAATTTTTTACAACAGAAACATCACGTAAAACTATTGTAAGACTGTAAACATGGTGGTCAAGTATTTTTACAACAAAAACATCACGTAAAACTATTGTAAGACTGCAAACATGAGCAATTAATTTTTTACAACAAAAACATCACGTAAAAATATTGTAAGACTGTAAACATGGGGATAATTATTTTTACTACAGAAACATCACGTAAAACTATTGTAAGACTGTAAACATGGTGGTCAAGCATTTTTACAACAAAAACATCACGTAAAACTATTGTAAGACTGTAAACATGGTATGTCAAGTATTTTTACAACAAAAACATCACGTAAAACTATTGTTAGACTGTAAACATGGGGATAATTATTTTTACTACAGAAACATCACGTAAAACTATTGTAAGATTGTAAACATGAACAATTATTTTTACAATAAAAAAAATCACGTAAAATACATTTAACATGCCAGCAAAATAAATTGATGTTTATAATTTATTCTGTAATGTTATCTCTTGGTATACATATTTTATCATATGATTAAAAATGTTACTATAATCCCTGAGTGGGATAACATTTAATTAGCATGGGGATTACACTATGCTAATAATATAATCATAATACCCATAGCTCGTCAGGGTTGTAGGGGTGCTACACTGGAGACAGTAGGGTCGTAGGGGTGCTACACTGAAGACAGCAGGGTCGTAGGGGTGCTGCACTGGAGACAGAGGGGCGTAGGGGTGCTATACTGCAGGCAGCAAGGTTGTAGGAAGCTACACTGGAGACAGCAGGGTTGTAGGGGTGCTACACTGGAGACAGTAGGGTTGTATGGGTGTTGCACTGGAGACATCAATCAAAGAGAAAACGAATCAAGCTTAAAGATTCATGGATGTCACAAGCAGAGGATACATTGCTCAAAGTTGTACGCACGTAAAACACATGTTTTTATAACGCTCCACTTAGACACGACGGACTATGATTAAAGCTAAGGGGGCTATGTTTTAGTGATAGCCCGTAGTGTCTAAGTGGAACGTTCTAAAAACTTGTGTTTTACGTAAGTACTATTGTTGTTACGTTCACACAGAATTATCATGTATTGATTGTTCAGAGTGTGTGAATTGGAAGATGTGGGAAGGCACATTTGACAGATACAAGAAGAGTACTCCAATCGTTTCAGTCTGGAAAACTACATGAACGACAAGCATTACTGATTAAACTGGCTAAGGAAGGTAACAACATGGATCTACCAGATGCACAAAACACTGATTATAAAAACAAATGATCACATCAATCAGAAAGCCACAAACACTAACACGAGACGACTAACAAATTATGAACACACCAGAACTAGTACTCATTCTGAGTAACAATATAAGATACACAACTACATTTCAAGCGAACCAATGACGAAGTTAATTTATAGCATTAGAGACACGCGGACAGAGACACGCATCATCAGTTCCATTCCTCGGTGTATACGGTACATACACTAAATCGCATGTTCAACACACGACCTATTTATCCCAAGTTTTCTACTCAACACAGGATATTCTCATTAAATACATCAGATTTTAAGATGGTACTGCATTCAGTAAGTCTCTCTAATATTCGTCTCAACAGAAACGAGTATATTTGTGACACTTCAGACGTAAGGCATTGATTAAGGATAGAAAACAAGACCGTTGAAAGGTAGTTTGAGAGGCTATAACCTGTCCTCCAATCGCTTAGAAAATTAGAACATCTTGTTTAGTACTGGACACCAGTTAAACAAGCGGGTAAAACAATCAATCCTAGGAAATTCTTCTTCCTCTTCTTTCATTCACTTGAAACATGTCTATATCTGTAATTCTTTCTCCTTAATAAAACTTACTGTCTTTTGTAGTTCATACAGTGTCCCATAGAGCTTTGATTCCAGTGTTGTTTCCTCTGGCCAATATGTCTGCCTCAGCGTTTCATGCTCAGAACACTCTTGTAGTATATGTTTGGCACTCTGTGCTGCCTGTCCACATGTACACATGGCAGTGTTGCCTATCTTGAACTTTGTATACATGTGACTGCGGAGTCGGTTGTGTCCTGTGTTGAGACGTAGAATTATAACTTGTTCTGGTCTGTTCATACGAGGGGGAGTCAATAAGTAAGTCACAAATTGATGTTGGATGGCAGGAAAATGCAGTAGGTGGTTTCTAAAGCTGTTTATAGTTGATATCATCATAGAACTTTATGTTTATGTTCGCTAGATGGCGCTAGCTGTACCTTGCGCATGCGCAGCACAAAAAACAAAATGGCTACTGTACTTACAGAGTGTACAATCAATGAACAACGTGCTGTTGTGCGTTTTTTATGGGCAAAAGGACTGCCTGCAAAAGACATTCATAAAGAAATGCTTCCTGTTTATGCTGACAATTGTTTGTCCCGTAAAGCGGTGCACAGCTGGGTAAAAAAATTTTCTCAAGGACGCTCTAAAATTGTTGACGAAATCCGATCTGGTCGTGCTGTTGAAATTGCAACAGACGCATCTGTGCAGCGGGTTGAGGAGATGATTCGAGGTGACAGACGAGTAACGATAGACGCTGTAGCAGCTGCAATAGGGTGCTCACATGGTTCAGCATACAGCATCATGCATGACCGATTGAAATTTAAGAAAGTGTGTTCAAGGTGGGTGCCCAGACAATTGACGGACGAACACAAAATGAACCGATTAGGCTTGTCATTGGAGCATCTCTGTCAATACGCAAATGAAGGAGAAGACATGATGAACAGGATTATTACTGGGGACGAATCATGGGTGCATCACTACCAGCCTGAATCAAAGCGTGCTTCAATGCAATGGAAACATCCTTCTTCGCCTTGTGTCCAAAAATTCAAGGTTACACCATCAGCAGGGAAGGTTATGCTGACAGTGTTCTGGGATTGTCAAGGAGTGCTTTTAACCAATTTCAAAAAGAAAGGTGAGAATGTGAATTCTGAATCATAATGTGAAGTTCTATCAGTGCTTCGGGATGCAATTAGAAGAAAACGTCCAGGGCTGCTGACTAGAGGAGTGCTACTCCTTCATGACAATGCTAGACCACATACGGCTCGATTAACTCAGGAGAAAATAAAAAATCTTGGTTGGAAAATTCTGGAACATCCTCCTTACAGCCCAGATTTAGCCCCTAGTGATTTTCACCTTTTTGGTCCACTAAAAACCCACCTTGGCGGGAAGCATTTCGCGACTGACGCAGAAGTTGAATGTGAAGTGAAAATGTGGCTTAAAAAGCAGAGCACGCAGTTCTACGCAGCAGGTTTGGGAGGACTCATAAAACGATGGGATAAATGCATCAATGTTGGTGGAAATTATGTTGAGAAGTAAAGGGATAATGTAT
The DNA here is from genome assembly GCA_034231615.1 of Meghimatium bilineatum. Classification (NCBI taxonomy): domain Eukaryota; kingdom Metazoa; phylum Mollusca; class Gastropoda; order Stylommatophora; family Philomycidae; genus Meghimatium; species Meghimatium bilineatum. The sequence continues at coordinate 7,298,184 of CM067298.1, forward strand.
GTGTAAAAATAAACAGTTTTCAGGTTTTTATCGTCTTCAGTTTTTTTCTAAAGAGCCATTTGTGACTTACTTATTGACTCCCCCTCGTAATATGATAGTCATCTTGTGTTGGTGTTTGTGGCTTTCTTATTGACTTGATCATTTGTTTTTTCTGATGGTAGGTGATTGTAATATCTGGATGGTCTTCGGCAGCACCTTCCTTAGCCAGTTGGTCTGGTTTTTCATTTCCTGGTATTCCACAGTGAGAAGGTATCCACTGCATGGTTACCCTATACTGGTAAGACAATTCACTAAATAGTTTTTTCAAGTCTGTTAGTTGTCCAGACTGGAGAGCTTGAAGCACTGACCTTGCATCTATCAGGAATACCACAGACTGTAGGCCAGAGTTGGAGTTCAGCAGTTTTTAGCTGCCACACTAATTGTCTGGATTTCTGCATCATTGCAGAACTTCCCTGTTGGTGTTCTGATTGTATCTCTAGGCTTGTGTGGATATTCTATATATACACCTGCACCTCCATTCCTCACTGCATTCTGTGCTGACCCATCTGCGTATACTCTGACCCATATATCTTGTGGATATTCCTCATCCAGGAAACTGAGGGAGACTGTCTTTCGCTGCACACTATTCTGTTCGTCCTCGCTTAGCATTCCTTTCACATGGGTCTGAATGTATATTGACATTCCATGCCTTTCACTCCACGGGGTTTGTTCTCGTACAGACCTTAAGGGGATGTTAACTTCAGGTAGGTCTGTAAGTTGTCTACGGAGTCGTTTAGCTTGATGGATATCGCTGCTTCTTTTCAGATGCCCCATTGCTAGATTTTGGAATCTTTCCTTCATTGGATGACTTGGCATACTCTAAAACTTTTGTGCTTGAATTAGTACTTTTGTGTCTCTGCGTTCGCCAAATGTTTGCATTCTTCCCATTTTCAACATCTCTGCTATGGGTGTTGATTTCATTGCTCCTAACATTATTCTAAGTGCCTGGTTTTGCACTTTATCTAGATCTTGTAATGTGGTGTTTGATGCAGGACACCACGCAGCTGAACCATATTCCAGGTGTGGTTTTATGCCTTGCTGGTAAACTTTACTGAGTATATTCCCACTGGCTCCCCATGTGGTTCCACTTAGTTTTCTCAGGATAGCTAACTTCCTCCTGGCTTTTGTTGTTGCTTTGTTTATGTGCTGCTTCCATGTCAGCGTATCATCAAAAGTAACTCCAAGGTATGTGGGTTGTTTGTCTTCTTTCAAGAGCTCTCCATCTATCTTGATATTACCGGCTTTTTGTTTTGGTGAGAGGGTAAAGAGTGTAGTGCTGCACTTATCTGTGTTAATGCTGACGCACCATCTATTTGCTCATAAAGTTAGGGCATCGACAGCTCTCTGTATTTGTTTAGTGGCCACTGTTGCATGTTCTTCCGTGCACCAGATCACCAGGTCGTCAGCATACATTGCCACTTTGATCCCGTGTGGTAGTTCAGCAATTAGGTTATTGATGTAAACCAAGAAAAGTGTGGGTGACAGGACTCCTCCCTGGGGGACTCCATGACGCAGTAGGACTTTCTTGCTCCTGCGACCATCTAATTGTACCCTGGCTCTTCTATTATGCAGGTATGCTTTTACCCATTTGTACATTCTTGAGCTAACCCTGCAATTTCGCAATTTCTTTAAGAGCCCTTCTTTCCAGACCTTATCAAATGCTTTCCTGAGGTCCATCCATGCTGCTAGTACCAGTTTCTTTTCTTGGGAGGCATTCTCAATCTCTTGGGAGAGGTAGGTTGCCTGATCTTCAGTAGAGTAGCACTGTCTGAAACCTGCTTGCTGTGATACAAGAAAGTTTTCACTTTTAAGGTACCACTGCATCCTAAGATTGATAATGCATTCCATTGTTTTGCATAAACAGCTTGTGAGGCTGATGGGCCTGTAGTTGGAGACTGTGTTGCTATCTGTTCCTGATTTGAGGAGTGGTATCATTATTGCGTCTTCTAGGAAATGATCATCAAAAATCCCATTAACAAAAAAAAGTTTTTTAAAAGTTTTGTGCAAAGTAAATAAAACAATAAATTTATTTGGAAATAAATTCTTGATTCTTGATTAAAAACTGGCTTCACAGCACGCTAGACATTCCAATAAATGCTCCACCCTCCGCTCCAGCAGCCATCCTAGTGTATGTAGACCCGGTCAGGTGTTGATTGTGTGATCTTCGGGACTTTCCAAAAAATTTACTTTTCCCTCCCTCACCTCTAGATACTCCCATTTCTAACATTCATCGTATGCGTACGTTCTCAACCTCATTGACATCATCTGCATCTTGAAATGAATTAATTACTGCCTTCATTAAGTCTGCTTTATCACTTCTCAGCAATGTGCTGTATATCGTCGCATTGCTTGCCAATAAGTCAGATCTGTCGTTTCCTCTGACCCCAGCATGACCAGGGCAGTATATCCATGTAACGCTCTGGAAAACTGAGATGTTCAATAAGTCCCACCATTCTTTTCTTAGCATGAACTTTTCTATCTTGCGCAACTTGCTTTGAGAGTCTGTGAGTATTACCGCGTGTGTCGATGTATCAGCTATTAACCAATTAAGAGCTGCTGTAACTCCCTCAATCTCCATCCTCATGCTCGATGTGACAGTAGAATATGCTGAAGATTTCTCAACCAACTTCACGCCGTTTCTTTAGGCAACAAAACCCCAACCGCTTTTATTTGTGTTTTATTTGAAAAAAAACCAACATCTTAACAAACTTAAATATTGTTTGTTTTAGAATTAAACTCTTACAAGCAAGTAAGAGAAAACACGACTCATCAATATGTTTCTACAGCAACAAGAAGGTACGATGGACTTATATCGGACATATTCATATACTGAAAGAAAACAGACAACCACTGCAAATACTAAAATGGGTACACAACGGCAAAAGAAAAATAGGAAGACTAAGAGGAACTGTTCGAAGAACAACCATCAAAGAGGGTATGACTATGGGTCTCAGAAAAATGCATGTAATCCACAGAGTACCCAGTAGCATTACATCTCTCAAACTGGGTATCACTGGGTATCACTGGTGTCCTCCCTCTGTACACTATTCGGTGCTGAAGGAAAATATAAAGTGCACAAACTGTGTCTATGATTTCTTTGTTAAAAGCTATGGTATTATGAACACGTGATTCAAGAGTAGCGCTTGTGGGTGATACAGGCTAATAAGTACAACAAACAATTGAATTACGATGCTGTCCCATCATATGAGAAGTAAGGCTTATGATTCAAGAAACACTGATAAACGTCCATAAAGTAATGGTAACACATTGCATAGAATTAATGGATTCTGGTAGTAGAACAAAAACCAGACCTCAAAATTGATCAAATGTTAGTTAATAATGATACAGGTATCCCGTGTTGTAACAGGGGCCCGTACTTCTAGTTCAGGATACACGGAATACGGACGTTATGTTTTCTTTATAAGCATGTCACAGGTAGAGACTAAGGATAGCTTATAACCTAGCACGTGTGAATAAATCATAATTGTCACATCTTGTCTCAATTTGTTTACTTTTATCTTATATTAAATAAACTACCTAGATGAGGAAGTGATGCAGGCCAGCAGGCTTTGTACTTTTGTCACAGTTGTGTCGTATAGTAGGATGTTTTTGTTGCATAGTAGTAGTTGGTTGCATGGTGTTTAGTTGCATGGTGGTGATTCGTTGCATGGTGGAGGTTGGTTGGTTTCATGGTACTGATTGTTTTATGTCTGTGATTGGTTTCACGGTAGTGATTGGTTGCATAGTGATGGCTGATTCATGGTGGTGATTGGTTGCATGATGTAGTTTGATTTCATGGTGGTAGCTATTTAATGGTTGTGGTTGGTTGTACAGTGATGATTGTTGCATAATGGTGATGGGTTTCATTGTGGTGATTAATTTCATGGGTGTGTTTATAGTGGTGATTGGTTTCATAGTGGTGATTGGTTGCACAGTGGTGATGTTTTGCATGATGGTGATTATGGTGGTTATTGGTTGTATTGGTTGATTGATTGCATGGTGACGATTGGTTGCATTTTGGCTGCTTGCATATTGGTGATTTGTTACATGAGGGAGGTTGGTTGCATGGTAATGGTTTGTTAAATAGTGACGGTTGATTTAATAGTCAGTGAGGGTAATTAGTTACATGGTTAGTTGGTTACATTGTTGTTGGTTACATGGTGATTGGTTACATTGATGTCGGTTACACGGTGATTGGTTACATTGTTGTTGGTTACGTTGTGATTGGTTACATTGTGGTTGTTATATGGTGGTTGGTTACATTGTTGTTGGTTACATGGTAGTTGGTTACCTGGTGGTTGTTACCTCGTGGTTTGGTACATGGTGGTTGGTTACATTGTGGTTGGTTATATGGTGGATGGTTACATTGTTGTTGGTTACATGGTGGTTGGTTACCTGGTGGTTGTTACCTTGTTGTTGGGTACAAGGTGGTTGGTTACATTGTGATTGGCTTATGAACCATTAATAAAGAACATGAAATAGAGCAATATTGACAATACCAACAGACAACTACTATTACCTGTCTCCTGTATATTTTCGGTGAGAACCGGGTTTTACTTGTCTCTGTAAGTGTCATATCATGCAAACAATCATTAACCGCTTGTGCCTTATACCTGACATCGTAAACCAAAAGCAATTCCTCATATTCTTTAACGACTGGAACGAGTCGCACGGTGGTTTGATTCGCACTTAGAAGCCACAACTTAATGTGTGAATAGAAGTTGTACCTTTTTTTAATCTGCAATAGTAAACAGACCTAGCAACACAAAGACAGAAATGGAAAGCTATGGTTTCTGCCCTATGCGCCGCATATGGCCCTGGAGGAACATAACATAACATAACAATAGCAAACAGACGTCTATACTTCGTTTGATAATCCATGTTACTCACTTGATCTCAGTTTGATAATCCATGTTACTCACTTGATCTCAGTTTGATAATCCATGTTACTCACTTGATCTCAGTTTGATAATCCATGTTACTCACTTGATCTCAGTTTGATAATCCATGTTACTCACTTGATCTCAGTTTGATAATCCATGTTACTCACTTGATCTCAGTTTGATAATCCATGTTACTCACTTGATCTCAGTTTGATAATCCATGTTACTCACTTGATCTCAGTTTGATAATCCATGTTACTCACTTGATCTCAGTTTGATAATCCATGTTACTCACTTGATCTCAGTTTGATAATCCATGTTACTCACTTGATCTCAGTTTGATAATCCATGTTACTCACTTGATCTCAGTTTGATAATCCATGTTACTCACTTGATCTCAGTTTGATAATCCATGTTACTCACTTGATCTCAGTTTGATAGTAAACGACCTAATGCTTATGAACCATATTTCGCATTCAGTCTTATACGCAGAACGACCTTAGGAATTTATATTTTACAAATTTATGGGTAGATTGGAAAATGAAAAATAGCTAACTTTTTGTGAGATATATAGTATTGCATAAGTAGAAGAAAAAAAGGGCACTCACATTTTACAGTATGTCACAAAATTGTGAATACAAAGGCTTATCCCAACTACATATAATACCAGAAAATTTGAGATATTTATTATTACTTCTTCTTCTTCTTCAGCGTTCATTCTCAAACTCCTGTTGGATCTCTCCTGTAGCAGTACTACTAGATTTCAAGCAGGATGCAGTCCAGAGAATGGAAATGCGTTGTGTCGCCGTTTTATTTGCGCCAATGGCCCGACACATCCGTCTTCGGCGGAATTTATTATTACTACCAGAGTTTATTTCAAAATAGTTTTTATCGTCGATGATCAAATAGTCTTATGTTTTTCTTCTAGTATTGATGTTGAAGAGGAATATGTGCATTTGATCATTCTATAAATAAAGGTGACTGCAAACAAATCGTGGTGAGAATCACAACAATGAAGTCCGTGACATTGTAAGATATTTGGTCGATGTGAGAGCAACAGAGATTGGCACATCAACTAATTTATTCGGATTCTGAAGGCTAAAAGATCGACTACTTCGATTTTGTATAGAAATCGTGATTTCCGTACAATAGTTGGTAGATTTGATGCGCATGAAAAACTAAAACATAGTTGCCTTTCACAGCAGTATAAATCAATCAATGATGATGACTTCTTATTTTATCATGCCATTAATTGGCAAGTATATGTATACCGTGCTTCACAACCAATTAAGAGTTGGAGAAAAAAAAAATAAAAAAAATAAGACATTTCCTCTCATCAGCAGGGACTGCCGACAGACTCGGCTGTACTGTAAAACATGGTACAGTGTGCACATTCACAAAACCGCTTTAAATGTATAGCTCATAGAGACCAAGTTTTAATCTGGTTACATTTGTTTCATAGGGTCGTGGACAATTTCAAGTTGGACCAAAAGATCTTTCCAATCTAGCAAGTAGTTTTGGAGAAAAATAATTTCAACTGAGTAACATGAATTATGGAACGAGGAATAATAATAGAGGGGTAGGTGTACATGCGGAGATGGCTATAGTCAATGGAAAACTTATACTGCAAATAAATAAAGGTTATATGACACCTTTGGAAACGTACTGCAACAATTATTGGTGGTCATCGTAAGTTTCTTGGAAATGAATACTTCTCAGTAGTTTGCCATTGCTTTCTGAGTCATTTCCTGTTGATTATTAATATCAAATTTGATGAAACTTCAACCGTCACTCTCGCCAATAAAAATACATGCCAGCAGAATAAAATCAAACCTTTTGACGTCATGTTTTCAATTATTGCCGTGAATATCGTTGGTCTGGTTTGGCGGGTGACACAAAGTGTATATATAGTGACCAACGAAAGAAACGATAATAATCAAAATAGTCACGTATATTGGCTTGTTTTGCTTATGCTTGTAAGTCCTCTATTAACGAGAGTCACATCTCAACACAAAAAGTGAATTTTTCCATCACGCGAACTTACAATCCGTTGTCAATAATACAATCTTTCGTCATCACACCTGCAGGTGTGTTCACTGGGAAGGACGTCCCTTTGAGGAACAGCTGCTTGTAGTTCAGCTGATTCGCAAGATTTGTTTTCCGAGGGGTTATGATTCTGCACACAAGCAGACACATCTTAAACCCAATCACAAACCTTAGACACAATCACAAACATTAAACCCAATCACAAACCTTATATACGTTCACAAAATGTATATACAATTACAAACCTTAGACATAATCAGAAAAATTAGACACAATCACAAACCTTAGACACAATCACAAACCTTAGATACAATCAGAAACATTAACCCAATCGCAAACCGTAAACTCAATCACAAACCTTAGATACAATCACAAACATTAAACCCAATCGCAAACATTAAACCCAATCGCAAACCGTAAACCCAATCGCAAACCTTAGACACAATCACAAACCTTAGACACATTCAGAAACCTTAGACACATTCACAAACCTTAGACACAATCATAAACCATAAACCCAATCAAAACCTTATATACAATCACAAACCTTAGACACAATCACAAACATTAGACATAATCACAAACCTTAGACACAATGACAAACAGTAAACTCAATCGAAAACCGTAAACCCAATCACAAACCTTATACACAATAACAAACATTAGACACATTCACAAACATTAGACACATTCACAAACCTTAGACACAATCATAAACCATAAACCCAATCAAAACCTTATATACGATCACAAACCTTTGATACAATCACAAACCTTAGACACATTCACAAACCTTAGAAACAATCACAAACCTTAAACCCAATCACATACCTTAAACCCAATCACAAACCTTATATACAATCACAAACCTTAGATACAATCACAAACCTTAGACACAATCACAAACCTTAAACCCAATCACATACCTTAAACCCAATCACAAACTTTATATACAATCACAAACCTTAGATACAATCACAAACCTTAGACACAATCACAAACCTTAAACCCAATCACATACCTTAAACCCAATCACAAACCTTATATACAATCACAAACCTTAGACACAATCACAAACCTTAGACGCATTAAAAAACCTTAGACACATTTACAAACCTTAGACACAATCACAAACATTAAACCCAATCGCATACCGTAAACCCAATCGCAAACCTTAGATACAATCACAAACCTTAGACACAATCACAAACCTTAAACCCAATCGCAAACCGTAAACCCAATCGCAAACCTTAGATACAATCACAAACCTTAGACACAATCACAAACCTTAAACCCAATCACAAACCTTAAACCCAATCACAAACCATAGACACAATCACAAACCTTAAACCCAATCACAAACCTTAAACATAAACAGAAATGTGAGTAGGCGCAGAGGTAACCGGAAATTATAAGGAGAATGAATAGAAATGGTTAAAAGTGCTTTTAACAACATGCAGAATATACTAACATCTACAGAGTTCGCAATGCAACTAAAACTGCTGATAAAATACCATATGTTAATGTATGGCTCAGAAACATTGATAGTGAATGAACAATTATAAGACAGAATTTATGCCTTTGAGATGTGGATACTTGGAAGACTAGGCAATAAGTCGTGGAAAAAGAGGACAATTTAAAAAATAAGTTCCAACGATACTGTGTATGAAAAAGGACTTAAAAATATCTTCTTCTACTTCTGAGTTCATTCTCAAACTCCTGCATGTGAGCAGGTTGTAGTCAGGATAGTGAAATGCATTGTGCCATAGTTTACAGCTTAGTTGCGATATCTGCACCTATTGGACTGACACATCTGACTTCATCATGGCTTCTGGGTCACTATATTTCTTCTTCTTCTTCAGCGTTCATTCTCAAACTCTCACTGGATATCTCTTGTAGCAGGATCATGGTCCTATTAGATTTCCAGAAGGATGTAGTCCAGAGAATGGAAATGCGATGTGTCGTCGTTTTATTTGCACAAATGGTCGACACATCCGTCTTCTGCGGAATGGGTCACTATATGATATGGAGCAGCCAATTTAATCCCACATGCTTCCTTAATCACCTTTTACTACATGCGTGGCATGTAACAGTCTTCTAATTGCTCCCCACATCTTCCTTGACAAAGCACGGGGGCAGTTCACGAAGATACTATTCAAATAAATAACAGAGACAGGAAGCAGCGAACATGTGTTGGATAACATACCAGAGTGCATCACCAAGGCAAGAGAAGAAACAGAGTGTATTGGAGTTCCGCTGCAGCCCACATATGGAGCTCCGTTGCAGTCAACATTTGTGGACCCGTTGGAGTCCACATATGATGCGCAGTTGCAGCCATCATTTGTGGACCCTGTAACAGACAGCATTTGTGGACCCGTTGCAGCCAGCATTTGTGGACCCGTTGCAGCCAACATTTGTGGACCCGTTGCAGTCAGCATTTGTGGACCCGTTGCAGCTAGCATTTGTGGACCCGTTACAGCCAACATTTGTGGACCCGTTGCAGCCAACATTTGTGGACCCGTTGCAGTCAGCATTTCTGGACCCGTTGCAGCCAGCTATTGTGGACCCGTTGCAGCCAGCATTTGTGGACCCGTTGCAGCCAACATTTGGATGTCTAATCGATACACGATGGCGATGTTGAAATAAGTTGTTGAATGAGTAGATTCTGTAACACGCGATGGGGGAGGGGTACAGATTAAATGTATATGAGTATTACGGTATCAGCTCAGTGACGTCACCTTGTAGATTACTTAAGTGCTAATATATCATCTATTAGAAGGCAAGCCCATAGCAACCTGTTCCCATGACTCAGTATCACTCAGGTTTAACGAGATATCGATGGAGAGATGACGAGAATTTGATATTAGACGTGAAGCTAATGTAACTAGACGCCTACACTCAAGTATATAGGGGAGTGATTGGATCCTGCACTCAAGTATATAGGGGAGTGATTGGATACTGCACTCAAGTATATAGGGGAGTGATTGGATCCTGCACTCAAGTATATAGGGGAGTGATTGGATACTGCACTCAAGTATATAGGGGAGTGATTGGATACTGCACTCAAGTATATAGGGGAGTGATTGGATACTGCACTCAAGTATATAGGGGAGTGATTGGATCCTGCACTCAATTATATAGGGGAGTGATTGGATACTGCACTCAAGTATATAGGGGAGTGATTGGATCCTGCACTCAAGTATATAGGGGAGTGATTGGATACTGCACTCAAGTATATAGGGGAGTGATTGGATCCTGCACTCAAGTATATAGGGGAGTGATTGGATACTGCACTCAAGTATATAGGGGAGTGATTGGATACTGCACTCAAGTATATAGGGGAGTGATTGGATACTGCACTCAAGTATATAGGGGAGTGATTGGATACTGCACTCAAGTATATAGGGGAGTGATTGGATACTGCACTCAAGTATATAGGGGAGTGATTGGATCCTGCACTCAAGTATATAGGGGAGTGATTGGATACTGCACTCAAGTATATAGGGGAGTGATTGGATCCTGCACTCAAGTATATAGGGGAGTGATTGGATACTGCACTCAATTATATAGGGGAGTGATTGGATACTGCACTCAAGTATATAGGGGAGTGATTGGATCCTGCACTCATGTATATAGGGGAGTGATTGGATACTGCACTCAAGTATATAGGGGAGTGATTGGATCCTGCACTCAAGTATATAGGGGAGTGATTGGATCCTGCACTCAGTATATAGGGGAGTGATTGGCTCCTGCACTCAAGTATATAGGGGAGTGATTGGATCCTGCATTCAAGTATATAGGGGAGTGATTGGATCCTGCACTCAAGTATATAGGGGAGTGATTGGATCCTGCACTCAGTATATAGGGGAGTGATTGGATCCTGCACTCAAGTATATAGGGGAGTGATTGGATCCTGCACTCAAGTATATAGGGGAGTGATTGGATCCTGCACTCAAGTATATAGGGGAGTGATTGGATTCTGCACTCAAGTATATAGGGGAGTGATTGGATCCTGCACTAAAGTATATAGGGGAGTGATTGGATCCTGCACTCAAGTATATAGGGGAGTGATTGGATCCTGCACTCAAGTATATAGGGGAGTGATTGGATCCTGCACTCAGTATATAGGGGAGTGATTGGATCCTGCACTCAAGTATATAAGGGAGTGATTGGATCCTGCACTCAAGTATATAAGGGGGTGATTGGATCCTGCACTCAGTATATAGGGGAGTGATTGGATCCTGCACTCAAGTATATAGGGAAGTGATTGGATCCTGCACTCAAGTATATACGGGAGAGATTGGATACTGCACTCAAGTATATAGGGGAGTGATTGGATCCTGCACTCAAGTATATAAGGGAGTGATTGGATCCTGCACTCAAGTATATAAGGGGGTGATTGGATCCTGCACTCAGTATATAGGGGAGTGATTGGATCCTGCACTCAAGTATATAAGGGGGTGATTGGATCCTGCACTCAGTATATAGGGGAGTGATTGGATCCTGCACTCAAGTATATAGGGGAGTGATTGGTTCCTGCACTCAAGTATATAGGGGAGTGATTGGATCCTGCACTCAAGTATATAGGGGAGTGATTGGATACTACACTCAAGTATATAGGGGAGTGATTGGATCCTGCACTCAAGTATATAAGGGAGTGATTGGATCCTGCACTCAAGTATATAAGGGGGTGATTGGATCCTGCACTCAGTATATAGGGGAGTGATTGGATCCTGCACTCAAGTATATAAGGGAGGGATTGGATCCTGCACTCAAGTATATAGGGGAGTGATTGGATCCTGCACTCAAGTATATAGGGAAGTGATTGGATACTGCACTCAAGTATATAGGGGAGTGATTGGATCCTGCACTCAAGTATATAGGGGAGTGATTGGATCCTGCACTCAAGTATATAGGGGAGTGATTGGATCCTGCACTCAAGTATATAAGGCGGTGATTGGATCCTGCTCTCAGTATATAGGGGAGTGATTGGAACCTGCACTCAGTATATAGGGGAGTGATTGGATCCTGCACTCAAGTATATAGGGGAGTGATTGGATCCTGCACTCAGTATATAGGGGAGTGATTGGATCATGCACTCAAGTATATAGGGGAGTAATTGGATCCTGCACTCAAGTATATAGGGGAGTGATTGGATACTGCACTCAAGTATATAGGGGAGTGATTGGATCCTGCACTCAAGAATATAGGGGAGTGATTGGATCCTGCACTCAAGTATATAGGGGAGTGTTTGGATCCTTCTGGCGTTGTGGTTAAGCAGTACGCTTTGTGCTCAAGAGGTTATGGGTTTGAATTCCACTCCGGGCGTCTTGTGCATAAAGTGATTTTTTTGCATGAGATGCTTAGGAATGTACCATCGAAGCTGTGACGTGATATGATTGGTACTCTGGGAATGCGGCGTGTCGCTTTACGGAGTAATATGGGATGAACCAAGCACAATGGAGTCAATCCTCTATGTGTTCTGAGCATTCATGAGGAGGGTATTCTATCCTATATGTGTTCTGAGACTTGATGAGGAGTGTATGTAATAAGCAAGCTAGGGATACCATTGTTGCATATCTTTCGACATTTGCTTGGAGAGACTGAGCGCCTACGTGACTATCAGGTGTGCAGTGATTTTAGTTCGTAACGCAGAATGTGCCCCATGTTTTTTCTGCACAATGTGTCCAAATAACACGGAATCTTCTTTGTATGCGAATGAGCAATTCTAACTTTTCAAACAATATAAGGTAATAATAATACTTACGTAAAACACAAGTTTTTAGAAAGTTCCACTAAGACACGACGTACTATCACTAAAACTAAGAGGTTATAATGTATAAACAAGAAAACATACACAATACAATAAACAAGGCATTTTCAACGAATGGAATCGGCAGGTCTTTCTCAAGATTATATAAAACAAACAGTGAAATATAATTTAAAAAATATTAACACCATAGAGATACTATAATGTAAATATATCTCTTTTCAAATGAACATCTGTCATATCTTAATTATGTTCTCATTATGTTCTCATTATATTCTCATTATGTTATCATTATGTTCTCATTATGTTCTCACTATGTTCTCATTATGTTCTCAATATTTTCTCATTATGTTCTCATTATGTTCTTTATCTCTTCATGTTTTTCTTTTCAGAGGTAGAACATAACACGAACATTTCGTGCCGGGACATGTGGGCGTTCGAGGCAATGAAAGAGCGGATCAATTGGCAGCATACGCGATTCTGGCACAGGGTGATGGGGCAATGGATCGCGCTGACTCCGTTAAGGGATATAACACATGAGAGACTAATGTGGATGATGATTCCTTTTCAATGGCTAGGATTAAAGATCAGGGATTGAAATGCGGTGTTGCTAAAAGTAAACATCTTGGAGGGCGTAGAAGAATGATGGTCAACCCGCGTTGGACCGGTACTGTCAGCAGAAGTGTAATGCCGGATACACTGAATGAGAGATCGGAGTAACTATGGGCGTGTCTAGTTTGCAGTGATGATGATTCGACGACGAACTAACTGGAACAAAATAATATCCTAACAGAGGTAGAACAGAACAATTTCCTAACAGAGGTAGAACAGAAGAATTTCCTAACAGAGGTAGAACAGAAGAATTTCCTAACAGAGGTAGAACAGAAGAATTTCCTAACACAGGTAGAACAGATTAATTTTCTAACACAGGTAGAACATATTAATTTTCTAACAGGTAGAATAGAACAATTTTTTTAACCGATGTACAATAGAACAAATTTCCTAACAGAGGTAGAATAGAACAAATTTCCTAACAGAGGTAGAATAGAACAAATTTCCTAACAGAGGTAGAATAGAACAAATTTCCTAAAATTGTAGAACACAGTCCAAATAGATTTTATAAAGCTGATTGTAAGAATCTCTTGTCTGTAGCGTCTCTACAGTTTATGATTTTACAGCCTACGTCGCTATGTGCGAATGTTGTTATTTAACGAAGATATCAACTAAGGAGTAGTGATACCGGAGAATCCTTCTATAGCACATCTTGTTATAACACATTTCTCTATATAACAACACTTATCAAAATACCAAATTATATTTACGCTATATTGTTGTACTTTATATAGCGAATATCTGTTATTACATACATATGTCGTCGGTTCGGATAAAGTTGTTATAACCGGATTACATATTATCTCATAACATGACGTTGTTATAAACGGATTACACATTATCTCATTACATGACGTTGTTATAACCGGGTTACACATTATCTCATTACATGACGTTGTTATAAACGGTTACACATAATTTCATTACATGACAGAAGGAACACATTGACTGATCTTACTTTGAGCTCACTTATGAACCACTCGTTTCCTCTCATAGGTTGTGATGTGTCCAGCATACTCAGATCACAGAGCTCCCGCTCAGGTATCTCCTCGACTATCACCTAGGAAATACACAACATGAACCACCAGTGTCAGCAAACAAACAAGGAAATACACGACATGAACGACCACTGTCAGGAAACAAACAAGGAAATACAAGATATGAACCACCAGTGTCAGGAAACAAACAAGGAAATACAAGACATGAACCACCACTGTCAGGAAACAAACAAGGAAATACAAGATATGAACCACCAGTGTCAGGAAACAAACAAGGAAATACAAGACATGAACCACCACTGTCAGGAAACAAACAAGGAAATACAAGATATGAACCACCAGTGTCACGAAACAAACAAGGAAACACAAGACATGAACCACCAGTGTCAGGAAACAAACAAGGAAACACAAGACATGAACCACCAGTGTCAGGAAACAAACAAGGAAACACAAGACATGAACCACCAGTGTCACGAAACAAACAAGGAAACACAAGACATGAACCACCAGTGTCATGAAACAAACGAACCAGCAGTTTTAGAACTATTTTATTTACCTTTTATCCTTTTCATGCAACCAGTTCTTCCGATGTTCTACTTTTGTTTGTTTTCTCTCCTTATCATGTGGTTTATTTCCTTTTTTCCATCAATTGTATTCAAAATGCCTATTAACGTGTGCTCCACTTATCCCCTCATCACTTGTTCCCTCTTATCACCATTATACCATATTTGTGTCACTATGTTAATTTGCTGCCGTATTTCGTCCTAATGAAGACTTTATAGCCGAAACGCCGTATGCCTCTGTCTCGTAGTTAGTATTTCATTTTTAAAATATAAAACCGTGGTAATACCTTTTACCTATTTCCGTTCACCTCCACCTGGGAAATACATCATTGAGACAACATTCAGACAACATTGGGACATCATTTTTACAACATTGGGACATCATTGAGACAACATTGGGTCATCATTGAGACATTGAGACAACATTGAGTCAACATTGTGATAACATTTGAGACAACTGTTAGACAACATTGAGACAACATCTGAAGCATGATTGAAACAACATTCATTCACTCATTTTTCTTGCTAATGTTAGTGAACGTGAACTGTAGCGTTAGACTTATCTCACACCGCGGAAGACGAGTTAGTTAGTTAGTCGTCGGATCATCATCACTGCAAACTGGACACGTCCATAGTTGCTCTGATCTCTCCTTGAGTGTATCCGCCATTACACTTCTGCTGACAGTACCGGTCCTATGCTGGTTGACCATCATTTTTTCTGCGCCCTCAATAAAGGTTCACCTCTAGCAACACCGAATTTCAATCCCTGATCTTTAATCCTAGCCATTTAAAAGGAATCATCATCCACATTAGTCTCACTCTCGCGTGTTATATCTCTTGAGGAGTTCAAAACGTCAGCACGATCCATTGCCCCATCGCCCTGTGCCATATGCCAGTTGATCCGCTCTTTCATTGCCTCGAACGCCCACATGTCCCGGCACGAAAATAAATATAACCACTTTCAAGCTCGCCATTCTCAAGGCCTCAATCCACTGTTCGCGAAGGAGACCGACTTGTACCTTTTTAAATATACTCATAGAGTCACTCAAAATGCAGACCTGCGTTACCTTCTGTTTCCGTAGCCACTCAAATGCCTTGGTCACCGCCATAGTCTCCATGGTCATACTACTCGTAGTGACCACAAAGGTACCACTATCCTCCTTGATCGTTTTACCTGCGCACTGAGCTGTGAAGGCACAAGCACTGCGAACATGACTAATCACAGATCCATCAATGTATATAATCACATCCCCCTCTTTGGTATTATCACTGATTAAAGCCTGCACTTCTTTCTCCACAGCTGTGTGACACCATTCTCTGCATTCCCTGCTAAGTAACATTACTACTCTCAAACAAGTTTCGAAATATATGGGTAGATTTATCCACATGGTAAAGACACCCATGCCACAAGTTTCGTTGTCCGGGAAAAGTTTAAGAAGAACTAGCACAATGAGATATCTGGGTGTGTTTTTTGACAGAAGCCTGAGTTTCAGAGAACATGTTGACCACGTTATCATAAGGGCAGGCAAAGGCTTAGCAACAATGAAGGTTATGGCTGCTGCGCAGTATGAGCAGAGATTGTTATTTCTTTTGTACCAGGGATTGGTTGTGGCTGTGGTGGAATATGCACTGACAATTCTGACTCTTAGCCAAACTCAGATCGAAAGACTGGATAGAATCCAGAATGCAGCAATGCGTATCATACTGGGATGCACAAGAGACATATCGACAAGAGCTATGCGATATCTACTGGACTGCCCAACTGCTGAGCATAGATTACAGTAGTGCCGTGCACGGGCGTACCTTAAAAAATATGCAGATAAGGAACACCCGTTGCATTCCGAAATACAGAAAGTTAAAGGCAGCAGACTCAAGAGATGAAGGTCGTGGATGGGACGTACTGAGGATGTCATACAAAGCGTGTGCAGATTGCAGGATGTGGCAGCAAGTGCAGAATGGAAGACGAGTGTGTAGATCTATTGACACAGACAAAACAACAATACAGTGAATTTTCGCTCTATGGACTAGATACTGACGAATATCTTTCAAAGGGAGGTTAATTACACTTAGATTTCAACCATCATAATGAATATACAACGTCGATAGTCTGTCAAGTTACCTCTCCTGTTGTCTATGCCAGGATGGAGTTTGTCATCCTTTCTCTCTGTGCCAGGATGGAGTTTGTCACCCTCTTTTCTTTGTGCCAGGATGGAGTTTGTCACTCCTTTTCTCTATGCCAGGATGGAGTTTGTCATCCCTATTCTCTATGCAAGGATGGATTTTGTCACCCTTTTTCTCTATGCCAGGATGGAGTTTGTCACCATTATTATCTATGCCAGGATGGAGTTTATAACACTTACTTTTTATGTCAGAATGGAGTTTGTTACCCGTAGTCTCTATGCCAGGATTGAGTTTGTAAACATTATTCTCAATGTCATGTTGGAGTTTGTCACCCTTATTGTCTATGCCAGGATGGAGTTTTGACTTGTGACATTTAGTGAAAGATTCAAGGACTTAATAAGTAAACTAAACATTCTTGCTACACAATCAAAAGTAGAACCAGATGATGTGCCAAACAAATCAATTTTCATAACTTGTATGTGTACAACAAAAATCCACCCATCCCCATACAATATATAACTTAGTAAAAATAAAAATGATATTGCTAGAAATAATTACATAAACTTTATATGTAGTAAAACAGCTTACATTGTACACAAAATCCGGCAATGTTGGAAGTCTTAAGCTGTACATCGGAGGCATTTGGTACAGAACAATCAAATCAATCAATTCTCCAACGTTCGGACTTAAGTCAGAAGTCACAACATCGATAACGTAATCTGTAATAATAAACACAACATCAATATTGCAATCTGTACTAATAAACACAACATCAATATTGCAATCTGTAATAATAAACACAATGTGGAGATTGCATTTTGAATTTTAAAATAATAAACACAACATTGAGATTGTATTTTGAAACTTGTAGAGCCATTATCTTCCTGTAAGAGAAAATTTGTAGAGCCATTGTCCTGCTGTAAGAATGGTCCACATCTAGGAGTGGTCCAGAAATCACGTCATCAATTTTGTAGAGGGAAAGTATCTAAAATGTTTTACAGTTGTTATCGAAGGGGAAATGGAAGTGGGGGAGGGAGGCAGGTCGACAAAATGTGACGTCAACAAAGCTACTTTTATACACCAATTAAATTGTTTGAATTTATGTGGCGGGCCATTGGCGCAAATAAAAAGGCGACACAACGCATTTGTATTGTCTGGGCTACATCCTGCTGGAAATCTAGTATGTTCATGGTCCTGCTATCAGCGGGAGTTTGAGAATGAACGATGAAGAAGAAGTTTGAATTTGATAAAAAAATATAGAAACATTCTTATAGAAAATTATGTTGTTATTACGTCTTTTGGTAAAACCTTTTTTTTTATAAACATAACTAATTCATTAGGAGGGGGGGGGGGGAATGGGGTTTCCTAAATTATGGACAAGTAATTGACAAACCGGATTGGAGGAGGTCAACAATTTCCCAAATATTGCTGATGTAATTTTGCTCCAAATTGTAGCAAAAATTAGAAGCAGAAAATCCAGATGTGTAGGGCATGTGATGAGAAATGTAAAACGTGAAAATGTAGTAACCAACCGGAAAAATCAAGGAGAGAAGAGACAGAGAGAGACAAAGAGATACAATTCGGGATGGATGGTCACTGTGGCACAAAATGAGTGGGCAGCTGATCTTATTAACACTACAAGAGAGTTGAAGAGAAGCATGATCGCCTACAACACTCGACATGACAATTGATTTAATTTATAGCGAGTCTATGAAGGTACTGGGTTCAAATTCCGCCACAGACAACTATGCAGCCAGACGTTCAGAAAGCAATGGCAAACTACTGATTAGTCAACACGTGCTGAGTTGATGGCTACATTCTTAATAGAATATGCTACCATTTAAACAAAATGTATGTGCGTTCTCTGAGGTAATATTATGGTTTCTTAATAAAACAGAGGGGGCTATTCTACTTCTTCTTCTGCGTTCGCCTGTAACGTGCTTGTATCTACAGTTTGCCACTATTCACTTAGAGGAAACGTAGGCCAAACTTGATGTAGCTTCAATTATTAATAAAATATATGAGTTATATAGTGATGAAAATACAGATCCAGTATTTTGGACATATTAAAAGACATGACACATTGTTGAAGACATGATACATTGTTGAAGACATGACACATTGTTGAAGATATGACACATTGTTGTTGAAGACATGACACATTGTTGAAGATATGACACATTGTTGTTGAAGACATGACACATTGTTGAAGACATGCCACGTTGTTGTTGAAGACATGACACATTGTTGAAGACATGATACATTGTTGAAGACATGACACTTGTTGAAGACATGACACATTGTTGATGATATGACACATAGTTGAAGATATGACACATTGTTGAAGATATGACACATAGTTGAAGATATGACACATTGTTGAAAATGTGACACATTGTTGAAGACATGACACATTGTTGTTGAAGACATGACACATTGTTGAAGACATGACACATTGTTGAAGATATGACACATAGTTGAAGATATGACACATTGTTGAAGATATGACACATAGTTGAAGATATGACACATTGTTGAAGACATGACACATTGTTGAAGACATGATACATTGTTGAAGACATGACACATTGTTGAAGATATGACACATTGTTGAAGATATGACACATAGTTGAAGATATGACACATTGTTGAAGATATGACACATAGTTGAAGATATGACACATTGTTGAAAATGTGACACATTGTTGAAGACATGACACATTGTTGTTGAAGACATGACACATTGTTGAAGACATGGCACATTGTTGAAGATATGACACATAGTTGAAGATATGACACATTGTTGAAGATATGACACATTGTTGAAGACATGACACATTGTTGAAGACATGACACATTGTTGAAGACATGGCACATTGTTGAAGATATGACACATTGTTGAAGATATGACACATTGTTGAAGACATGACACATTGTTGAAGACATGACACATTGTTGAAGATATGACACATTGTTGAAGATATGACACATTGTTGAAGACATGACACATAGTTGAAGATATGACACATTGTTGAAAATGTGACACATTGTTGAAGACATGACACATTGTTGTTGAAGACATGACACATTGTTGAAGACATGACACATTGTTGAAGATATGACACATTGTTGAAGATATGACACATTGTTGAAGATATGACACATTGTTGAAGATATGACACATTGTTGAAGACATGACACATAGTTGAAGATATGACACATTGTTGAAAATGTGACACATTGTTGAAGACATGACACATTGTTGTTGAAGACATGACACATTGTTGAAGATATGACACATTGTTGAAGATATGACACATTGTTGTAGACATGACACATTGTTGAAGACATGACACATTGTTGTTGAAGACATGACACATTGTTGAAGATATGACACATTGTTGAAGATATGACACATTGTTGAAGATATGACACATTGTTGTAGACATGACACATTGTTGAAGACATAACACATTGTTGTTGAAGACATGACACATTGTTGAAGATATGACACATTGTTGAAGATATGACACATTGTTGAAGATATGACACATTGTTGAAGACATGACACATTGTTGAAGATATGACACATTGTTGAAGATATGACACATTGTTGAAGACATGACACATAGTTGAAGATATGACACATTGTTGAAGATATGACACATTGTTGAAGATATGACACATTGTTGAAGATATGACACATTGTTGAAGACATGACACATTGTTGAAGATATGACACATTGTTGAAGATATGAAACATTGTTGAAGACATGACACATTGTTGAAGATATGACACATTGTTGAAGATATGACACATTGTTGAAGACATGACACATAGTTGAAGATATGACACATTGTTGAAAATGTGACACATTGTTGAAGACATGACACATTGTTGTTGAAGACATGACACATTGTTGAAGACATGACACATTGTTGAAGATATGACACATTGTTGAAGATATGACACATTGTTGAAGACATGACACATAGTTGAAGATATGACACATTGTTGAAAATGTGACACATTGTTGAAGACATGACACATTGTTGTTGAAGACATGACACATTGTTGAAGACATGACACATTGTTGAAGATATGACACATTGTTGTAGACATGACACATTGTTGAAGACATGACACATTGTTGTTGAAGACATGACACATTGTTGAAGATATGACACATTGTTGAAGATATGACACATTGTTGAAGACATGACACATTGTTGAAGACATGACACAGTGTTGAAGACATGACACATTGTTGAAGACATGACACATTGTTGTTGAAGACATGACACATTGTTGAAGACATGACACATTGTTGAAGATATGACACATTGTAGAAGACATGATACATAGTTGAAGACATTACTTGAAGGTAGAGTCCAGGGAAGGCGAACAAGTGGTAGGTAGAGATATAAATTGGAGAGAAACACTATGAAATATACTGGTTAGTCTAACAAAGTGCACGAGCAAAGCAATTGGAAAGGAGTGTTAGAGATCCGTTGCATGCAACCTTGGTTAAAAAATTACCAACACTCCTGGAGGTGATTTTTTAAATAAAAACACTTTATGTTAAAGGCCATAATACGCATGTATTTGCGTATGTGGGCCTCACCAATGGCCCACTAGACAAACCACACATACAACAGAAAACCTTAGTAGATGACATGCCTTATATTGAGGTTATCTTCTTATAGAAGCTTCATGACACGTCATCTATACAATTATTCTTCTCCTGCTTTTATTTTTGTTGCAATGTGTTTTATGTTTGTTTTTTTATATATGTATGCCCCCTCTGTAGTTGGAAGGGAGCCAGAGATGTACTACGCTGCACTGGGGAGGAGGAAACCGACAGTACTGAAGTTTTCCTATGGCTGAGGCCCATCACAGAGGCACAGTGGCTCAGGACGTGACAATCATTTTGACTTGAACATTTGGTTGCATGCCTGGAGCAATAGAGAAGTTCGGCATAACCAGTAGTCAATTGGTGGTGCGGAATGGGCACAGTGAACCCTATCTTGAGTGCAGTGTCTCGGAGCAACGCATAGATTGGAACCTACCTTCCTGGTGGTGTTATAGTTATTCTGTGGCTCTTGTCCGGGGTGGGGCGAAACTCCACATACTTCCCCAAAAAATAATGCAATTTTATTGGCATTTGGTCAAACATCATGAGCCCATGGACCACTGGATCAGCAACCAACCAACCAACCAGAGGCCCTAATGTTCATTCAACAGGTTACAATTAAAATGTTGTTTCAGAAATCTGAAAGTTCTATTGTAAAACTGCACTGCATTGGAAATAGAAATACGAGGACAAAATTAGAAATGCGAGGAAAACTAGAAATACGAAGGAAAAAGTATAAATAGAAGGAAAATGGACTTCTGTGCGAAATTCATGATAATCAATAGTACCGAGTAATCGATCAGTTAAACGGTGGCTTTTAATTAATCATGTAGATATTCTGTAACAAGCCTATAGCAACATGAACCACGTTGCTTGATTCCACGCTGAGCAATAAATGTGATGAATTTCGGTTTGACATGGCCAACAGTTCGCTTGAATTCTCATTATTGCTATTCCTTATTTTCCGCGTCTGACATTTTTCTTCATAAAGATCCTTTGTTCGAGACGTTGAATCAGACTGTTGTTTAAACTGATAACTATATTTTATCAAGTGTTCTCTATGGCATCGAAGTTCAAAATAAATGTGAAATACTTCTAGCAGTACAAGAAAAATTGACACACGATGAGCTAGCTAACTATACAAGAGATATTCTGGTTTCCTTATTGCTGTAAACCCCTTTATGCCTTTCAGCGTCAGTGGTCTGTTTATACTAATATTAAATACAATCGTATTAAATATATATACAAATACACGTTAATACGTATATATATTCTTGTTTCTACAGCACAAAAAAACAAAAATTGTACCAAGGAAAAAAGGTTACACCTAAGATGAAACTCTCAAACTAATTTTAGAAAGATGATTAAATTAGCACAAAAGAAGGATATTTTAACAGATCCTCCGTAATCCCAGATGTAGCTTGTTTATCGAAAAAAAACGTGCGTAGCTAAAGAGCTAGGGTTATGGTTAGGGTTAGGGTTTTAGCGTCATTTCTCAACATCCCCAATTATATTTATTCGTTATAGTTTGTACTTAAGGTGTATAAAGCTAATCTCTTCTCTTACATAGGCTTACATGTTTTGATGGTCCGTATCTATATGTTACATTGAGATCTGAATGTATTATTAAATGAATTATTTTATATCATACCGTGACATTTGTCTATAATATATCTTTGGCCTTCAGGACACATGCAAGAATAGGTTCGATGTCCGTCAACGCAGATCGTGCCCACAGGACACGTCTTCCCGATGCAATCATCCAGTGAGACGTTACAGTTAGGGCCGCTCCATCCAAGTTTGCATACACACATTCCCGTACCTAGTAGAAGTATGATATATTATTGATAACTTTGGCAAAGATAGATTTGATAGTTTATTGTAGTGAAATCAGTATAAAATATAGACATTTGATAGTTTATTGTAGTGAAATCATTATAAACTAAAGACATTTGATAGTTTATTGTAGTGAAATCATTATAAACTAAAGACATTTGATCGTTTATTGTAGTGAAATCAGTATAAACTAAAGACATTTGATATATTATTGTAGTGAAATCAGTATAAAATATAGCCATTTGATAGTTTATTGTAGTGAAATCATTATAAACTATAAACTTTCGATATATTATTGTAGTGAAATCATTATAAACTACACACTTTCGATAGATTATTGTAGTTAAATCAGTAGAAATTATAGACATTTGATAGATTATTGTAGTGAAATCATTATAAACTATAGACATTTGGCTGATTATAATTTATCGTACTGGCATTATATTGCTGGAAAGTCTGTGGTTTTCGGCCCAACCTAGCCAGAGACAGAGAATAACTACCACACCACCAGGAAGGTAGGTTTCAACCTATGCACTGCTCCATGCCACTGCTGCCAATATAGGGTACACTGTGCTCATTCCTCGCCACCAATTGACTTCTGGTTATGCCAAACATGTCTATTGCTCCAGGAATGCAGGCATATGGTCAAGCCCAAAACATTGTTATTTTTACAGTTTCTATGTCTGCTCTTCAATCACTATAATGTGATGGACATTGTAAGTCTGAGCTGGTTGAAATATATCACAATGCCAACCAGTTTCTTACATCTTATGAATTCAGCATTGTTATGCAGAAGATTCCTGGCCACTCAAATACACATAGCAATGACAGACTAGTAAAAAAGGGAGCACAACAAGAACAGACATATACACAAACAACTATGCACACAGTTAAAATGATGTTGAAATTTGTGAACAAAGAAAATTGGACCATAACGTGGAAAATTGTCTGTGTTCTTTGTTTTATTGTTAGTTATTTATTTTCAACATTAATAGTTAGTTTTTTTTATAGTAGCCGTTATAATTTATTTAGTATTGACCGCTTTTTTGTTTTGTTTCTGCGGAACTCTTCAATTGGTCGGACAATCCTCTCATATTTTAGTGATTTATAAATTTAATGCATATTCACTGGTTCTTTTCAACGTTAAATAAAGTTCACAATGAAGCCTGCAATAGTTAATTTTAAAATTAAGCAATTTTCAATAATCTTGCAATATTTAACTAAACTATAAACACAAGACACTAGCAATGTTTACCTAAACTTTAAACACAAGACACTAGCAATGTTTAACTACACTTTAAACACAAGACACTTCAATGATTACCTAACGTTTAAACACAAGACACTTCAATATTTAACTAAGTTTTAAACACAGGACACTTCAATATTTAACTAAGTTTTAAACACAGGACACTTTAATATTTAACTATGTTTTAAACACAAGACACTTCAATATTTACATAAACTTTAAACACAAGACACTTCAATATTTACATAAACTTTAAACACAAGACACTTGCAATGTTTACATTTAGACTAAAAGCAGAAATTTTCTTCGATTGATTCAACTGACATAATTGGACAGACAACGTGTAAGAAATAAGCTATCATTATACAAAGTGCAAGGAATATGCTATCATTATACAGACAAAGTGCAAGGAATATGCTATCATTATACAAAGTGCAAGGAATATGCTATCATTATACAGACAAAGTGCAAGAAATATGCTATCATTATACAAAGTGCAAGGAATATGCTATCATTATACAGACAAAGTGCAAGGAATATGCTATCATTATACAAAGTGCAAGGAATATGCTATCATTATACAGACAAAGTGCAAGGAATATGCTATCATTATACAAAGTGCAAGGAATATGCTATCATTATACAGACAAAGTGCAAGAAATATGCTATCATTATACAAAGTGCAAGGAATATGCTATCATTATACAGACAAAGTGCAAGGAATATGCTATCATTATACAAAGTGCAAGGAATATGCTATCATTATACAGACAAAGTGCAAGAAATATGCTATCATTATACAAAGTGCAAGGAATATGCTATCATTATACAGACAAAGTGCAAGGAATATGCTATCATTATACAGACAAAGTGCAAGGAATATGCTATCATTATACAGACAAAGTGCATTAAATATTATATCATTATACAGACAAAGTGCAAGGAATATGCTATCAGTAATAATGCTTACCGTCGCAGTAGAAGGAATTGTCAGTTTCACAAGTACATATCTTAGAGCAGTTCTTGCTATACGTATATGAATCACAAGCTGAAAGTGTTTAACAAACATACAAAAACTCAAATCAGTCATGAGTAGACATTGAACATCATATGGTAGCGTATCATGGACAACATATAGGAGTCAAGATATGGTACATATCATTTACAATATATAGCAGTCAACATAAGGTAGCATATCATGGACAATATATAGCAGTCGTCATCAGGTATTATATCCTGGGCAGGATGTAACAGTTAATATAAGGGAATGATGTTCCTCAAGCTTAGATGAACAGTACATCAAAAACAATAAATGTGATGAACAAGTAGAAGAAAGAATAATTTGTGATTAACTAATTTGGTTTGGGTTTGTGATTTCGTTGATGTCCGATGAGTCCGATCCGTACCAGGAAAGTTCTTGCAGTGCTTGCAGGAGTGCAGAGGATCCAGAATAAGAGAGTTTTCGGATTTTCCCTTCCGCTTTCGTCGCTTATAAATTGCTCGCAGTGTTTTTTATCTTTCAAATTTCGTGATGCCAGAAATTATTTGGGTGTGCCAAGCTGAGCGATCAAGTGCTGTAGTCTCACAGGAGCTAGGATCGATGCTGCAGTGCTTGAGAAAGATTTTTAGGTGATCCTAGAAGCACTTTTTCTGCCTTCCGCTTGAACGTTTACTTTCGCGCAGCATCCCATAGAATAGTCTCTTTAGAAGGCGCTTGTCCGTCATACGGACGATGTGGCCAGTCCAGTGGTGATAGGATCTAGTCAGCAGGGCATGTATACTTTGCATACGGGACTTTTGAAGGATTTCCGTATCTGGTTCATCGTGTCAAATGCACAACGATTATAAAAACGTCACGAATAAAAGTTTATTTACTTTCTGCGCAGAGGTCTTCTATACCGCGAATTGTCGGTGCTAAAAAATGTTCCTGATTCTGTGATCTTCCTGCGAAATAGCACATCGTGCACAGAGTTGATTTTCATCATATCCCACATGCCGCATCTTCATCGCCAGGACACATGTAAACGTTGGCAGCTGGTACCATAGTCAGGGCTGGAGTACCACTGGTATCTCGAAAGTGATGTACAAAGCTAGTTTTTCCGAAAGATGCAACACAAAAACACGAAATTGTACAGATGTCATGATGTAGGGACTTCCACAAGACACACATCTTACTATTTTTACATGTCAGTTCTACTGAGACTTTATTGTTATATAATAGTTGTTCTGGTAATCGTATAGTGAGATCTTCGGACATTCCTCATGAGGTCCATTAAAGATATGAGAGATAAGTGATTGTATAGCTTTGCCATGATATTATTACATTAAAGATATGAGAGATAAGTGATTGTATAGCTTTGCCATGATATTATTACATTAAAGATATGAGAGATAAGTGATTGTATAGCTTTGCCATGATATTATTACATTAAAGATATGAAAGAATTATATTTCTGATGTTCTCACGGCGCATTGTGTGAAGTCTGGTGACTCCAATTGTCTTCCTTAGACATTTCATTTCGCTAGTTTCGATGTTTCTTTTATGTTTATATGTCATTTATCAAGTCTGGCATTGGTAGTATAGTGTTGGTATAAAGATGCTCTTAATAATTTGTTTCTTTAGTTCCATGCTGATTTTTGCGTGAAATAGCATAGGAGACATCTGGTATGTCACAGCATCAGTCTTCTGACATCTTGTTTGTATCTCTCTATCGAGTCGTCCGTTTTCTGGGACGATACGTTTTAGATACTCGTGTATTTTTACTTAGGTCGGTGAGATTTTACCCTAAGTAAATGGGAAGTAAGACTGTCTCTATATCAAAACTAGCTCTCTAAAATTCGATTATGTCCCTTGGGAGAAACACTTTTCCTACAAAATCTGAGGGTAAAAATATATATATACTGGCCGTGGGCCTAATTTCCTCGGTGTCTGTCTGTTTGCCTCCTTTCTGGGTGTCTGACGTCTGGCTCCTTGCCTGAGTTGTCTGGCCATCTGCCTCACCGCCTGTATGTCTGACCGTTTGCCTCCTAGTCAGGACGTATAGTTGTATGTCTGTCCTGTCCTTCCGTTTCTCTATTTGTCAACCTACCTTCCTCGTGTTTGATTTTATTACTGCCTGAATGTCTTTCCATCTTTCAATATACATGTATGTTTGTCTGTCAGTGTGCAATATTTTCTTGAGAATGGGGGAGAAATACAAAAGCTCAACAGCGAAGAGTAGCTAGAAAGGCATTATGCTCGAATAGCCATCCCATGCTGGAACTGTGGTAGAATATTAGAGGTCAGATATATATCTTATTAGTCATCTACGAACTCATAATCAAGGACATCAATCTCACTGAAAGTCAAAAGTAGACGTAACAAATAGTCAACATTACTTGTGATTTACCAATAACAAATAGTCACCATTAATTGTGAATTACCAATAACAAATGGTCACCATTACTTGTGATTTACCAACAACATGGATATTCTATGTCTATCTGTCGGTGTGTACTTCTGTCTGTCTGCTTGCTTGCACGCACACACACATGTCTGTTCTTCTATTCTGTGTGACTATTTGTTGGATTATCCGCCACGTTGCTACTATGACTATCTGATGTCTGTTATCTCTGTCTGTTATTCTGACTATTTGTCTGTATTTATGTCTTCTGTCTGTCTGTGTGTTTGACTGTCTCTGTGTATATTTCTGTTTGTCTCTCTTTTTCTAATCTTCATCATGTGACATATTATTTCCAGAAAGTGGTCTTCCTTATAGATTATCTGAAGACTGCCCGATTCTGAGCGAGTTGACCTGTCGCAGCTAGAGACATCTTTAAGCAAATAGATATATTACTGCACAATCGTTTTCTTGGGCGCCCTCTTTCCTTGTTGCTGTTAACTCTGCTTTCAGATATAAGTCTTTCTATGCCGTTATGTATCTTTATATGACCGCAAAAATCACACATCTTTCTCATTAAGATGTTGGTAAGGAGCCAGACCTCTTCGACTTTATTGATCTTAACACTTCTTGATTTATCATTTTAGCTATCCATAGTATACGTAAAATTCTTCTGTAGTATGTCATTTCGAAAGCAGCGATTCTCTTTGTTATTTTTTTATTTAATGTCCATGCCACACAACCGTATATTGACACTGGAAATACGCATGTTCTGATCATACATGGTTTTGTCTATGTTGCTGGTACGTTGTAAAAGATTTTTCATTTGGGCATGTTTCGAAGTAGCCATTACATTCTTCTCTTGATTTCGACAGTGCAGTCTCCTGAGCTATTTATGTTTGTGCCCAATTACTGGACATTTGTTATGTCCCTCTTGTTCAAAATTGTTCATTCATCATCTTCGGTTGCAATTTCACTTTATCCTTTGTCATAATTTCTGTTTTATTCATATTTAAGAACAGGGTTTGGACTTCATTGCGTTTTTTAATTATAGTAACCATTGCTTTAGACCATCTTCGTTTGTTATTAAGAAAACTGTTGTCTGTCTATTTTATTTCTTGAATCTGTTAACAGCCGATGGTTATAGCTCTCTCTAACAATTACTGTAAACTTCTTTCCATGAGTTTTCCGCTGGCGACATTACCAAATGAAATCTAAACTTTATTTTAAAATTAATATCCATTAACAAAATTATAGTTTCAATTCTGTACAACTGATAATGAAATGTTCACTTTGAACAACTGATAATGAAATGTTCACTTTGCTGGAGTTGCTAATTAATTATTTGATTTTCTTCCTGATGCGAGACATGGTCAGTGATTCGTAACGATTTATGAAATAATTTTATTTTTAATTGTCGGATTATCTTCCCTGATCTGGACTATTGATGCTGTTGTTTGATGTGTTCCGGCTGCTGTTTCATGTGTTCCGGCTGCTGTTTGATGTATTCCGGCTGCTGTTTGATGTATTCCGGCTGCTGTTTGATGTATTCCGGCTGTTGTTTGATGTATTACGGCTGCTGTTTGATGTATTCCGGCTGCTGTTTGATGTATTCCGGCTGTTGTTTGATGTATTACGGCTGCTGTTTGATGTATCCCAGCTTCTGTTTGATGTATTCCGGCTGTTGTTTGATGTATTACGGCTGCTGTTTGATGTATCCCAGCTTCTGTTTGATGTATTCCGGCTGTTGTTTAATATATTCAAGCTGCTGTTTGATGTATTCCGGCTGCTGTTTGATGTATTCAGGCTGCTGTTTGATGTATTTGGGCTACTGTTTAATGTATTCCGGCTGATATTTAATGTATTCTGGCTGTTGTTTAATATATTCAAGCTGCTGTTTTATATATTCGGGCTGCTGGTTGATACATTCGGGCTGCTGGTTGATACATTCGGGCTGCTGGTTGATATATTGGGTCTGCTGTTTTATGTATTCGGGCTGCTGGTTGATATATTCGGGCTGCTGTTTGATATATTCGGGCTGCTGGTTGATATATTGGGTCTGCTGTTTTATGTATTCGGGCTGCTGGTTGATACATTCGGGCTGCTGGTTGATATATTGGGTCTGCTGTTTTATGTATTCGGGCTGCTGGTTGATACATTCGGGCTGCTGGTTGATATATTGGGTCTGCTGTTTTATATATTCGGGCTGCTGGTTGATATATTGGGTCTGCTATTTTATATATTCGGGCTGCTGGTTGATACATTCGGGCTGCTGGTTGATACATTCGGGCTGTTGGTTGATATATTGCGTCTGCTGTTTTATGTATTCGGGCTGCTGGTTGATATATTCGGGCTGCTGTTTGATATATTCGGGCTGCTGTTTGATATATTCGGGCTGCTGTTTGATATATTCGGTCTGCTGTTTGATATATTCGGGCTGCTGTTTGATATATTCGGGCTGCTGTTTGATATATTCGGGCTGCTGTTTGATATATTCGGGCTGCTGTTTGATATATTCGGGCTGCTGTTTGATATATTCGGGCTGCTGTTTGATATATTCTGGCTGCAGTTTGATATATTCGGGCTGCTGTTTGATATATTCGGGCTGCTGTTTGATATATTCGGGATGCTGTTTGATATATTCGGGCTGCTGTTTGATATATTCGGGCTGCTGTTTGATATATTCGGGCTGCTGTTTGATATATTCGGGCTGCTGTTTGATATATTCGGGATGCTGTTTGATATATTCGGGCTGCTGTTTGATATATTCGGGATGCTGTTTGATACATTCGGGCTGCTGTTTAATATATTCGGGCTGCTGTTTGATGTATTCTAATTGCTGTTTGATATATTCGGGCTGCTGTTTTATATATTCCGGCTTCTGTTTGATATATTCCGGCTGCTGTTTGATACATTCATATCACTGATTGTATAGGTATGTGTTTGATCAAAGAGCATGAGACCACTAACCGCTGGATAAGCAACCTACTGGTACATGGTCTTATTTTTTGTAGAAGAAAGAGTGAAAAGAAGGAAATATTGAGAAGAATGTTGATAATATTCCTTAACTCAAGTATAGGTCTGAGATTCATGCTGTTGCTTGATCTATTCGGGGTCTTTTTTTATTTAATCATGCTGTTGCTTGTTCTATTCATTCTGTTGTTTGTTCTATTCATGATGTTGTTTTGTTCTATTCATGCTGTTATTTGTTCTATTCATGCTGTTGTTTGTTCTATTCATGCTGTTGTTTTGTTCTATTCATGCTGTTATTTGTTCTATTCATGCTGTTGTTTGTTCTATTCATGATGTTGTTTGTTCTATTCATGCTGTTGTTTGTTCTATTCATGCTGTTGTTTGTTCTATTCATGCTGTTGTCTGTTCTATTCATGCTATTGTTTGTTCTATTCATGCTGTTGTTTGTTCTATTCATGCTATTTGTTCTATTCATACTGTTTGCTCTACTCACGCTGTTGTTTGTTCTATTCATGCTGTTGTTTGTTCCACTCTTGCTGTTGTTTGCTCTATTCATGCTATTGTTTGGACTATTGATGCCGTTGTTTGGACTATTCATGCTGTTGTTTGTTCCACTCTTGCTGTTGTTTGCTCTATTCATGCTATTGTTTGGACTATTGATGCCGTTGTTTGGACTATTCATGCTATTGTTTGGACTATTGATGCCGTTGTTTGGACTATTCATGCTATTGTTTGGACTATTGATGCCGTTGGTTGGACTATTCTGGCTACTTTGACTATATGTATAACAAATTAACAAAATTTAGTATGCAAATATATAAATCTGCAGTCATTTTAAAAGCGTATACATTTTGTCAATTTTAATTATTTTAGTAATAATTCAAAAGCTTGTGGGAATAACACGGTGAAATAATGCATTTATAACTGTTACAAGTTATCTTATTTTGCAAGCATCGTGTTCTCCGGCTTATAGCGTACCTTAATAAAGGAGGTGTCTTCTAAAGAAGAGTTACCACTCTCGGTTAAAAAAAAAACGTTTGTATTTATGAAATCTGTTACATAGTGGCAAGTTCGCCTAAATTTGAAAGAAATTATAAACAGTTGTGGCGTCATTTCGTGTTTAGAACCTAACGGTTCGTTACCGAGAATGTCAATTGTGCTGTGGGAGATTCGTTATTCCTTAAATATGTTGATGCCAGGAATTTCAGAGATAAATTTTAATCAGTTATTCATTAAATTGTGATTTGTTATTCACTAGAACAAATGCGGTGTAATATATAATATAATCATATGTTTCTTTGTTGTGCATGTATGCTACATTAGAGCACTGCTGTTGTTATTCAATATTTCTTTATACAATGGCAGTTTATTTATCTATTTATCTCCAGAGAGTGGTGGAGAAACATGATCGCATACACTATTCGGTATACACTTGATTGATTATTTATCTAAATTCTTGATTCTCTTTAAAAATCAATCAAATAATTTAAGGGTATACCCCACTTCTGATAGTTCGATGTCTACAAATGTTGACAGTATTCAGAATCACGAGTACCCCACTAACAAATATAATCGATTTGCCAGTCATTCAATTTAGTTCTTCCGCCAGAAATGTCTGAGTACTGGAATTAAGAGGAGGCGATGAAATCCCTACAGAAGTAGTCTGTTTTCGACACTTTCTCTTAGTCGAAAGGGACCATGCATCAATAGAGGAGGTGTCCTGGTTATATATAAAGTAATTATATTTAGTTTACATCAAATATTCTTATAGAAATATTGAAATTTAGCTTACTAGTGAGTCTAGTATACTACCGAACTTACTAATGCAGTATCCAACGCTGCTAAGCACATATCCATCCTGGCAAAAGCAATCGTATCCTCCAAAGGTATTTTGACAAAGCGTGTTGATTCTGTTACAGGGCCTGGCCATTGAAAATAATGTATTAAATAATGACTGCAAAATGTATATACCGGTATTGTATACATGCATCAACTGATAATGTTTTACTGTGTTCTCGTTCTAGTAGTAGAGTCTTTACAAACTGGTATATCAATGTCTAGGGCATATGGTAATTCCTAGGAAACATCAAATTAAAATAAGTATTTAATAGCAGAGATGTAAAGTAAACAGAAGTAGGGCTGCTTCTATCAGTGTATTTGGTCAAAGGGCATGAGACCACGTCCAGTTGTTTCCTTTACATGGTACCGTTTGAATAGCAGAAAGTGTCAAAAGCAGAAAACATTTACAAAAATTTCGAGGATATTCTTTAATTCCCCAACTCAGATCATTCTTGGAGAACAACAAAATTGTGTGACTGGCAGATGATTAATATCAGGATTATGAAAACCGCTAAATATACTACATAGGCACCATAGCCTGCTTTGATGATGGCTTTTAAAGTACAACCAATTAGTACAGCCATGTATCTTCTGCGATTAATTGTGAAACATCTAGTCCATGTATAGACCGGTTTGCTTAGGTCATCTTGGGTTCGTTGTATTACACAACAAATAGTGACGTGCCTATGAAACTACACAATAAATAATGACCTATCTATGATGCTACACAACAAATAAAGACATCTATTATACTACACAACAAATAATGACGTGTCTATTATACTACACAACAAATAATGACGTGTCTATTATACTACACAACAAATAATGACGTGTCTATTATACTACACAACAAATAATGACGTGTCTATTATACTACACAACAAATAATGACGTGTCTATTATACTACACAACAAATAATGACGTGTCTATTATACTACACAACAAATAATGACGTATCCATGATACTACACAATTGTTAAACATCCAGTCCGCTGTAGATCATATATAGAGCAGTGGCCTTGACGGTACTATACGACCTGCTCGCTGAATTAATTAGACCTTCATTTGTTACTTTTATCATTGTTTTTTCGATTTCAGTTGGTCACTATTTATATACTTGGAATCGCATGCCAAAAATAAAAAAGGTGACTCCAAGTATGAGTGAACCACCGAAACCAAAACAATAGGCATAATAAAAAACGGAACGCATCAAGGCCTAACATCTTGCCGAAAGACAACGTAATGCTTTGAGGTTTTCTATTATAAGAATGACCAAGCTCGGCTTTTAGAAATTGCTGTAAGCACTTCTGGAATCCGTTACTTAGAGACAAGTCACTCTTAATTTGAAAGACTATATAAGCAGTTGTGACGTTGTCTTCATGTTTAGAAGTTTTCACAGTGTGAAACAGAGAATACCATTGTCTTATGGAAGTTATCACAGTGTGATGCAGAGAATGCCATTGTCTTATGGAAGTTATCACAGTGTGATACAGAGAATACCATTGTCTTATGGAAGTTATCACAGTGTGATACAGAGAATACCATTGTCTTATGGAAGATATCACAGTGTGATGCAGAGAATGGCATTGTCTTATGGAAATTATCACAGTGTGAAACAGAGAATGCCATTGTCTTATGGAAGTTATCACAGTGTGAAACAGACAATGTCATTGTCTTATGGAAATTATCACAGTGTGAAACAGAGAATGCCATTGTCTTATGGAAGTTATCACAGTGTGATGCAGAGAATGGCATTGTTTTATGGAAGTTATCACAGTGTGATGCAGAGAATGCCATTGTCTTATGGAAGTTATCACAGTGTGATGCAGAGAATGCCATTGTCTTATGGAAGTTATCACAGTGTGATGCAGAGAATGCCATTATTTTATGGAAGTTATCTTTTGTCTATTGTCTATCCCCAGGTGAATGATTGTTGATCGCATTCACACTTGCCGTTAAGCGTAGGGGTGGTATCTTAAGCTGTCGTTTCATGGCCAGATGTGTCGCCAAGGTAGCATTTAGTCCATGTTTGTTCAAGGTTATCTTAATGTTTTATATCAACCGTTTTCTTGGTCTACCTTTGGCTTTTGGTATACCTTTGGATATTCTTGTATTATATGCTCTTATTGGTATTTGGTTTGGCTTCATTCTCATAAGGTGACCGAACCATTTTACTTGCTGTCTCTCAATATGTTCGATACATGATATTATACCAACTATGTTCCTAATTTCTTCATTTCTTATTTTATCTAGTTTGGTAACCATTGCAGCTTTCCTCAGACACTTCATTTCACATGTGACGATTTTTCTTTGCTGCGAAGCTGTTAAAGATCATGTTTGACATTGGTAGCACAGTGTTGGTATAAAAATTGTAGATATTATTTGTTTTTTAATTTCCATCTTGATCTTGGATGAAGAAGTAATGGTGAAAGTCATTGTGTTTGCTTTCTGGCACCTTGTTTCTATTTCTCTGTCTAGTCTTCCATCTTCAGAAAAAATGCTGCCTAGATATTTAAATTCTTTGGCTTGTTTCACTTTAGTGTTATCTATTGTTATATTCATTGGTGTTGAAGACTTGCTAATTTTCATAACTTCTGTTTTTTGTACATTAATTTTCATGTTGTACTTCTGACATGCTAACAACAATGCATTGATGTGCTTTTGCAAAGTTTCTTCATCTTTGTATATTAAACTTTGATCATCAGCAAATAATAGTTCATTAATTTCATTATTAAGTTCTTCATCAGGTTTATTTGCAACGTTTTCCTCTTTGTTGATGTGAGCTTCTTTTATTATTCTGTCCATGTATATGTTGAAAAGTAGGGGTGAAAGTGCGCATCCTTGTCTTACTCCAGATCTTGTTTCAAAAGGTTCAGTCATTCCATCTGTTGTTCTTACTGAGCTTTGGCATTTTTGATATATCGCTTTTATGTTATCTAACCGTTGTCCTCTGATGTTATACATTTCTAAGGTTTCCCATAGAATGTTTCTATCTACTCTTTCGAATGCCTTTTCCTGGTCAAAAAATACTGTGTTTAAATCTTGATTATATTCAATTGCTTTTTCACTGAGTTGACTCAGTGTGAAAAGTGCGTCTGTACAGCTTGCTCCCCTTCTGAAGCCAAACTGAGAGGGGCTCAACTGTGGTTCTGCAATGTATCGCATTCTTTGTTCTATTATTTTTGCGTAGATTTTACCTGTGTGACTTACTAAGGAGATGCCTCTATATGATTCACACTCTCTCTTATTACCTTTGTTTTTCCATAGTGGTACAATTACTGATTTGTGCCAGTCATCTGGTACTTTTCTTTCTGACCAGGCTATTGTGAATAGTCTGGCTAACCATTGGACTCCTGTATTTCTACACGCTTTTATTGCTTTGCTTGGTATACCGTCTTCTCCTGGTGATTTATTACTTGGGCTATGTTTTAAGGCTTCTTCTGTTTCTTGATTTAGTATAATTGGCTCTGTAGCTATGGAAGTTATCAAAGAGTGATAATGTCATTGTGTTATGGAAGCTTAGTTATTCCTTCATTATTTTCAATGCCAGGAATTTCATTTCACCAATAAATTGTGATCGCTTATTGTTTCAATTGTAATATTTGTCACTATTAACACAAGTGCTGTAATATAGTAATAGAATAATAGATGCGTATAGCAAGAGTTTCAAGCACTAGTCTCAAAACAGCCAGGTCCAGTATTCTACTATTAGTTATTAGTACAGTATTTAGTATGTATTTTTTTCCTTGCTGTCTTTATAGGTTACCTTGGTATACTGTAAGTAAAATTAACATGGTAAAATAAAGTAAAGCTTGATAGATATATACAAAATAAACGTTCTTATTTTGATGCTCATTGATGGTAAAGTCGACATAGCTGTCTGGTTCCCTATTGCTGCATACAGAACTGACAAGGCTATACATCGTCACTGACAGATACGAAATGTGGCTTACGAATTGGGCAGGTCGCACTCATTGACGTCTAGATCACATCGTTTTCCTGTGTGCCCAGGATTGCAAATACACTTTCCTGTCACACTGTGGCATTTGCTAGTTCCCGGCCAGTTACAAAAACATCTTCCGAGGCAACCTCTACCGTATTTCCCTAAAGGACACTCTGAATAGAATGCAAGCATGACATGTTATTGTTCGCATGTATATCAACTTGTATCAGAAGAAATGAAATCGTTTCTTTCTGCAAAACAATAATGATGATGATGATGTTGTTGAAATGATTCCTTTAGCTGTGAGCAGATACCGCTTAACAGCTCATAGCCTCTCTAATAAAATCATATGTTCATATATCCATATGTCGACACCAGTTGAGCAAACGAAGTGACACTCAAATCCATACAATTTGTTATTTCATAGGCATGGTTGTGTTAAAAAAATGGGGGGGGGGGATGTGTTATAGATGCTTGTTTAGCGAATTACAATTAAGGAATAGGGTCACGGATCGTACAGTAGGAAACTTAAAATGATAGAATTGCTAATTTATCGGTTTGTATAACAGGTAAAAAAATGATAGAATTGCTAATTTATCGGTTTGTAAAACAGGCTGCCAGGTGCTGTGGCTTTAAGAGATAGTGAGAGCGTCTCAGAAGTCGTAGAAGACAATGTACATATTCAGAGAATGGTAGAAATGGGAGTGACTAGAGGCGATGGGAGAAAGTGCTCCCTCTTTGGAAAGATCAGAAGAACGCGTAATCAGCAATTGACTGAGACACTGAGCTTATACAATTTTAAATGGCTGATGGAACGGCAAGCAGAGCATATTTGGGAATGTCCTCAGTGCTGTTCCTAATCAAGAATCAAGTGGCAAGTCTGAACGTTTAGTACACATGTGATGAAAATTTTAAACATTTAGTTGCAACATGATGAATGATGTAAATATTCATAGAAAACCAATCATGCAATCATCATCAAGAACCGTCTCCGAAACGAAGATTGGCTGAAATCACACAAACCTCCGAAATCACACGTACCTAGCTTTATGTTGCAATCTGCTAGATTACCATCTGGTGATGTGTCCCTCTTGTATCTCTGCCGATCTCTTGCAATCTGCTAGATTACCATCTGGTGATGTGTCCCTCTTGTATCTCTGCCGAACTCCTGCTAACCTCATCTCGTCGTCACCTTCAAGTAAAGATCTTCAACAAGGTGTCATGTCTTTTACTATGACCAAAATATTTATGTATTTGAACTTTATTTCCTTTAATAATTCTTTCTTCATACAAATTGTTGCTAGAACTGTTTTGTTAATGTTCTTGTCTTTCTATGAAGTTCTCCCTATTCTTCTATATATTCACATCTCGAAGGCATCAATTATGTCTTTTAATTGTTTGTTGATTAACCATGTTTCTGAGCCATACATCAATATAGTATGGATGTAACATTTTATTATTCTCATTTTTAACTTGTTTGTAATTTGTTTAGATGTCAAGATTTTCATCATGCCATTGAAAGCACATGTAGACATTCGTATTTTCCTTTTAACTTCTGTTTCACATCTAACAGCACTTGTCACTGTGAGTAGGACATTGCTAATGTTCTACTTGTTGTAATGTCTCTCCATGTTTTTTTATGTCTTTTATCCGTTCTTTTGCCATTTTTCTGATTATCATGGTTTTTGTTTTGTGGATGCTTGTATCTAGTTCAAAATCTGTACTTAATTTACCAACTTGATCTATTAGTCCTTGTAGTTCATGCTCACTTTCTGCTCACACAAAAATATCTGCATATCTCAAGTTGTTTAATATTTTCCCACTGTTCTTGACATTTCTTCTAACCTATATGTTTAAAGATATTCTCCGTGTATATATTAAATAGACTGATAAAATGCATCCTTGTTGTACCCCTCTTTTTATTTCTATTGATTTTTATTGATATTGACGGCCTTGCTAGAAAACCACTAGAGTAAAATAAATACTAGGTTGATTGTGACTTCCTGAGTATGATATATAAACAGCCATGACCCAGGACCGGTCTTAGGCCATTGCAACCTATGTGGCCGCATTGGGCCCCGCACTTCATAGGCCCATAAATTAATATTAGAATTTATTTTATTATCCTCTTCCCTACCCAGACTGGGCAACTTCCCTACCCAATGCGCAATCCGTTTCGCATTGGGCCTCGCAATTGTTAGGGCCGGCCCAGCCATGACCCATGTCATATGATATATGACCTACTAACACATGGGAAGTCCATCCTTCTAAAATGACTCATTTGATTACCCGCTTGATTTTCACTGGCTGTAACACCAAGTATAATCACAGCGGCCAATTAAAATCATTGCCATTTATTTCACCAATTACTATTGTTTTCTCTTGAGTTCCCTCTAAGTCCCAGCTAAGTTGAAACTTTCTGGTCTAATTTACACATGGGGGTTCAGAATGTATACTATACTTTCGATGAAAGCAATAAACAAGAAGGTTTCTTACTTTGCCTGTTTTTATCGAGAAACAAAAAAAATTATTCACACGTTACGAACCCCTCACACAGGCGACAAGAATGTGAAGACAATTTTGAAAACACATTCGCGTGATTAGCCACATCCAGGCACTCAGTTATTATTGCTATCATTATCACTGCGCACGCTATGTTAGATGACTTGATTTACCATTACCCAATTGGTCCTATCCATCATTATTGTCCAAATTCCGCGCTATTAGACCGGACTAGAATCTTCTTCTTCAGCGTTACTCCCACTGGATCTCTCTTGTAGTAAGACAATGGCCATACTAGATTTCCAGCAGGATATAGTCCAAAGAATAGACATGCGTTGTGTCGCCGTTTTATTTGCACCAATGGTCTGACAAATCCGCCTTCGACGGACGACTACAATCTAACTTGTGTGAAACTCTGTGCCGCTGAGAAATTTTGTAATATCACTGACTGTAGTCTGAGTCCTATATACAAAATAGCTAACGTAATCGAGGAAATGAACAGATACTGGCCAACCGAATAACCCCAAACCCTAATAACCCTAGCCCTAACCGCGATCTTCGATAGTAAAGACATCTGTACAGAATTAATTAGGACTTCATTTGTTACATTTTTGATTATTGTCGTCATTTTCGTGATCACTCTTAATATATTTGGAGCTGCATGCCAAAACATAGCCAAGGTCGACCAATGAAAATCACGGAAATAATAAAACTGGGCGTTGTAGGTTACGTTTACGTTGTGAGCGCATTGATCCCGATACTGAAAGATGCTCCAAGTCCAGCCACTTTCTCAGTCGCCTCATGCCCATACAACCCTCCTAAATAAATATCTTCACTTCTAGCGACTGATTGGTAACACTGGTCAACACATTTTTCGTGTTTCGCATAAATTATGTTACTGGAATGATAGTAGTCACTTTTTATCAATTATGAAGTGTTGCGGAAGAATATGACAGTCAAATTTTTAAGTTTTGATACGAATATTACAGTCAAAGTTTTAATTGTTGCGCACGAATATGACAGTCAAATTTTGAAGTTTTGCACACGAATATTACAGTCAAATTTCATAATGAGCTCTAGTTTTTTTTAAGGTGCAAAAATGAATGTTTACATCACGAAATTTATGTTATAGTGATAATGTAACTGCTAATACCTGTAAAATATCAGCTCATAGACTACTTCACAGATTTCTTCGCCTGTCTTGTGTACAGCTCATAGACTACCTCACATATTTCTTCGCCTGTCTTGTGTGCAGCTTATAGACTACTTCACATATTTCTTCGCCTGTCTTGTGTACAGCTCATAGACTACCTCACATATTTCTTCGCCTGTCTTGTGTGCAGCTTATAGACTACTTCACATATTTCTTCGCCTGTCTTGTGTACAGCTGTTTGGGGGGCATTTCTGAAGAGTGTCCAGCAATAATCAGCCAGTTGTAGTTGACCATTTTCCATGGCATTTTTGTTTCAATTTTGCGATATCTTGATGAAAACGTTAGTCATGTCACAGTTCTCAGGAAAGACATCCAGATGGGTATGAAGGCAGTGAATCTTTAGAGACATATTGTAGCCAATTATCTGATACTTCATCAGCATTACTTCTACTAGTTCCAATGAAAAGCGGGTAAATAATCATGGGCCTTTTAGATCATGTTTATGTTTTTTGTGCACTGATCTTCGATACTGTAATTATAATTAAAGTCAATGGAATTAACTGTTGAAGAACAACTATTTATTGCCCCTTGTGGTTTGTATTGTTTCGCTTGTTACAGAAATTGTGGTCTCGTCTCTAACGGCATTGAACCCTCAAACATATCTTCGTGGATTCTCCGCACCATCTCCCTATCTAAATTTCAAAGTTATTGTGATGGGTATGGATCAAGCTACGTTTATCGTTGTATTTACTACAACGTGAGTACTGTGTGTGTCTGCTCACGTTTGTCTTACATATGTTCAAGGAAGAAACGGTGTTACAAACCCAAAATAATGGTATACCATCATACTTTTAATAAAATTCGCACGGATCCGAAACTGTGTACTTTTGTGACGTCACGGACTACCGGTTTAACCCTGGTTTCAAAATGGCTACCGTTAGTTTATTGAGTTTAGCCACGTAAGATAAAATTGTATTATGCATGTTACAGTCGTGACGACATTTGCCGGATGCAAATATATACGTGCTTTACCCGCTGAGATCGCTACTCGTAAAATCCTCGTCATCGCAGTCTAAGTGAAGTCAAGGGAAGTCATCGATGATTAGAAGAAGAACACACATATTTCGTTCCATTTTCATCCTGTATTTGGTTCATCATTTTGTTAAAGAAGTGGATCCTTATATTGGGATTGTATCGAAACATTTATATATATGAGAATGAAAGACAAAAAATGACATTTTTAATAATTATAATCGTTTGATTAAAACAGATAATTCAGAAACATACTTGGATTTTCTTTTTTCTTAGCGCACACTACACTTATTAGAACCAGCAGTAAGATCAATCTGAAACAGTGGAGAAAACGATACGTATTATCATAAAAATGTCTTTACTTTTCCAATATTTACGTGTAAATAAATGCAACAAATTACTACTCGACATTACAGAAGCAGTTCAAGTTTCAGATAGATATTTGAAATTTGTGATTTGTAAAGGGTAACTTCTGATCCTGAGAAGAATGAATTAAAATACTGTATACCTTGCTAAATGATACAATTAAAATTACACTTCCATCAAGATTTCTCACGAAAGTTTTCACACTTTTCCTTTTTGAAGTCAAATGTTTTTGCAATGTATTTTTGTAAATACATGATTTCTGATTTCTAT
Organism: Meghimatium bilineatum; assembly: GCA_034231615.1. Classification (NCBI taxonomy): domain Eukaryota; kingdom Metazoa; phylum Mollusca; class Gastropoda; order Stylommatophora; family Philomycidae; genus Meghimatium; species Meghimatium bilineatum. Next base: position 7,340,397 of record CM067298.1, read on the forward strand.
AATATTCTGGTCAAACAATTGTGTAAACAGAATTTTGTGTAAATTTTACGAGATATTTATTGCTTATTTAGTTTCACGTTAGTTAATTTTATCAAATGAGATAAATATATCTCAAGTGATATATTATCTTGAATGGGCATTTTAATGGGTAGGCACACAGGTCTGCATCTTGAGTGACTCTATGAGTATGATTAGGAAGGTACAAGTGGGTCTCGTTCGCGATCAATGGATTGAGGCCTTGAGAACGGCGATGCTGAAAGTGGTTGCATTTATTTTCGTGCCACGACATGTGTGTATTCAAGGCAATGAAAGAGCAGATCAACTGGCGTCATGCGCGATTGTGGCACAGGGCGATGGGGCAATGAATCGAGACGACGTCTTTAATTCCTTAATATATATAGCACGCGATACTGAGACTAGTGTGGATGATGATTCCTTTTCATTGGCCAGGATTAAAACCAGGGATTGAAATACGGTGTTGCTAGAAGTGAACATTTTGGAGGGCGCAGGAGAATGATGGTCAACCAACATAGGTAGGTACTGTCAGCAGAAATGTAATGGCGGATACACTCAGGGAGAGATCGGAGAAATTATGAACGTGTCCAGTTTGCAGTGATGATGATATGATGATTAACTAACTAACTAACTAACTAACTAACTAACTAACTAACTAACTAACTAACTAACTAACTAACTAACTAACTAACTAACTGACTGACTGACTGACTGACTGACTGACTGACTGACTGACTGACTGACTGACTGACTGACTGACTGACTGACTGACTGACTGACTGACTGACAGACTGACTGATTGACTGACTAACTGACTAACTGACTAACTAGCTAACTATATTCTGTCCAGAATGTTATCTTCGTCATGGATACTCAGAACGCCTTTCCCGGGTCTGGGCAAGCAGGCCTGCTTTGGCCAGAGGCACGCATACATCCTTCGATGTCGCTGGTCCATCGTCTTCTTGGCTTCCACTTCTTCTCTTACCTGGAAGTCTGCCCTCTAGAATTACATTTGTGATACCACCATGACGCTTTAAGTGTCCAAAATACTGTATCTTATGATGGTATTTAAACTACTGTATCTTCCTTCTTATGATGGTATTTAATAGCCAGCTTTAATTTAATTTCAGTAATTTCAAAACATCACTGTTCTTCTTTCTTCTCTGTCAATGATATTCGTAAAATCTTTCTGTAGCACTTCATTACAAATGAATTTATGAAAATTATATATTGAATATTAATACCACTTTAATTATTTCTGCATTTAATTTTTGTAAACAAATATACTCCTTTTCCTCCAAACATCACATTAAAGAGACAGTGTACCCTACACAACGTTAATGTACACATGTTCTAATTGTAATGTACATATTATGCCTACATGAACCTAATATACTTGAAATATTCAGCAATCATATGTTGAGCACGGAACAACCATAACTGATGTAATATATGGTTATATATATGTTTGTTTTACCTTGTATATATATATATATATATAGTGTCTTGTTACTCTCATGAAGTCATTGATGCATATAAACTTTTTTGTATGTTTTTCATATATCTTAGTCTTAAAATTGATTTCTAGATTTGTATAACTAGTGCTGATAAAGACACTGCTTTTTTTTATTGGCCTCATCTAAAATGAAGTATAAACTCCGAGCCCACATGTGTACATTAGACAAGAAGCTTTCAACTAGGGCAACGAAGTCTGGCAGTGGAACCACAGAGAGAAAATAAGAATTTGACGATAATAGTACGGTGATTTTAATTGGTAAATGTGATTATGCTTAGTGTAACAGCCAATGAAAATCACGGGAATAGATAAATGAGTTATTTTAGAAAGCTTGATTATCCATTTTCAGGTTGTCATATATTGTAGATGGTTATTTCTGTGTGCGTTATATTTATGGATGCATGATTGGTCAGCGAAGGTAGGGCATTCCAGTGTGGTAGTATCTTAGGATCATCAAGACATGTCAGGACAGTAGCGTACACTGCTGGACCAATTAGTTCATCATTATGTCAGTCAGGACAGTAGCGTACACTGCTGGACCAATTAGTTCATCATTATGTCAGTCAGGACAGTAGCGTACACTGATGGACCAACTAGTTCATCATTCTGTCAGTCAGATCTGTTGACACATCCTCAACTATGGCATACTGATAGCACATTCCCAACACCTAGCACACTGTTGGTACATTCCCCGACATCTAGCAAATCCATGCCACATTTCCCGACACCTAGCACACTGATTGCGCATCCTCCGACACCTAGCAACCTGATGGCACATTCTCCGACCTAGCAAATTGATGGCACATTCTCCGACACCTAGAAAACTGATGGCACATTCTCCGATACCTAGAAAACTGATGGCACATTCCCCGACGCCTAGCAAATTGATGGCACATTCTCTGACACCTAGCAAAGTGATGGCACATTCTCTGATACCTAGAAAACTGATGGCACATTCCCCGACGCCTAGCAAATTGATGGCACATTCTCTGACACCTAGCAAATTGATGGCACATTCTCTGACACCTAGCAAAGTGATGGCACATTCTCCGACAAATGGTAGACTATGTAGCGGGATCCAATATCCCCTGGTCTGCAACTCTACTTCGTCATTGATAAAGAACAAATGACATGAGACAAAAATACGAAAAAAACATGCGGTGACCACATTTTTGTCCGCAGATGATAGAATGTATCTTAAAATTTCCCATAGTCACCTTCTATGAAATGCCTAAAAAAAACAGCGGTCCTTTCCTTTGCTCCCTGAACTAAAAGTTCATGTCCCAGTTTTCACGTGGGTGATTATACAATCTAGTATTGATGACTAGTAAGTCTGCAACATAGACTAATGAGTTATCCTTGGGGGTTGGGAGTGCTGTAATTTGCCGAACCAACACCTCCATTATTTGTTAATTCCTTATGATCTCTAATTATATTTTTCTCACCTCTTCTCTACTTTTTCCTCAAGTAATGTCTTCAACAATGTAGCATGTCTATTAATAAGTCCAAAATACTTCACGTGTTTGATATTTATTTAATTTATTTTTCTGTCCTTTTCACACGGCGTGTTGTTTTAATTTCTGTGTTGGTTTTCTTCAGTTTCCATGATGTTCTCCCTATTCTTCTATATATTCGCATCTCAAAGGCATCAATTATGTCTTCTAGTTGTTGATTAAAATGCCATGCTTCTGAGCCATACAATAATATAGAATAGATGTAGCATTTTCTAATTCTAAAATATATCTAGCATTTTCGATTGTTTGTGATTTGTTTAGATGCTACTATTTTCTTCATGTCACTGAAACGACTTTTAGCCATTCCTATTCTCCTTTTAACTTCTGTTTCACATCTGCCATCATTTGTGATTACGTGTCTGAGATATTGGTAACACCAATGCGACAAGACAGATGAGAGAGGTGTTAAAGAATGGGTTCCAGTAATGTTTTCATTAGCTGTATACACGTTGGCAAAAGTGTGTAGTTGTCGAAGGGAACTACTGTAAAGGAAATGTAGTGCAGATAATTCTTTTGTTACTTATTTCAATATAATCCACTAATTCCTGGAACTTTTTGAAATTACCTCGTAGTGGGTAAAACGAATAACGGCTAAAGACAATATGAATATAAAAAACCATTAATAAATAACTTCTTATTGTTGATTCATCTCAGAGCACTGACCTTATTAGGATGATCTTCTTGTTTGTAAACATTTCTTGTCGTCAGAACTTATCATAACATCGCTTCTGAAACTCTAAATTAAAAAACAATTTAAACTTGCATAGACTTTTAGCAACAATCGATATTATAGTTATCTATGTTAATTACTTTTATTATTCATATTGCAAGTAAGATGACGTCAGTTCTGTACACTATTTGTGCACGGCGGTGCATAGGCCTACTGCGCACTGACGAAACTCGTAATATTTAATAAAGTTAGTTAGTCGTTGGATCATCGTCATTGCACTCCGGACAAGTTCATAGATTTAATAAAGTGATTCAATCAATCAAGGCATTGAAGCGGTCGAGATATATATGTCTGAATGGGAAAATGATGACATTCAGCTGCAAGTTGTCAGAGTACAAAACGTACAGCACCCTTTTGTGCTCGTCAACGTGTACGCGAGCAATGCCAGCCTGAACGTGCAGGATGGGAAATCTCTAGGTGAGATAGTAAAGGAAGAAACGGAAGTCATTTTCTGCGGGGACGTTTATGCAAAAGGTAGATCTTGGGGCAATACTGACTCTAATCAACAGGGAAGAGATTTTGAGGAGGCTTTGATTGATATGAATTTAGTATGCAAAAACGACAGGCGCATGACAAGGTTGGCTGCTAGGGACGGCATCGCGTCAGTGCTATCGCAGCCATAGATATATATGGGATATTGTGGGGCGTCACGGTAGCGATTATTTGCCATGTGTCTTGTTGGTGGACAAAGGGAAAAAGTAAATAACAGAGAGCTAAAGTTAAGTCCTTCCAGTATAATCGCAACGTGTCGTCCATCCTAAGCATAATTAAAACGTGTCACCAGGGCACGTGTGTGAAATCAAACCTCCCCCCCTCCCCTGGTGGAATGATGAGGTCCAATGTGCTTGGAAGTGCAAACGCATCTCAGTTACAGAGTGGCAAAAAGCAAGGAAAACCGTTACCGCACAACCAGATCTTGTTTTTCAATTAAAGCAGACCAAAGATGACAGGGCTCAACAGTTTCAAGATATCGCCAAATCTGCAAAAGAAAAAAAATTGGGAAGATTTTTGTCATGAGATTGCAAACGAAAAGTCATTAAAACTGTTCTGGAACCTGCATAAATCATTGAACGATCCAAAAAAGCGTATAACAATCCTCAATTTCCACAGCACAGACTTAGTATGGCAGAAGACAGATGAGAATAAGGGTGCAGGAATAAACACCTTCTACTCATGTATGTTCTACTCATGTATGTTCTACTTATTGATGTTCTACCCGTGTATGTTCTACTCATGTATGTTCTACTCATGTATGTTCTACTCATGTATGTTCTACTCGTGTAAGTTCTACTCGTGTATGTTCTACCCGTGTATGTTCTACCCGTGTATGTTCTACCCGTGTATGTTCTACCCGTGGATGTTCTACCCGTGTATGTTCTACCCGTGTATGTTCTACCCGTGGATGTTCTACCCGTGTATGTTCTACCCGTGTATGTTCTACCCGTGTATGTTCTACCCGTGTATGTTTCTACCCGTGTATGTTTCTACCCGTGTATGTTTCTACCCGTGTATGTTTCAACCCGTGTATGTTTCTACCCGTGTATGTTTCTACCCGTGTATGTTTCTACCCGTGTATGTTTCTACCCGTGTATGTTTCTACCCGTGTATGTTTCTACCCGTGTATGTTTCTACCCGTGTATGTTTCTACCCGTGTATGTTTGTACCACTGTATGTTTGTACCCGTGTATCTTTGTACCCGTGTATGTTTCTACCCGTGTATGTTTCTACCCGTGTATGTTTCTACCCGTGTATGTTTCTACCCGTGTATGTTTGTACCCGTGTATGTTTGTACCCATTATTGATCTACCCGTGTATGTTGTACCCATTATTGATCTACCCATGTATGTTGTACCCATTATTGATCTACCCATGTATGTTCTACTCATGTATGTTCTACCCTTTATTGTTCTACCCATGTATGTTCTACTCATGTATATATGTACAATTAAGAGTGAAATTTTACAATCATATGTTTAATAATACTTCACTGAACATGTCTAAGATGTGGATGTGTTACTAAAGTGAGAAGTCATACAGCAAACAGCAATCACAGAAATTGTCGTAGTATCAAAAAAATTAATATACATTATTTGGGACAAAATTAAACTGAAAATTTCATTCCCAAAGAGTGAAAATAAGATGTATAAATTGTACATTGTACAAAACGTTCACGTACCGTCATTGGGTTCATGTCTAAACAAATCAAAGACTCAAAATAACAGAAAAACTAAATTAAGTTAGCAATAGCATATTTGTGTAAGTGTACAATGAATGAATGTAGATAATTAGAAATAGATCATACAGATATATGGAAATGTAGCTATCTTGTAATTTCAAGTCTAATTTTGTAATTTCTGACATTTATAATTAAACACATTTATGACATTTGGCCTTGTTTTACCAACAATTTGGCTATAAAAAGTTTCAATCAATTGTCAACCCTGTTCACGGACCACAAACGTAATAGCTTTTATACCCGATATGACGCACACACTATAGTCATGTCTTTGCTGGCAACATATGTTCCTTTATCTGTCTGCCTACGAATATTCCCTATGGAAAATGTCTGACAATGTTGATATCATTAATTGCGATGATCACTGCCAAAAATCAATATTTGTGTCTTAGAGCCGAATATTTTGGACTGATTGTGGATGTTACCTGCTAGTTCATGGTTGTATTGTAAAATATTTGATCGATTCTCTTACATTCAGTTCGGATGTTGGCAGTTTTGTTTAAAGAAAGGGCAGGAAGTATACGGATATCTGGAAACTATTCGGTACGCCAAATTATTTTACTCACCCTCCCCCCCCCCCCCGGCTCATTTAAAAGAAATATACACGCTGACATGGAACAAGGATGCCACTACTTGGGTCTTCAAGGGTGACACTACGTGGGTCTTCAAGGGACTATAAAAAATGCTTCCTGGCCCTATAGCTCAAATAAGTTAATTCCGGCCCTTTGACCCTGAAAGGTTGCTCATCTCAAGCTGACGGTGCTGACAATTTTGAAACTATTGATTTGAGTGCATATGGTTTCTGCATTACTAAGAAGGTGTCTGCCTGGTGTAAATGTAAGATCAATATTACAGTACAGATCAATCGATAAGATGAATCTATACAAGACAAGCGTAAATTTGTGACAGCTGAAATGCATGCTTTCGCAGAATCCTAGGAATATTGCTAAGAGACAGGGTGAGGAATGAGGACATTCGACAAAAAAATTGCACCACACCAATCTTGGAATATATCAAGAGACAACAGATCAAATGGCAGATCACATCAGCAGACTACCATCAGACAGCATACCACAGCAACCTATGCTACACAGTGAAGGTAGAACCTAGAAGCCCACCGCGAAAACAATGGAGCACGGAAATAAGAGGCGACAAAGTCCACAATATACTCAGCACACAAGAGGACCGTCTCCAGAAAGCTATTCTACACCTGACACTGAAATGCACAAAGGCTTGAGCGAACAGATAGATAGATCAATCTATGCAGACATCTAGTGCTAAATGTTGAGTGTTCAGCTTTCCAGTGTACAGAGGTAGTTCTTGTAGGTATGTTTGTGTTGTGAAAGCTATCCGCTCAATGCAGACACGGAAAGAAGGATTGATGTTTCTGAATACAAATGCCCCCGCCGAAGACGGATGTGTCGGGCCATTGGCGCAAATAAAACGGCGACACAACGCATTTCCATTTTCTGGACTATATCCTGCTGGAAATCTAGCAGGACCATGATCCAGCTAGATTCAGTTGGAGTTTGAGAATGAACGCAGAAGAAGAAGAAGAATACAAATGCTAAAGGCGTTTGTTAAAATTAGTTATACAGAACACAGGAACAATATATTCGTTCGTCAGCAAATAAACAAATTTGCAGAGTATCAAGAACCATTTTTGGCAGTGGTGGAACATTGCAAACTTGTTTGGTTTGGACATGTAAGGAGACACGACTCGCTTTCTGAAATTGTTGTGTAAGGAAAAGTTGAGGAACAGTCAAAGAGAAAAGGTAGAAAAATAAAATCCAAGACTACTAACATGAAAAAATGGTCTGGGCAAGGTTTTTCTACACTGCTCCGAATGGCTGAGAATAGAGGTCTGGATGGAGGGCTTTTTGTGCTGATGTTATTTGTGACACCCCTACGTCCCTGACGGGTTATGGGTCTTAATTATTCATGGCGTTGACGTATGGATCTTTTTTATACAAGGATGTGCTCAGTGATTTGTTACGTCGATGTAACAGTTGGTTCAAAAAGACATTGCAGAATGCTTCCTTTTAATTTGTATTACTTTCGATGACATTTCTGTAAATGTTTCAGCTTTACTGGTGAAACATTTTCAGCTTTACTGGTGAAACATTTTCAGCTTTGCTGATGAAAAATGTTTAGGTCTTTAGTGTCGCGAAAAATGTAATGTTAGGTCACTCGCACGCTGACCAGCAGACTCAGGTTTCGAATTAATTTGATATTCGTGGTTTGAATAAAAATTACTCTTGTTGGTCAACCAGCTACCATGGTTCATGCTCTGGGAATGTCGAGGAATGACACCATCGCAAGCGAAAATGTGTGGTACTGACACTACTGAGAACATTTCTGGTCATCCACTGATGACCATGTCTCTGGTCAATACAGGCCTTCTTGCCCAGACAGAGTAGCGTTGAGAGTACTCACGACGAAGACAATGTTCTGGAAAGAATATATCAATTGATATGTATATGAGATTGTGTAGAAAGCCCTTTTCCCATCTATGTTCTGATATTTCCATAGTGTATACTCTATGAAGAGGGATATGAAGCGGCCTTGTAAAACGTCACAGAAATAGTCGGATTTTACCACAAATAGCCGGTATTCACTTATAATATTTGCAATGTTCCTCTGGAAATATTAATGGGCGCATATCTCACAATACGCCACTCATCTTGATTGATGCAAGGGCTCATTGGTCACGTAGAGTATAATTTGTGCCGACAGTCAAAGAAAAACACGGAGATGTCGGGTATACCAAGATTCGGGTATATTTGTGAGAATTGGGGTCAACACAAGAAATACTGAGATACCCCTTAAATGTGACGCGTTTCCAACCGTGTGTCTAGATGTATGTGCATTGTATGCTGACTCTGTCGTAAACATGCAGAGCACCATAGACCGCTTCTCACAAGCCTGCAACAACTTTGGTCTCACTATTAACACCCAAAAAACAGAAGTCATGCACCAAGCAACATCAAATAGCCAACATACTGCTACTTCCATCATCGTCAATCAGGAAAAACTGCAGGTAGTCGACAATTTTACTTACCTTGGAATCACTCTCTCTCGCGATGTCAACATTGATGTAGAAATTAACAATAGACTGGCAAAAGCTAGTGCTGTATTTGGCAGATTACGCAACAATGGGTGGGTCAGAAGAGGTATAAGAACAACCACCAAACTTCAAGTATATCATGCTGCTGTTATACCAACCCTACTATATGCTTGTGAAACGTGGACAGTGTATGCTAGACATGCAAGGACAGTAAATTATTTCCATCTTACCTGCCTACGTAAAATACTAAACATCGATTGGTGGGACAAAGTACCAGACTACGAGATCTTCGGAAAGAAAGGCAACCTCAATAAGCATCCACACAATACTCATGAAGGCGCAAGCACGCTGGATAGGTCATCTTGTGCGTATGGAGGACTTGTGTTTACCAAAACAAATATATTATGGAGCACTCAAGGCAGGAATTTGAAAAGCTGGTGGACAAGAAAATCACTTCAAAGAAACGCAAGTCTTCACTGAAACATCTTAACATTGACGTATGAGCTTGGGAGAGCCTCGCTCAGGATAGAACAGCATGGTGTTACAGCATTAGAACAGGAGAGCTAGCGGCGGAAGAGACCAGACAAGATGCTGCAAGACAGAAACGGGCACATAGAAAAGAAACCATCTCAATGTTCCATAGACACCATCTACAGTTAGTCATTTAAAAACGCACTATTAACTTTATTATTTTTTATTACTTATTGTTATTATTATTATGGTTTAGTTTTTGGTCATCGTCGATTATGACGGACGAACATCATCATCAGATGTCTGTGGTTTAAGCACAGACTGTCCTGCATGCATTGGGGAGAACAAAATGTCAGGGTTACTAATCTGAATGTTAATACTGCAGTTTCCCCCGCTAGATGTTACATGGACGTTTCGAGTGATGTGTGTGATTAAGACATCATGCTATTGCTATCGCTACGTCATGTTCAGGGTGGGCTTATTAATTTACACTCCGACAGAAGAAACATTCAGTCCTTACCAAAGGTCTAACCTCTCCGCCATGTGCGACACATGCGTGAAGGGTCGTCATCATCACTTCTGTCATCTAATTATCTCCGCAACGAAGGTTGGCTGCAATAGACCTCAACCATCCCCTCTCTCTTGTTTTGGGTGTGCACTCTGCTAGACTGTAATCTCTCCATCTTGTGATATTACTCTCCCACTTGTCTACCTCTTGCTCGTCTCCCCTCCACTTTACCCCCAAGTAAGGTCTTAACAAGGTATCATGTCTTTTGATGTGTCAAAAATATTTTATTTGATCTTTATTTCATTTAAGAATTGTTTCTTTATATTAAATGTTCATAGAATCTTTGTTTTCTTCTCTTTCTCTGATGTTGTCCATATTCTTCTATCATCAATTCTGTATTCTAATTGTTTTTGTATTGTCCATGTTTCTGAACCATACATTAATATAAATAGATGCAACATTTTATAATTCTCATATTTAACTTGTTTGCAATTTGTATAGATGTTACTATTTTCCTCATGTCATTGAATGTACTTTTAGCAATTCCTATTTTCATTTTAATTTATGTTTCAAATCTTCCATGATTTGTGATTATGTTTCCGAGATATTGATAATGTTCTTCTTGTTGTAGTTTCTCTCCATGTACTTTTATATCTAGTACCTGTTCGTTTGTGGTTTTTCTGAGCATCATAGTTGTGTATTTTTCTGATGTTTATATCCAGTCTATATTCTTTACTTGTTTTTTCGACTTGATCAGCTGTCGTTACAGTTCATGTTCAATTTCTGCTAAAAGAACAGCGCCGTCTGCATATCTAAAGCTGTTTATTATATTCTCACTGATCTTGAGTCCTAGTATTCCTTGTATATGTTCAGATGTATTCTCTGTGCAGATATTAAATAGGGTTGGTGATAAAATATATACCCATCTTCGTATCTCAATGTATGGTAAGTAGATGTTTTCACACCTTATTGATGCAATATGTTTCCAGTCTGTTCATGTTGTGTGACGGGTATAATCCAATATAACAGAAAAATTCTCGGCTAAGGCATGACCGGACAAGTATCATAGAAAACACAGAGTTGTGTTCCACAATATAGAAATGGGTATAGATGCAAAATAGATTTCAAGGATGTAGAAACTATTTCGGTTCATGTTAAGCAGATGTGACCTTTTTATTTTAAGGAACTAAATATAGCCTCATAAAACATATATTCGGCGTTAGTCTAAGAAACCAACTAGGAGGAGATAAACAGCGTTAACAAAATAATTACATTTATTGTGTCTCTTTATTCAAACGTAGTTGAGAAATGTAGCTTGGAGAGAAGGCAACGTATTTTAGTGTTTTTTTTAGGTGGGAGAGGGTTAGTTAGTAGGGGCAGTGTCACGGGTGTTGAGGGAGTTAGTATTGGTGTTCGATTTTTAGTTTTTGAAGGATGGATGTTTTACAAGTTCAGTAAACAGAAATGTGAGATTTCAGTAGCCATGTTATTTTACCTTTTTGTGGTCAGTTGCCATGTTGGTTTAGCCTGGTGTCGTCTGCTAATGACGTCCAATTTCTGTAACGACACGAAAGATGAGCAAACTATAACAAAAATTGCAAGGTTGTGCGCATAACATTACACAAGTTTTAAAAGTTGAACTGTTAACTATCACTGTGTTTGTTATAATATATATATATATATATATATATATATATATATATTTGTTATATATATATATATCTACTAAATATATATATATATGCGAAATAGTCGCCACAGACGTACAAGCTGTATGTTTCTATGCCTATTAATTGGTATCCATCATTATCCATTTATGTTTTGGGTAGAATTATCCACAGCCTACGTTATGATATAAGACTGCAAGCTTTTCAATGGCTTGTGACAATAAGCAATTGCAAATTGACCACTAAAAATCTCGGATAAATGGAAACAGCCAAGATGAGTGACGTGGCTTCCAAGCCCTACATTCAAGTGTAGGCTGTGCATTATGAGTTATATCACTTTAAAAAAAAATGAACTGTGGCCTAATTACTAGAACTACCGCCTCATAACAGTGAGGTCTCAGAATCAAACTACTGTTGGGATAGTATTTTTGTGTTTCGGAGGTACAATAACAAATCCTTCCAGCACACGTCATGGCGACTGATATAGCGTAGCGAGATTTATATCCACTGCTTATAAAAAGCTTCTGTGCTTCCATAAAAAAACAGTAACGAAAATGTGTTTTTGTGTTATTACTATTGAATGCCTAATGGTTGGTTATTTACTAACTATATCGTAGATTGTGTTTGCGTGGGTGTCACTGTACATATAGTAACTGCTGGTTAGTGGTAAAACACGCGTGGAGAATTTGTCGCGTACCCAGACCGCACACTGTGTCCCTAACTGATGTCAAATACCTCGGCAAGCAGCTCTCTCACCGTGTGTTCTACCCGAGTGTGTTAACATTGATTTGTGCAAATACTTCAATCAAAAAGGGTGACGTGCTCTCAGAGACTGGGGGCCGGTAGGTTGGGATTTGAAGCAGTACCCACACAGTTATCTCGCACGGGCTATGCGCCTCCACGGCCAGTACACACAGACACAAGGCTGTATCGACCATTATTCCTCTACATCTCTCGCGCTCTGTAATACGCTCTCTGATTACATGGCTGGAATTTTCATAATCAGATTCTGTTTGGCCGGCGTTCTGCGAGAGAAACGTCACATGACGTCATAGAAGTACCATGAATATTTAGTAGATTCCAGCCATATTGGATTTGGTAAGGCAACTGAAGTGATAACAGGGGAATAACATGCTGGGGAGATTTTTGTAACACACAGGATTCTAAGAGACAGTTGGTCCGGACATCCTGCATGGAGATGGGTGGACTCTCTCGTCTCATGTTTTTGGTAATTATATTTCAAACCGGAGACAATTCGTTTAGTGAAAGGACACCACTAAATCCATTCCCTCTTGGAACCATCGGTAAGTGATTTGTTTTTGTTATCAAATAACAGTGAATGAATGATTGATACTATCAGTGATCGAAGATATATAGGCATACACCTTCTTTGATAATTTTGTAAGTTGTATTAAACAGTATGCTTTTTGAATTTTCTGAATCTTTAGATATATACTCATCCGCTACCTTCCCACTCCCTATCCCCAGATTGTCACACATTGTGAATGTTATATCTTTTGTTTTGAGATATGATTGGGGAAAGTGCAGATTGTGTCCGGTTAACAGTTTCCAAGGATCTTTAGAGCTTATTGTTGTGTTGTGATAGAATTGTGCCGTAACGTATATAAGCTTATTGTTGTGTTGTGATAGAATTGTGCCGTAACGTATATAAGCTTATTGACACAAATCAAATACAGAAACCAGGAGAGAACCCACACAAAATGAGCAGATGAAAGTTAGTACCTGATCGATTGATTGATTTCAGCTTTGGCTGATGATTTCATAATTAACGGATGAATTTATTGATTAATAGATGCACGCATATATCAGTTGATTGATGTATGAGTAAATAATGTTTGATGGATACATACATTGATAAATAAATAAATAGATTGATGGATAAAGATGTGGAATGATCGATAAAGAAATGTATCTCACATAAATAGATTGATTAAAACAGAAATGATGGATACATTGATGAATACAGAATTATATTGATTGATACAGAAAAAGTTGATGTATGATGTGATATTTTTCTTTTCGATATTGGAGGAGTGGAGGGGGGGGCATGTCCATAAACTGCGTCCTCACTGTTGCTACACATCCCACCTCTAGTCAACAACTTCCAAGAATTCAGGGACTTCCTGCTGATTAAATATGTGGGTTTTTTAAAAATGTTTACACTCACCCCCCCCCCCCCCCCAAACAACAATAAATATATATTATAGCAGAAAAATTACTCAAACAAAAACATTTTTATCTTTTTTATAGTTGTTTTTCAAATTAAAACAATTTAATTGTTATATTTAAAAAGCAGTATTATTGACGTCAATTTTTAATCAATCGTTACCAACCCACGTGTCAGCCCCTCCCCCACCAACTAGTCAACGTCAGTCAAACGTTTGCAGACCCCCCTACCCTCAATTGTTGACGTAATGTATAGACATGCTCTGTCTAGGAATAAGGATAAATGAAGCTCTTGTGTCGAATATGAAATAAGTTTTCTCCAGAGCTCTTATTTCATACCTAGAAGTCATCCAGCGCCTAGCGGTATAAGATATCTTCTGACGAAATCTCCAACTCAGAGGAAGTTGATGGATTTATTGAATGCTAGACACATTGATAATCGAATTATTGATCTAATAGATGGACACACACAGATGTATTCTTTCTTTTCTTTTCATTGTTTCTTTATTTTTTCTTTTCGTTATTTTCATTTCTTTATACCCTGCAGCGTCAGGGGTAGAAGAGTTCTCTGGAGATAGCCTTTTCTGTGTGATCTTTTATATATGCTTGTTTACGTTGATTATTTTATTTATGTAATACATCTTTTGCGTAGTCCGCCCCTAGCTTTGTATCCATCGTGTCTGTATAGTAATGCATTTTTAGCTGACAATGTCTGATGGTAGTCTGGAAGCATGTGAACATCACTGAATCTGTTGTCTTCTGATGTAATCTAGGATTAGCATTGTGTTTGGTGGTTATCTGATTTCATTTATGATTCTATCTCTTATTGTTACTCTGACAATTCTACGTAGACAAGTCATTTCTGTTGTAACAAGTTTTCTTTTCGTTTTTCGTTGTTAGTGTCCACGTTTGACATTGGTTCGCTTTGTGGTCAAGAGGTCATGGATTCGAATCCGACTCGTGTCGTCTCGTGTACAATGTGGATTTTTCGGAGATCCCTGTGGATTACAGCTTTAAGCTACGGAGTTACGTGCTATGAGTGGTACTCTGGACAGACTACGTGCTGCTTCGTTGAGAGTGACGTAAAGCATATGGGAAACCGAGTACAGTGAAGTCAATACTATACGTGTTTGAACCCTTTGAACCTATTTTTGGACACACTATGTAGTCGCTCCTGCACAAGTTGATTAAGTGTTGTGGAACCCCATATTTTGATAGTATTTTCCAAAGTTGTCTGTCTACTCTGTCGAAGTCTTTTTCTGTGTCGACAAATCCGATATAACATTTTTTATGTTTTTAATTGTGCTTTCTGTCAGTTGTCTGAGTGTAAAATGACTTCTGTACAGCTCTTATTTTTACGGAATCCCATTCGATTGTTGTTTAGCTGTTGTTCCATCAATGCAGGTAATTTTCTTCTAGAATTCTGTTGAAAGTGTTTTAAGCATGGATTAGGAGTGAAATACTTCTGCATTTTGTGCAATTTTGCTGATTTTTCCCTTCCAAATAGGTTTTATCACAGCGCGTTTCCAGTTCTGGTGTTTCTTGTGTATTCCATGGATTATGTATTGATGGATTGACAGACACAATCTAATGCCTTGTTTACACACAAATATCTGTCTATCGATTCTATAACCCTGTAACCCGGGAGGGCCGTTGGGGTCCTACATTGGATGCAGCAACATACCGAGTCCTCCAGTGATTTCTATCTTTAGCAATGCGAAGGAGTGAAAAATATATCTTTTTATCCAGTCCTTGATCTTGTCTGTCCATACTTTTATTTTCCCTTATCTACTTCTTCCACCCGCTTCCCTTCAGTGTTGATTGTGACAAGTATTCATGTTGTCATAATGTCCAAACAATGCAAGTTTTCGTCGTTTCACTATTGAAAGAAATGTTTATCTAAATATGTAACCGCCACAGATATATCACATGTTTTTGTTAAGAGTTGAACAGTGTTGATTTATATCGTTGTCTCCCGTGTTGTCATAAACATGACATCTTCTTTGTTGATGGTATATTTGTCATGTCTGACAATTCAAATTTAGCGACATTGCATAATTCTGTCAACGTGCTACAGAATTTACCATAACAGATCATACGCTGTGCTTATGTCGTCTGTTTGTGTGTGACTGCTTACATTACAACTTTTAATAGTTCACTAGTTCGGGTCGTTTTCCAGTCAGTTTATATTGTGGGTGTAGGGGATATTTCTGAGGTGTGTTGTGAGCTGTTGTGTAAGTTGTGTTTGTGAGCTGTTGTGTAAGTTGTGTTTGTGAGATGTTGTGTAAGTTGTGTTTGTGTGTTGTGTTTCTGAGGTGTTGAGTGAGTTGTTTTTGTGAGGTGTTGAGTAAGTTGTGTTTATGAGTTGTGTTTCTGAGGTGTTGAGTAAGTGAGTTGTGTTTGTGAGGTATTGAGTAAGAGACTTGTATTTATGAATTGTGTTTTCGAAGTGTTGAGTAAGTGAGTTGTGTTTATGGGTTGTGTTTGTGAGGTGTTGAGTAAGTTGTGTTTATGAGTTGTTTTTATGAGGTATTAAGGGAGTTATGTTTGTGCGGTGTTGAGTAATAGACTTGTATTTATGAGTTGTGTTTTCGAAGTGTTGAGTAAGTGAGTTCTATTTATGAGTTGTGGTTGTTAGGTGTTGAGTAAGAGATGTGTACTTCTGAGTTGTGTTTGTGAGGTGTTGAGTAAGTGAGTTCACTTCCAATCGTCCCGATTCGTTTTGCCACTGGTTTCAAATGAGGTCCGACAAGAGAGTGAGGTCGACGCTTTGCACAACTTCTCACTCAAATCAAATTCCCCAGTGCAAGTCATTTTAACACTATGCATGGTCATAATTCTAACTGAAATTTCAAAAGTTAATGTAAAAAAGGTCATCATCACTTGTAATGGACGAACACACACAAGTGGGTTGTATGCCAGATTTGTGTTTGTGAGGTTTTTAACGTGTGAGATTTTGCACCTGAAATTTGTGAGATTGATTGATTCTCAAGTTGGGCTTCCTTGGGTGTCACAGAGTTGCAGTGGAGCAACGAAATGTTTTTTTTCTTCAGAAATTGACACCCGTCTAGGGTGAGGGACAAATTTGTTTTTAAAGTCCCTTTGTTTTTAAAGCTATATTCCCCTCTTCTTTGGTTAAATATTGATATTAATGTGGATATTATATTATACGCCAGAAATCTTTCAACTTTTTATACTTGGGGCAGTTGTGCAGAATATGTTCAGAGGTCTCCTTATCTGTTCCACAAGTGCACAGTGATGTGGCGCACTGTCGCATCCTGTATAGTGTAGCTGTTCAGTCTCTTGTGTCCTGTCCTCAAACGAAGTATGATGACCAATCCCTGTTGATTTAGGTAGTGGTAGGTATTTTTTCATGTTATGTTTACTTCTGATAGTTTTTTCATGTTATGTTTACTTCTGATAGTTTTCTTCATGTTATGTTTACTTATGATAGTTTTTTCATGTTATGTTTACTTTTGATAGTTTTTTATGTTATGTTTACTTGTGATAGTTTTTTTCATGTTATGTTTACTTCTGAGGTTTTCATAACTCTCTTCATTTATCGATATGTGAATTAACTGCCTTCTTGCATATATTTCACGCTCCCCATGGCCAACTCATCGGCTCTCTTGCTTTTCGGGATACAACAATACAATGGTACTCATTGAAGTACAGTTCTACCAATTTTGATGGCTGTCTTGTTTAGTTTGTGTCTTAGATGTTGAAGTTTACTACCCTTCATAGTCAACGACAGTGTTAAGTATCATGAGGACAACTTGTTCCTTTGCTTGAATCACTGTAATTGAAACACATCTCTCCTGTGGGGATACAATTTGTTTCAGGACAATGGTCAGGGTATGTTATACAGATGCAAGTCCCTCCATTTCTGATTGCATTTGCAACTGACCCATTCCTAAATGTATTTGTTCAGGACTATTTTGTGTAGCTTACCTATCCGTAAATGTATTTGTTCACTTGTGTTGTTTGTATCTGACCCATCCGTAAATGTACTTGTTCACAAGTGTTGTTTGTATCTGACCCATCCGTAAATGTACTTGTTCACAAGTGTTGTTTGTATCTGACCCATCCGTAAATGTACTTGTTCACAAGTGTTGTTTGTATCTGACCCATCCGTAAATATATTTATAGCATAATCAAGGATCATGCTAAATGTGGCAGTTATTGTTATTTGACAGTTGTTAAATATACCTTCTATATACATGGAATCGATATGAGTCGAACATACATGGCATAGATCTGAATGGAGACCTTCCTCTGTACGTTTATAACATAGTAAGTAAGTAAAGTAACCCGTAGCATTTAGTAATGCCGAAGGGGTGTGAGATGTTAGCGATCTCACATTTCAGAGGCTCAGCAAATGAGTGCGGTAGCCATCTCCTCTACCTCGCAGTCTTTACTTCCCGGATTAATCCGGTACCCATTTAAGGTTGGGTCGACCCGGGAGTCGTTGCGATCAGAGAAAAAACCACATTTCCCATAGTACACCTGAAAGTTATTCAGTGTGTGAAATATGTACATGATACCCCTGCTCCTAATATGCATAGGGAGTAAGAACTTCATTGGTTATTATTCCTGGAAATAGAAACAGACAAACACAAACAACGGACATATAGCGCACACATATGATTGTCGTACATCACGAGAAATCATATCACATATGAGTTGCCACTTCGCTATATACAGTGGGATTCCTCTTTAGCGCATACGTTTATATCATAATTCCATATTCGTACTTATTGTTATTATTGTTATGGTTGAGTTATTCGTCATCGTCGATTACCACTGATGAACATCATCATCATTTCCATATTGAATCATATATTGCACAGTGTAGTATTTTTACAACAAATCTTTTCGACTAAAAAATCTCCGTCATGTTTGTGTTCATAAATTTAACGGTTTTTTTTTCTTTAAAGCCACACGTTTTGTCAATAGAAACTTGAAACTATCAACATCAGACAGGATTTGTATGATATTCTGCAAACATTTCAATTTGCGAATTCATGTGTGCCAAAAATGTGTGTAAATAAAAAATAATATGTGTAAATAAAAAATGTATGTGCATTTTAACATGGAATATGTTGTGTTTTTTTTTAGAAATTTAGTTTCAGTCCTGTTAGTTTTCTAAAATGAAAAAAAAAATTAATATTGATACCACTTTACATTATTTCTGTATTCGTTATTTGCAAATTTATACACCTTTTCCTGAAAAAAAGCACAACAAAGTGCTCGTAAATGGGACTAGGATAGCCTGGCTGCAAGCTAACATATATTCTTGATTCTTAATTAGGAACAAGCGTCACAACACTGGGGGCATTCCCAAATATGCTCTGCTTGCCGTTCCGTCAGCCATCTAAAGTGTAGGCCTATAAGCTCAGTGTCCCAGTCAGTTGCTGATTACGCGTTCTTCTGCTCTTTCCTGAGAGGGAGCACTTTCTCCCATCACCTCCAGTCACTCCCATTTCTACCATGTAATATATATATATATATACACTATTAGCTAACATATATACTACTTTCGTATATGGGGCCTAGTAAGAAGATTAGGATCAACTAAAGTTTCGTTATAAAAATACACGACTTTCGAACCACGTATGTTACATTAGAGCCATGACCATTATAACATATTCATAGTGTTTCTGTTCTATCCTACCATTTCCTGTCTTGTTCCTGTCCTGCCCCTCCTGCCTGTATATCTATTATCTTTTCTATGTTTTTGCTGTTACGCGTCGGAGAATTGAATGACGATTGGTCTTCGGACACTGACACGTTTGGTCGTTTGCTATGTAGTAATATTCGTGGCGTCTCAGAATGCTGGTAACTCTTTCAATCCACTTTCGTGTTGGTCTTTCTTTGTATATGGTGTTTCCATTTTCATGTTGTGTACTCGAGTCGCTGGCCTACAGAGTTCATTTTCATTAATTGATCGAACCACAGATGTTGTTTTAACAGTTCTTGTAATCTCTTCTTTCCTCACATTATCTCTTCTTGTTCTGTTTGCTGCTTTTCTTAGACATTTCATTTCACAGGCAGTAAACTTTCTCTCTTGTTCTTTTGTTAGTGTCCATGCTTGACATTGATAACATAATGTTGATATGTATACTAAATTTGTGATAATAGTTTTGGTTTCCATCGGGATAGATTTATGTGTCTTCAAAAGTTGTGTAACAATATAATTTACGTGGTTGGCTTTTTGAATCCTTGTCTCGAGTTCTCTGTCCATATTTCCGTCTTCTGTAAAAATGTTCCCGAGATATTTAAATTCCTGCATCTGTCTCAGTAAATCATCATTTTTCTTTATGTTGATTGTATTTTCTTCTCTGCCTCTAAACACTACTTCTGTTTTAGTTGATCTTATTTCACAATTCTCTTCATACATCAACACACCAAATAATGTGTTTACATGAATGTGCATCCGCTAGTTGTATAGATATCTCTGTCCCTTGAAAAAACATGACTCGTTGCTAACTTCCGGTGTGTTACTGTCTATAAAAATATAATAGGTTGGTCGTCGAGTGCAAGACAATATTTCTGAAGTGGAGACCATTAAGATAACAGACCCACCACCTGCTGTAGAATGGTATCATGATGGTGATACTACTGTCCTCGATTTTCAGTTATGTGCATCGCTCGTTCTCTCTCTCTTGTCTCTCTCTGTCTCTCTCTCTCTCTCTCTCTCTTTCTGTCCACGACCAGGCACCAATAAATACCTGTGTACAGAAAGTAAACATCCTGAAATGTTGATTTTTGATTATTTCCATGCCATGACTATTTTTGGCATGCGATGCTAAGTATAGAGATTGCGACACTCGAATAGCACAACAATCAAAAACGTAACGAATGAAGGCGTGTTTACTTTATGTACATAGGTCATTACTGGCGACGGTCTAGCTCTGTCAGTGGTTCTCAAGTTATGTGAACTCAAAGATATGCTTTGTATATACCACCTCTTGTGTCTACTGCATTTCGATAAATATATATATGAATATATGTATATATATAGTCATAGAGTGACATAGGGAAAATATCATCATCATCAAGTGCCGTGCCGGATGTCGTTGGTGATCATATGTCTCCATGTACATCGATCTGTCATTTATGTCATCGTCTCTATTGTTGTCATCAATCGAAGCCATTTAGTCAAACTGTCCACTATCTTTTCTCTGGGTCTTCCCGTTGATCTTTTACCTTCTATCTTTCCTGTTTTCAAGATATTCTCAATGCATCCTTTTCTCATTATTAGCCCAATAAATGTTGACTGTGTTTTTCTTATGTTATCAATAATGCATCTTTTCATATCCATCCTTCTAAGACATTCTTCATTAGTAATGTTTGCTGTTCAAGGAATGTGCAACATTCTTCAAATAAACTACATTTCCACTGCCTCCAATGATTTTTGTTTTGTCTTATTTATTGTCCATGCTTCACTTTCACAGAGTAGCACTGGTTCAATGTAGCATTTGAGGACACGTAGGTTTGATTAAACATGTAGAAACATATATGCAGAAATATGATTGTTTTTGGGAAGTACGACAGTGGTTAGTATGGAAAATATACAGACACTAACACGTAGTGTCGTCAAAATGGCCGACATGAATGGATCTGTTCTCCCTACGGTGTCCGATTAGCAGCTGCTCGTTCCCACAAGTAATGGCAACCTGAAGGAATACTGTACCTAGACATTTCCAATGGATTAATCGAACATACATCGTTGGAAAATGTAAATCGCATGGCCTAGGACAGAAATGGTTCAAGGAGTTCATTGGAATAACAACTTTCTGGAGAGAATACGTCACATAAGAAAAATTGAAAATATACATGTCAGGGACGAACATACATGTCAGGGACGAACATACATGTCAGGGACGAACATACATGTCAGGGACGAACATACATGTCAGGGACGAACATACATGTCAGGGACGAACATACATGTCAGAGACGAACATGTATGGCATCGATCTGAGGCGAACATACATGTCAGGGACATGTCAAGTTTTTTGTATTTATTACAATTTAGACAAAAATAAACACAGATTGCTGAGAGTGGTAGGCACATATATTACTGATTACTGTTTACACATATATTACATATTAATGTTTACACATACATTGCAGATATATGTTGAAATATACATACTTTGCATACATATGTGAATGTACACATTTACATATACATGCTGTTGATAAGGTCGCCGGCCGTGCTCGTTTATATGGGCTGTAACACTTGGTTATAGGAAATTTGGGTATGAGTACGTAACTTTACGATTTGAGTGCACAATGTCCTTATTGACACCCTATACGTGTATACACCATTATAAAAACATGCATACATTACGTGTATATACAGACATCATATTGCATGTTTGTACACACGCATAACATGTAGGAGAAGGTCAAGGTAGATACCATGGCAGCAACCTGCCGTCGGGGATGAAGATAACTCTTCTTGTACTAATCCGCAGCAACTATTAGGTGGGTTGGCCAGTTCCCTTCCTTGCTGTCTTTACCTCTCCTAACTCATGTGTCAGGTATTCATTTACAGGTAAGTCGATTGGAGGAGTGGTAGTGTCAAGAGAGAAATAAGAACCCGGATTTTTTTGTCCTAAGGTGGTTTCGAACCTGGCACAATGCAACCCGGTAATAGTAAGTAGCTTACTCCGCAAGGCTACGGCGCTTCTAACATGTAGACACACTGACTACTTATCATCAACATCATCACGTGCCGTCCCGCAACGAAGGTTGACTATAACAGATCCCTAAAATCCCCTGTCTCTTGTCTTTGTGGTGCACTCTGCTAGATTGTAACCTTTTCATCTTGTGATGTTACTCTCCCACTTGTATCTCTGTCTACCTCTTGCTCGCTTCCCTTTGACTTGACCCTCAAGTAAGGTCTTCAATAAGGAGTCATGTCTTTTAATGTGTCCAAAATATTTTATTTGCCTGATCTTTATTTCTCTTAGTAATTCTTTCTTTATATTAATTGTCTTTAGCCCCTCTTTATTTATTTTCTTCTATTTCCATGATGTTCTCCATATTCTTCTATATACCCACATCTCAAAGGAATCAATTATGTCTTCTAATTGTTTATATAGTGTCCATGATTCTGAATCATACATTAAATTATACTAGATGTAACATTTTATAATTCTCATTTTTAACTTGTTTGTAATAATATTTAGATGTTACTTGATTCTTGATTAGAAACAAGCGTCACAGCAATGAGGACATTCCCATATATGCTCTGCTTGCCGTTCCGTCAGCCATCTAAAAGTGTATAAGATCAGTTTCCCAGTCAGTTGCTGATTACGCGTTCTTCTGATCTTCCGGAGAGGGAGCACTTTCTCTCATCACCCCTAGTCACTCCCATTTCTACTATTCTCTGAATATGTACATTGTAACGTTCGACTTCATCCTCGTCTTCTCGTAGGGTATCCATGACTGCTCTAATCAATTCAATCCTGTCTCTTCTTATCTCGGTTCCATTCACCAACGCTTTACCCGCCAACACATCGGCTCTTTCGTTATAATAGAAGTTACTATTTCTCTCATGTCATTGAAGTTTACTTCTTTACTTATAGACGCACATTTAACATGTACACACACATTTAACATGTACACACACATTTAACATGTACACACACATTTAACATGTACACACACATTTAACATGTACACACACACATTTAACATGTACACACACATTTAACATGTACACACATTTAACATGTACACACACATTTAACATGTACACACACATTTAACATGTACACACACACATTTAACATGTACACACACATTTAACATGTACACACATTTAACATGTACACACACATTTAACATGTACACACACATTTAACATGTACACACACATTTAACATGTACACACATTTAACATGTACACACATTTAACATGTACACACACACATTTAACATGTACACACATTTAACATGTACACACATTTAACATGTACACACACATTTAACATGTACACACACACATTTAACATGTACACACACATTTAACATGTACACACATTTAACATGTACACACACATTTAACATGTACACACTCATTTAACATGTACACACACACATTTAACATGTACACACACATTTAACATGTACACACATTTAACATGTACACACACATTTAACATGTACACACACATTTAACATGTACACACACACATTTAACATGTACACACACATTTAACATGTACACACATTTAACATGTACACACACATTTAACATGTACACACACACATTTAACATGTACACACACATTTAACATGTACACACACACATTTAACATGTACACACACATTTAACATGTACACACACATTTAACATGTACACACACACATTTAACATGTACACACACATTTAACATGTACACACATTTAACATGTACACACACATTTAACATGTACACACACACATTTAACATGTACACACACACATTTAACATGTACACACACACATTTAACATGTACACACACATTTAACATGTACACACACATTTAACATGTACACACACACATTTAACATGTACACACACACATTTAACATGTACACACACATTTAACATGTACACACACACATTTAACATGTACACACACATTTAACATGTACACACACATTTAACATGTACACACACATTTAACATGTACACACACATTTAACATGTACACACACATTTAACATGTACACACACATTTAACATGTACACACACATTTAACATGTACACACACATTTAACATGTACACACACACATTTAACATGTACACACACACATTTAACATGTACACACACACATTTAACATGTACACACACATTTAACATGTACACACACATTTAACATGTACACACACATTTAACATGTACACACACATTTAACATGTACACACACATTTAACATGTACACACATTTAACATGTACACACACATTTAACATGTACACACACATTTAACATGTACACACACATTTAACATGTACACACACATTTAACATGTACACACACATTTAACATGTACACACACATTTAACATGTACACACACATTTAACATGTACACACACATTTAACATGTACACACACATTTAACATGTACACACACATTTAACATGTACACACATTTAACATGTACACACACATTTAACATGTACACACACACATTTAACATGTACACACATTTAACATGTACACACATTTAACATGTACACACACACATTTAACATGTACACACACACATTTAACATGTACACACACACATTTAACATGTACACACACACATTTAACATGTACACACACACATTTAACATGTACACACACATTTAACATGTACACACACACATTTAACATGTACACACACATTTAACATGTACACACATTTAACATGTACACACACATTTAACATGTACACACATTTAACATGTACACACATTTAACATGTACACACACATTTAACATGTACACACACATTTAACATGTACACACACATTTAACATGTACACACACATTTAACATGTACACACATTTAACATGTACACACACATTTAACATGTACACACACACATTTAACATGTACACACACATTTAACATGTACACACACACATTTAACATGTACACACACACATTTAACATGTACACACACATTTAACATGTACACACACATTTAACATGTACACACACACATTTAACATGTACACACACATTTAACATGTACACACACATTTAACATGTACACACACATTTAACATGTACACACACATTTAACATGTACACACATTTAACATGTACACACACATTTAACATGTACACACACATTACATTCAGACACAAGACAAAATGATTATACCGGAAGTTAGTTAGTTATTCCTCTTGGGCCAAAGACGGCACATAGGGCGGATGTCATAGATTTCCATGTTTCTCGTTTCATTGTAATTTGCTTTAGATCTACGTAAAATTTCTTTTGTCTTCCTCGTTTTCTCTTACCCTTCGGTGACCACATCAAAGCTTGACAGGGGAGTCTTTCAATATCCATTCGTAGCGCGTGTCTGATGTCATTCCAGCGACGTCATCTAATGTATGTGGATACATATTCTTGTTTTGATTTTTGTCTGATAACTGTGTTTGATTTGAATATACCGGAAACGTTCACACTATTTTGATAGAGACATGTTGTTCAAATTCACCGTTAAATACTTCGTAGTATGTATAACCTGACAGAAAAAAACCCTAGATCTACGGCACATGTCTTCCTGTCAAATTGATTCGACTGAGTCAATGTTTTAGTGCTCACTTTGTCACATGACCAATACCAAATAGTACCTAATAGCAGATTAAAAACATTTCTTCATAGATGCCCAATTTGATTATTGCAGTGCAATTCGTTGATCACTATTTATATAATTTGTGTAACCTTGGTGTCGACTGCCAAAGTCGACCAACAACATGCACGACAATTATAGAAAACATGCGTAAAAAGGCTTGTTTTGATTCTTCTAGTTAAGTCTTATTTGGCGATTGGTTACTCTTTGTATATACTTTGTTTCGATAGCCAATGAGAAGTACGGATCAATCAAAGATCAATCAGTTTGTGTGATCAATTGTAAGTTGTAAGGCCGGATTAATATGGAGGAAGCTCTGGCAGTTCTCGTCATAAAATCACAAACATTCCCAGTAAAGTAAAAGTGGGCCCATGAGAACAAGATGCCGTCGGGAATGAAGATAACAATTCATGTACTAAACCACAGCAACTATTAGGTGGTGTGACTAGTTCCTTTCCTTTCTGTCTTTACCTTCTTAACTCATGCGTGAGTTATCTATTTACAGTTAGATCGATTGAAATTGTAGTCGTGTCAGGCTAGAAATCACGACCCGGATATTTTTTTATATGATCTGGAAACTGGTACGCTGTAACCCGGTGATAGTTAGCAAACCCACTATCAGTTATGCTACCGCGTTCTTCCACGCGAGTTTAAAAGTATCGAATGGAACACGAGATAAAGTAACCGAAAAATTACATTTACCGACATAATACTGATGTTAGGATTGAAGCAAAAGAACTTCATCAAACATCTAGTTTAAGATATATTTACCTATTATCAAGTAAAATAAGTTTCCCATTATCGATACAAGTTTCTCAAGTCAGAAAATCTGGCCTAATCTGTAGATTTTGTTCCAGCAAGTTAAGTACGCCCTCGTTACGTATTCAATAGGCAGGCGTAATAATACGTTCGGTTCAAATGAATAGCTTGACTTCCATAAAACAAGGAATTAAACTGCCAGATATGTTATGCTCCAGACCCAAGTTATAATGACATTTATATGTATAGACAGTTCACAGACGATGAACAATCGGACATTTCATAGAATTGTATGTGTGTGAGACCCCTTTTCCTGGTTTATGATGTTGTAGTAATAGTGGATTTCCAAATATATAAGTGAGATTCGAGCATAATTTTACCACAATTTATGCCAAATATTTCATTAACATCATACTGGAACTGGCTTGCATTGTAGCTCTGAATAAAATATATTGGTTTTGCTAGCTGTAGTTTTAATTCCTATGTATATATTACAACTATATTATACATTACCGTTTATTTTGTTTATTAATTAATCCTTGATACTTCTATTTTATATTATTCATTTCCCTATGTCACATTTTCAGCAACCCTGTTTATATTTACGTGTTATCTGTGTTAACAAGTATACATATTTTGTAGTAATGGGGCATTGTGGCACTAACTAGTGTTTAATATTTGTGGTTCATGAGAAATTTACATAACTGTGAATTGTGTATCTGTTGTTGATGTTGTTGACTGTGTGTCTTTCGACCTGTCCGTATTCGTAATAGCTAGAAAATATACAAGTTGAAAGTCTTGACACAGTAGCTAGAGAATATACAAGTTGAAAGTCTTGACATAGTAGCTACAAAATATAGAAGTTGAAAGTCTTGACATAATAGCTAGAAAATATACAAGTTGAAAGTCTTGACATAGTAGCTAGAAAATATACAAGTTGAAAGTCTTGACATAATAGCTAGAAAATATACAAGTTGAAAGTCTTGACATAGTAGCTAGAAAATATACAAGTTGAAAGTCTTGACATAATAGCTAGAAATTATACAATTTGAAAGTCTTGACATAGTAGCTAGAAAATATACAAGTTGAAAGTCTTGACATAATAGCTAGAAATTATACAATTTTAAAGTCATATGAAGAGGTCGATCATGAGATATTTTCTCAGAGTGAAATTTTCCATAAAGTAGATCTTCTGTAGTATGCATGTCATCTTCCTAATGTGTCATATCTGAGTCCTGCCTGTCATCTTCCTAGTGTGTCCTAGCTGAGTCCTGCCTGTCATCTTCCTAGTGTGTCATATCTGAGTCCTGCCTGTCATCTTCCTAGTGTGTCCTAGCTGAGTCCTGCCTGTCATCTTCCTAATGTGTCATATCTGAGTCCTGCCTGTCATCTTCCTAGTGTGTCCTAGCTGAGTCCTGCCTGTCATCTTCCTAGTGTGTCCTAGCTGAGTCCTGCCTGTCATCTTCCTAATGTGTCATATCTGAGTCCTGCCTGTCATCTTCCTAGTGTGTCCTAGCTGAGTCCTGCCTGTCATCTTCCTAGTGTGTCCTAGCTGAGTCTGCGAAGAATGTGGTATTGCATGTTCTGTTAAATACATTAGTGTTAGTGACTTTGTCCTGCCACCTAACTCCAAGATTTCTATGTAGGCACCACATGTCTTAGCTGTTTAGTCGTCTCTACAGGATAATATAGGTTATCCATGTTGCACTGTCGTAGAGGAGGGCACACAATCCTGATAAAGCAGAAGTTTAATTTTATTATTTTCTGTTTCCCCAGACCTTTTTGTTAATCTGTTTTTGTTGTTGTAGATGACTTGCGAATCCCGATGCTTATTTCTTGATTCAGGGATAACTTATTGTTGACTAAGGAACCTAAATATGTCAAGTAAACTTAACAGCTGACAGCTTGATGGCAGCCTGCTAAATAATTTGTGTCTTCATTTTGATTATTGTAATTGCAAACTCATTGCAGGCATCAGAAAAGACAGTTAGTAGATTGTGCAGTTCCTCCTCTGTTAGTCCAAACTCATGGCAGGCATCAGAAAAGGCAGTTAGTAGATTGTGCAGTTCCTCTTCTGAGTGTCTTGTAATTTCAACATCATCCGCAAAGAGTAACTCTAAAAAAAGCACCTTCTTTGTCCTGGTATTGGCTTTAAAACTGTGAGCATTGTACGAGAATGGATTACTATACCACCTTCCTTGTCGCTAAAAGCATGTTTCAAGAGAAGAGACACGTATATGTCAAATAGCGTCGGGGAAAGAATGAAACCGTGTCTTACGCCAATCGTGATCACACAATGCACAGAAGAAACACCATCAAAGGTGATAGTAACGTTTACGTTTGCGTGAAATAACAACTATATGTAGGAGGGTTGTTGGGCGTCCGATCTTCTTGAGTGCTTCGAATAAGTTCCCACGACTTACTAAGTCGAATGCCTTTGTAAGATCAATGAAAACAGCAAACATGGTCTGCTTTTGCTGACATCCCTTCTTTTGTAACTGGCGTAATGAAAATATTATATTCGCGGTTGATCGGTTTTCATACAAACCACATTGTAAATCAGGATATACGTGATCATCTTAAACTTAAGTCGTCGGAACAAGTATCCTAGCAAGTATCCTAGCAAGTATCCTAGCAAGTATCCTAGCAAGTATCCTAGCAAGTATCCTAGCAAGTATCCTAGCAAGTATCCTAGCAAGTATCCTAGTGTGTTGTTCGTCCATCACAAGTGATGATGACCATTTGTTACATCCACTTTTGAAAATTCAATTTTAGTTATGTCCTTGATTATGAGTTCGTAGATGGCTAATGAGCCCTATTCGAGCTGCAAATGTCTGTGGACAGTTTGGACATGGAATAACGACTGTAGACGGATCTTGGTCTATCCGTGACTTTCTAGCTGCTCTCCGCTGTTGAGCTGCTGCATTTCTCTTCTTTTCACAAGATGATGCGCTCTTTTTTTATTTTAGAACGCCATGTAGATCTATTTTGTGCAAGTTCTTCCCATGTATCGTGGTCTATTTCAAAGGCTTTCAGTGAGTCCTTTAACGGGTCCATGTAGCGCTTCCCTTGGCCACCTTGAGATCGTATACCCTTCTCTAGCTCACCATAGAGAAGTATCTTTGGCAGACGATGGTCTGGCATACGCACCAAAATGACCTGCCCAACGAATCTGTGTCTGCATCAGGATCGTGTCAATGCTTGGGATACCAGCTCTATCAAGGACAATATCTAGTAAGTATTTTGCCAACAGAACATAGAAGTGAAATTCCTTTGCTGCTGTTACAGTCACTCCTGTCCGCCTTGTTTTTATGTAGAGTTATAATGATACGAACATATGACCCGTAACATCAATCTCCCGATTCGATTACAACACCAATTAAGTTCAGGGATGGCGTATACTTCTCCATAGCACAATGTCCGTGCTAAAATGTAGAGACCATGTGTTACCCATGCAGCATGTTCCCATCTCTCTCTGCCTGCATGAGATATAGAGATTTTGTATTACCCATGCAACATGTCCCCATATCTCTCTATGCTCGTCTTGTTAACTACAAAGTAAAGGCAATACCAATATATTTTGAACGAACCAAGTCACACGAGCTGGTCGGATCAGTAGAAACTGTGCTCTATCGGTGTTCCTATCCTAAATCAGCTATCAATAACGACTAAGGGCCTAGTCTGCCCTGGCACACCATGTGGCTATATTTTTGTGCTAGAGTATATATATATATATATATATATATATATATATATATATATATATATATATATATATATATATATATATATATATATATATATATATATATATATATATATATATATATATATATATTGATATATATTTGAGCTAGTGTATGTATATTGATATATATATGTGCTAGTGTGTGTGTGTGTGTATTGATATATATATTTGTGCTAGTATGTGTGTGTGTGTGTATTGATATATATATTTGTGCTAGTATGTGTGTGTGTGTGTGCATTGATATATATATTTGTGCTAGTGTGTGTGTATTGATATATATTTGTGCTAGTGTGTGTGTGTGTGTATTGATATATACTTGTGCTAGTGTGTGTGTGTGTGTATTGATATATATATTTGTGGTAGTGTGTGTGTGCGCGCGCGCGTATTGATATATATTTGTGCTAGTGTGTGTGTGTGTGTGTTGATATATATTTGTGATAGTGTGTGTGTACGTGTATTGATATATATTTTTGTTAGAGTGTGTATTGACATAAATGTATAGTGTGTGTATGTAGATGACATAACACGGTGTTCAACTCCGCTGTAAATACACACACAATGAACAGAAATGAAAGAGAGACTAGTCAAAGAATAATCACCACAGAAACTAATGATGTCTATAGCAGGAAAATATCATTTTCCCCAGATTATACTCTGAGAACCAGTTTCCTGTTTGCATTCATTACACTGTGACATAAATCAATAACATAAAACAAGTAAACCTCACAGTTGTTTTATGAGTGGATGCTACCAGCGTTATCTGTCGTCAATAACTCGCCTCGCAGCGCTACAGCAGTGTAACCATTTGCACCCAAGAAATCGATATTTGTCGCAAATATTATGACTTCATTTAAGTTCTCTATATGTGAGGTTTCTTCACATGAACATCTTAAATAAAACACGAGGTTTCTTCACATGAACACCTTAAATAAAATACGAGGTGTCTTCACATGAACATCTTAAATAAAATACGAGGTGTCTTCACATGAACACCTTATATAAAATACGAGGTTTCTTCACATGAACATCTTAAATAAAATACGAGGTTTCTTCACATGAACACCTTAAATAAAATACGAGGTGTCTTCACATGAACACCTTATATAAAATACGATGTTTCTTCACATGAACATCATAAATAAATACGAGGTTTCTTCACATGAACACCTTAAACATGTAATAAACATTAGAATAACTATGGCATTGTCTTGTCTAACTATTGTCTTTTCTCTGTTTTTGCTGTAAAGCCTAGCAGGATAGGAATTATTTTTTTTCGGCGTTCTTTCTCAAACTCCTGCTGGATCTCCCTTGTAGCAGGACCATGGTCCTACTAGATTTCCAGCAGAATGTAGTCCAGAGAATGGAAATGCGTTGTGTCGCCGTTTTATTTGCGCCAATGGCCCAACTCATCCCTCTTCGACAGGAGCAGGATAGGAATGAAGATCAGCTTTTGGGCTTCGGCTCGCTTGATGTTCATTAATATTGTGACCTCTTAGAATGTTGGCAACTCCTTTAATCCACCGTATTCTGGGTCCTTCTCTGTATCTTGTTGTTTCCATGTCTATGTTGTATGCTCTTGTCGCTAGCCAGTAAGGTTCCATGCTCATTAAGTGGCCCATCCATTTCAGTCTTTGTTTTACAATAAATTTGACTACAGATGTTTTTCTAATCATTCTTGTGATCTCTTTATGTTTCTTTGGATGATCTTTTCTTATTCTGTTTGCCGCTTTTCTTATTCTGTTTGCTGCTTTTCTTATTCTGTTTTCTGCTTTTTTTATTCTGTTTGCTGCTTTTCTTAGACATTGTAACTTATCATTAGTGTTGTTGAGAATGACACGAACTATCATAACGTGTCATCTTGGACCAGACGAACATTGTAACAATAACACCATTTAATTTTACTGATATAATTTAGTCTTTCTTAATGCTGTCATCTTGCACATTGTCCAGTGTTAAGAAAAATATCGGCTTGAGATCAATAATACATATCGACTTGAGATCGATAATACAAATTGGTTTAAGATCAATAATACATGTGGATTTTAGAATATATATTTTACAATTATTTGTCTAAGGTTGAATCAGTGATTGTAACAACGGTTGTATCAGTGAATGTAACTACGGTATCAGTGATTGAACCTAGGGTTGTACAAACACTATACATATAGTAACACTACATAAATAGTAACACTACACAGTTAGTAATACTACACAACCAGTAACACTACACAAATAGTAACGCTGAGAAATAGTAACGCTATACAAATAGAACACAACACAAATAGTAAAGCTATACAAGAATTATCACTACGCAAATAGTAACACTACACAACCAGTAACACTACACAACCAGTAACACTACACAACAACTTACACTACACAAATAGTAACACTACAAAAATAGTAACACTACACAAATAGTAACACTACACAAATAGTAACACTACACAAATAGTAACACTACACAAATAGTAACACTACGCAAATAATGACACTACAAATAATAACACCATACAAATAGTAACACTACACAAATAGTAACACTAAACAGATAGGAACATTAAAACTACACAAATAGTAACACTAAACATAGTAACACTACACACATAGTAACACTAAACATAGTAACACTACACACATAGTAACACTACACAGATAGTAACACTACACAAATATTATGTGAATTTTACTACAATTCTAACAATACCATCTGGTGTGCTCTTTCTATTATTGCTTGATGCTTAACCATCCAGCTTCAGTGAGGCAAGTGGTTATTGACTCAGATATTTTGCTGGTGAATACCAGTGCATTTTCTTCTAAGTACTCGCTTGCTGAAGGAAAATGATATACAGTGATGGGCGGAGTGCACGTCACGACATCCCAGTACGGTGAATTAAATTCTCAACGCCCATCGAGACGTCTGAAAATCTAATGCGGTTTAATTGTGCACTTAATCTGAGGATTATTTATGATTTGTTGCGGTTTCTGTGCGTCGTACTCGAATTAGCTGCGTCAATGAAGGCAGCTTTAATTGTGTTGTACTGAAGAAAAAGGCAGAGGTATGGAGGGATTTGTGTAGAAATGTCGTAAAATGAATGCGGCTTTTGTGTACTTTAGCAAGGTAATTCATCAGGACATCCAAAAGTGGCACTGTCTGTCAGACATGGGATGTGTATTCATGGTCAAACAAAACTGAATTCCATCAATATTTCCTATCATGTTCTGTCTGCTCCAAATTTCGTATACTTTCCGTGTGACTGTGTTTCTTATCTTGTGTTTCTCCTTTCTCTGTTTTTTTCTTTCTTTACTTATTTTTTTATCTTACCCTTCTACCACCTCTTCATCTGCTTTTCTTCTTATTACTCTTTTCTTCTTCTTTTTTCTTTTTGTTCTTCTTTCTTGCCATTCTTATTTTCTTTCCCTTCTTCTCTTTCTTTTTCACTCATTTCTCTTATTTTTTTCTATTTTTCTTTTCCGTCAGTCCTTTTTCTTTTTCTTCTTTCTCTTTTACTTCTTCTTCTTCTTTCTCTTCTCCTTTCCTTCATCCCTCTACTTTCTTGCTCCTCATTTTTCTTCCTTATTTCTTCTTCTTCCGTCTTCTTCTTTCTCATCTTCTTTCTGTCCTTCTTTTTTCTCTTCTGTGTTCTCTTCTTCTTTTCACTTTATCTTCTTGTTTATATGTTTATTCTTTATCTTCTTTCTCTTCCTTATTTCGCTACATCCTATATTTCTTCTTCTTTCTCCTTATCTTCTTCCTGCTTTTCTTCGTCAGTCCTTCGTCTTCATCGTCCTTCCTTTCTTCATCTCCATTCTCATCTTCCTCTCATTATTCTTCCTATTTTTCTTTTAACCTTTTTCTTTACCCTTCACTTCATTTTCTTATCTCTTTTTTCCTTTATTTTCTTTTATTTGGATTTGTTTTTTTTATTTATTTCTTCTTCCTTTTTTAATTCTTCATTCTTTTTATGTTTTCTTTTTCTTCTTAATTTTTTCCTTTTCTTTTTCTTCTTCTTCTTCCTATCTGTCTTGTTGTCTTTCTCTTTTCTCTTCCTTTCCCTTTGTTAATGGTCACATCTAGCAATTGCTCATTAAGCGGCTTCAACAAATATTTAACCATTGTCTACTCACCGACTGTAGGTGCTGCCCTAACAATCCTGTAGTTTGAGAATAAGCCTTCTAGATTTTCCAACAATCCTGTAGTTTGAGAATAAGCCTTGTAAGGTTTTCCAACAATCCTGTAGTTTGAGAATAAGCCTTTTAGATTTCCAGAAGAATGTAGTCCAGGTAGCGGAAATACTTTGTATCACCGTTTCATTTGACATAAGACTTTGGCGATGGTAATTCATACTTTTCGTGTTTATACAATATCGAGTGAACGGCAAAATGTGAACGACTTGAACTAAAGTTTAATGGGGATATTTCTGAATCACCTACTGCTCCTAAGTCAACTCAGTGGTACAACAGGAGTATATTCGTGTTGCCACAGTTAGTCGATAAAGCAACCTAACAGCGAGATACAGTGATGGACGACGTTTCGACTAAAATACATTCATCAGGGCAACAAAAAAAAAAGAATACAGACAACACATGTTACATAGAGCGAAACAATTGTTATAGAAGTACTAAGAGTATAAGACGGGGGGAGCAATGATAAGTAACTATGTGTAGTGAAAGGGAGACATGCGTTGTGAGATAAGGAGGGGAAAGCAGGATGAAAGAGTGAAACAGAGGATGGAATGAAGAAGATAGAACGATATGCTTAACACAAATAGAAATAAGAGTAAAAATGAAAAATCAAAACGTTCTTATCTCAGACCACTAACGCGAAGTCGTGTTTTGTCCAAAGAGAGAGACAACGGGCAATAGACGCAGAACGGAACACAATAGCCGGATCATTAACAAAGAAAGTCAAAGTATGAAAAAGAGAGTTAGGAATAGTGCGGCAAACAAAAAACATAGCGTAAGGCAGTGGCGTAGTAACCGAATTGAAGGTAAAGAGGGATAGAGCCATAAAGGACAGTCAGTCAGATCCTCTTTTGCTATGTTTGGTCCATAGGGCGGATGTCAATAGTTCTCCATGCCTGTCGGTCAGTTGCCAAGGATTGCAGGTTTTGTACATTTATGCCTGTTGATTTTAATTCATTCATTAAAGTTCCTCTGAGCGTTGTTTTTGGTCTTCCCTGTTATCTTATCCTGTCTGGTATCCATATGAAGGCTTGTCGTGGAAGTCTATCTTCCTTCATTCTAAGTACGTGTCCGATGTATGTCCAGCGACGTTTTCTGATGATGTTAGTCACATATTCTTGCTTTGTCTCCTCTCTTAGTATAATATAATACGTTAATCGACGATCTAACAAATCGTCATTGTAAAACTCCCAGTTTGTAACGGATGTTATAATTCTAAGTAAAGGGCAAGTATTGCCATAACATGGCAACAACCATGACTCGAACAAAATGACATATAATAACAGATATAAGAGAGAAAGAAGGTTGAGAGATGGAAGGAGAACAAAGAGAGGAAAAAGAAACGAGAAAGAAGAAGAGTGATTAAGTCAGAATCCGAACTGGTAAATCGGTGTGGGCCCCAAACTATAACAGAGAAACGTCAGACAATGAAGATATGGTGGAGGTGGAGCCTGTGGGCGCAGCGAGTTCACAGTCGAATTGTCAGGAGCAATCACAGAAAAGAGTGTCGTAGAAAGGTTTCAATGTGTGAATGGAAGAGACTGATATAGAAAGACTAAGGATGGACGAGAGAGCGTGGAAAGACGGTGCTGAAGAAAGGGGCACCAGTGTAGATGGAGAATCAAGGGATAGGAAACTAAGACGGAAGGAGGCAGACCCGGAACTACAGTCAAGGCATGTGAAATGTATTGTATAACGCAAGGGTGGCTGTCGAGTCGTTGTAGGTATCTAGTAAATGTCACAGGACCTACATGTCGTGGTCAGTAGAGATTGGTGTGGCAGAAATCAAGAGGAGATATAATGGACGATGGAGCAAAGAAACAACCGCAACTCTAAGTATCTTTTTATACCGTATTTTGGGAAATGTGACTAGTGACATAAACACAAGATGATATTACAAGGATGATCCAACGGCAGGTCGATTATATTCGACTCTCCAAGTCTGCAGTGAGTGTCTAATGTTCACAACCATCCAGTGCTTTAGGAAGTAATAATGAGTTATAATGTATATTTCCACTCTAACACAGCTATTGCTTTAAGAATATTAAGTTTAACCTTGATATGCCAGTTAAGGTCGTCCGTAGCCTTATATTTAATTCTGCACTGAAATGATAAAAATGTGAAAGACTAAAAATTCACTAAGTGAATTCTATTATTTTCAAAGTAAATTTCTACTCCAGTGTTGCCAATGCATTCCAAAAGTATGTTAATGTCAATATCATCCGTATTTCAATTTTTTAAATTTTATTTTATGCTTTCACACTAATTATTAGCTTTCATTTCTTAATATTCATAACGATAAGCAGCGCTTCATCGTGTCATTTCACTGACACTAATAGCAAAGAAGACTTTAACTAGATCAAAAGTATTGATGGCAACAGTGTGGTAAATTTTGTGATATTCATATCATTAATTGTAAATGAATTCTACACTTGATTCGTCGCTTCTACCATTTATCATTACAAATTCAGAATAGATATTAAATAGGTTCTATGTTTTGCAGTTTTACAGAAGACAGTAGATTAAAAATTGCTTGTGTAATAAATATCTTTGCACTATACAATTGTCTCCATCCACTCGTCGTCTGATGGCAAATTATGTCCTGTTATTTTTGTCATCCAAAGAGTCTATTTTGAGATTGCGAGGGATGAAATGCAGGCATGTGTATATCTAGCTGCTAAGCAACGTCGTGTACGCAAGAGGTGATGACGTATACATTAGTAGAATTACAGGAAATTAGAATTGCATTTCCGAGAGACGTTTTGTCGCATAATGGTCGGTTTAGTCACATACTGTCAGATTTAGTCATGTAATGATAGGTTTAGTCACATAATGGCAGATTTAGTCATGTAATGATAGGTTTAGTCACATAATGGCAGATTTAGTAACGTAATGATAGGTTTAGTCACATAATGGCAGATTTAGTCACATAATGATAGGTTTAGTCACTTAATGGCAGATTTAGTCACGTAATGATAGTTTTAGTCACATAATGGTAGGTTTAGTCACATAATGGTAGGTTTAGTCATATAATGGTAGGTTTAGTCACATAATGGTAGGTTTAGTCATATAATGGTAGGTTTAGTCATATAATGGTAGGTTTAGTCACATAATGGTAGGTTTAGTCACCTAATGGTAGGTTTTGTCATATAATGGTAGGTTTAGTCATATAATGGTTGGTTTAGTCACATAATGGTAGGTTTAGTCACATAATGGTAGGTTTTAGTAACATATTGGTAGGTTGTAGTCACATAATGGTAGAATTTAGTCTATCTATCTATCTATCTATACGCTGTGTCCCTTGTTTGCCTTGCAGCGTCAGGGGTGGAAGAGTTCTCTGGAGATGGCCTTCTTGTGCGCTGTTTGTAAGCTTGTTCCTGTGGCTTCTTTGATTTCTGTGATCCATCTTTTACATGGTCTGCCTCTGGCTATATAACCATTATGTCTATGTGTCATGGCCATTTGTGGCATGCTATATGTCGGTAGTCTGGAAGCGTATGAAAACCACTTGATCT
Source organism: Meghimatium bilineatum (assembly GCA_034231615.1). Classification (NCBI taxonomy): domain Eukaryota; kingdom Metazoa; phylum Mollusca; class Gastropoda; order Stylommatophora; family Philomycidae; genus Meghimatium; species Meghimatium bilineatum. The sequence continues at coordinate 7,378,871 of CM067298.1, forward strand.
GTTGTCTTTTGATGTGTTCCAATACTGGTATTGTTTTGGTTATCTGTCTGATGTTATCGTTTCTAATTCTATCTCTTAATGACACTCCGAGTATTTTTCGTAGACATGTCATTTCTGCTGTCACTATTTTTCTTTAGTTTAGATTTTAGTCACATAGTGGTAAGTGTTGTCTTATATTGGTAGGTTTAGTCACATAGTTGAAGGTTTAGTCACATAATGATAGGTTTAGTCACATAATGTTAGATTTATTCACATAATGTTATGTTTAGTAACATAATTGTAGGTTTAGCCACATACTGGTAGCTTCAGTCACATAATGGTAGTATTAGTCACACACTAGTAGGTATAGTCACATAATGGTAGGTTTAGTCAGATACTGGTAGCTTTAGTCACATAATGGTAGGTATAGTCACATCGTGTTCTGTTGAGTTACATGGTGGTAGGTTTATTCACGTCCATTTAAGTTATTCACATGGTGGTCGGCCTAGTCATGTAGTGGTAGGCTTAGCTACGACGTGAGATGCGTAGTCACATCGTGGTACATGTAATTTAATCGTTGTCGGTATATATGCAAACTTATGAGATATCTATCTTTTCTTCTATTTCTGCTATTGAGTCAACAGATAGCACGCGTAGAAAATCATCACTAGATCATGTATACACAAGTTTTAATAGCAACTTCAACACACCCCATAAACGGATCACCAATCTTCAGCTGAGGTGTCAGGAAAGCAGTCTTAGAGAATTGAGCACAGGCCGCCCATGACACGTAGAACTGTCTACTAGGGATGTGACAAGAGAATACAATAAGAACTCAAATAAAAAATACCCAAAAAGTCAAATAGTGAGAAATGAAACATATGTCTGATAGCTAATATATTTAATTGGAGGAAACGGAGAGAGTGAGTGAGAGAGAGAGAAAGAGAGAAATGGAGAGAGCAAGAGAATGAAATAGAGATAAATAGAGTGATAAAGAGAGAAAAATCGATATGAAATAAGATAGAGAGAAAGAAAGAGAAAGAGGTAGGAAGTGAAACAAGTGGTAGAGTAACAGAAAGAGAGATTAGGAAAGAGAGAGAGAGAGCGATAGAAAGAGCTAGAAAAAAATAGAAAAAAAAGACAGACATGAAGAAAAGTATAGTAATAAAACGAGATAGAATGGAACAGAAAAATATAGATAAAGAGTCATAGAGAAATAGAGACCGAGAGAAAGAGAGGGACAGAGAGATAGAGACAGATAGAGACAGAGCGCGGAACAGAGAGAAAGAGAGAGAGACAGGAAGGAGAGAGAGATAATAAACATAGTAAATTGAATATTCAGAAACAAGCACTGTTTGCTTCATTGAAAAATTCCTTGTTTTGACCTTTCAGCTGATGTTCCAGAAAGTGGAGCTCGAAATCTACAGTATTGATCGATTGTTTGTGAGAGCTCGTCTGTGCCCGCCAGACGGAGACAGTTATTGACGAAATGATCCACTCTAGCTCCCCTTTAACACCCGGGCAAGTGATGATAACGTGCAAATGTCAGCTTTATTTAACCGGCACCTGGCACTACAAAATCATCCGTAGAATATGTCAAATAATAACATTGTAACAAATCGCATCGTTATGTTTTTATTTAGACCGCTTCTTAACATTATAATAAAGTTTTCATGGTTGGTATTCAAGAATATCGATCCATGTGACATCGTATTTCCATGGCCCTCACCCCTGTAAGAGTAATTGATGCTTACGGCGTACCATTATTTTCATGGTCCACTGACTGTTAATAAATTAATATATGGCAACACTGAAGAAATCATGAGATCAGGAAGACGGAACACACTGTAACAACAGGCAAGTTGAAGAGCAAGAGAGGTAGGGGAAGACCAAGAGAAAAGATGCTGACAACATAGATTTGTGGCATGGGAGAACATCGGTATGGGAAATGATTGACATCACACGAAATAGATGGCAGTGAAAAGATTGAGCAGCGCTACACGGCATGGACCATACAAAGAACACTGACGCCTGAATTGAAAGTAAATTGGGAAATAAAAGCACACGATGTATTCGATTGTTAAACGCTGCAGGGTTTAACATGAGGTACTCGCATACGCGAACATGAGGTAATCTCGTATGAGAATATGAGGTAATCTCGTATGAGAATATGAGGTAATCTCGTATGAGAAAATTAGGAAATATCGTATGAGAAAATGAGGTAATCTCGTATGAGAACATGAGGTACTCACGTATGAGAACATGAGGAAATATCGTATGAGAAAATGAGGAAATCTCGTATGAGAACATGAGGAAATATCGTATGAGAAAATGAGGTACTCACGTATGAGAATATGAGGTACTCACATATGAGAACATATGTTATTGTACTGTTGTGTTCGTTCTCAAACTCCCACTGGATCTATCTTATCATATAAGGGCTGATGTTATACAAGATTTTTAGCAGAATTCAAGAAAGGTGCAGCAGCTGCAGAGAATCTCAGACTGCGCAACAAAAACTCAATAGAAAAAAAGGTAGGAGCTACTCAATCTCCCACAGACTCCTCACACAAATGCTCAGAGTGTGGTAGACAATTCCAAGCTCCATATGACTCACTAGTCTCAAGCAGGCACACTGCAGACAACATCATCTTCATCAGCATCCCAGTGAAGCTGTATAGTCGTCGTCGATTACAACGGACGAATACTACTCCAGCAGAGAATGGAAATGTGTTGTGTCGCCGTTTTATTTTTGCGTCAATGGTTGGTATTTCCGATTTCAGCATGGTACTATTAAAATAACACATTTTAAAAACGTCGAAGGTAATCCGGATAGATGGACAAATGGAGCAGTGGTTGGGGTTAATCTGCTTATATGCTTCCTAGGTTGTGGTTCAACCACGGTGTTCATTACCTTTGATAATTCTATAACCAGACTGTGTGGCGGAGTAGTGCATAGTTGAGAGGTTAGTCTCATATTCGTAAGGTCCAGGGTTCGACTGCCAGAAATGCATTGTTTTTTTTCTGTCGGAGGGAAAATTAAAAAGATGACCCTGTACAAGACGTGGCGATATCAAGATTATCCAGAATTTATTACACGGCTATACGTACCACATCCATACACCTCCCGGTTCATTATGTGATTCAGTGGCCATTCACGTGACCACAATCCAACTTTTATTATGCGTAACTTTAAAGTTTTCGTGACTTGCAGATTAAAAAGACGCAACATTTGCTGCTAATGAATCAATATGTACGCAACACACCGAGAGCGTCCTCTCAACATAATCCCCGTCCCCTCACCCAAGATTAATCCAGGGGGGATGGACGATCTCATTGCATTGCGTACAGCAAGATGAAGATTTATTCGTCTTTAGCGAAAGTTCATGTCGTTAAATAATATAATTTTATAATTATATTATAAACCTACCATTATGCGACCAAATTTCTCTCGGAAATGCAATTCTAATTTCCTGTAATTCTACTAATGTATACGTCATCACCTCTTGCGTACATGACGTTGCTTAGCAGCTAGATATACACATGCCTGCATTTCATCCCTCGCAATCTCAAAATAGACTCTTTGGATGACAAAAATAACAGGACATAATTTGCCATCAGACGACGAGTGGATGGAGACAATTGTATAGTGCAAAGATATTTATTACACAAGCAATTTTTAATCAACTGTCTTCTGTAAAACTGCAAAACATAGAACCTATTTAATATCTATTCTGAATTTGTAATGATAAATGGTTTTCAAATTTGATTTGTTCCGTTAAAATGCGGCCACCGAATTCCGCAATGAACCCAACTCTTTAATGCAAACAAGTCACATTAACTTTTTTTTAAAAATGATGAAATTGGACTATCTTCTGCGATTGAATAAAATTGGACTATCTTTGGCCGAGAGACATCGTCGTGTGCGAATAAAGCCCTTAGTGGCAACAATTCTAAATGATTTGATGCATCTATAATCAAGACTGAGTTTTAAACTAACTGCCGCGGTTGATATAAGCGCTCTTCATCATGAGAGGTGCATTTTTATTTACTGGATTTCAGGGGTTGCGGTAAGAGAAGGTGGGTGTGCAGTATTAATCCAAATAGGTAAAGTATTTTCTTAAATATGTGCAAGAACACATCTGGTACTATTTCTGCGATCTTCCCGTCCACCATTGTTAGGGCTGATGTTATCTTAACACTAAAGGGAATTAAATCTTTAAAACATTTGACACAAAGCCGTCTATCATTTTAAAAGGATGCTAAACACCCATTTTGTATTTACACAGATATCCATCACCCCTAGAAATGGTAAAGTCCATGTTGACCAGGAACTTTCGTCGATAGAACCAACCATATGTCAAGTCAGTGAAAGGATGCGTCTACTTTAGTTGCCATCTTTCTGATGTGTTACGATGGTGAATCAAATTACATCTTTAAACGTGATGAAAATTAGAATAAATATGACATTGTTTTGTAACCTGTCAATATCGTTACAAATGTCATGGGTGTACTATTAGTGCAGACGTGGTATACACAAACAGATGACGTCGTATTGGCGTCTGAAGATGGTCGCTCACGATTGCCGTGCCTGAATAAAAGAATATTGTTCTATTATCTGTTTTATTATCATGGTATTTTGGCTTGTGTAGATTCCTGTTTCTTCTGATATATATATATATATATGTGTGTGTGTGTGTGTGTGTATGTATGTATGTGTTCCTTATAGACGTGTTCCTTAGTGTATACAATAATAATAATAATCATACGACCCAACAACGTCCTAGTCGTAAGGGGGGGGGGGGTCATACATAAGAAATCAGCTGAAAGCAACTAAAATGACACACCGGGCCTTGGGACGATAACTGATGCTCCTCTACGCTTAACAGCAAGTGTGGCTGTGATCAACCATCATTCACATGTGAACATACAATAATAATCTACTCGTAGTATCTCTCCGTGTATTTTTTTTCCGAGCGTCTGTTCCTCTATGATTTTATTGATTATCATAGATTTAAAAAAAAAAATGTTTATATCTAGTCTATATTCTTTACTTGATTTATCGGCTTGATTTGTTAGTCATTGTAGTTGATGTAGAAGAAATATTGAGTCATAGAAGAAATACCAGGACTAAAGATCAATGGGAAAATAATAAACAACATTAGATATGCAGATGACACTGTTCTTTTAGCAGAAAGTGAACATGAACTACAAAGATTAATAGATCAAGTCAATAAATCAAGTAATGAATATGGACTGGATATAAACATTCAAAAAACAAAAACCATGATAATCAGCAAAAACACAGAAGAACAGGAGGTAAACATAAACATACAGGGAGAGAAACTACAACAAGTAAAACAGTATCAATATCTTGGACACATAGTCACAAATGATGGCAGATGTGAAACAGAAGTTAAAAGGAGAATAGGAATGGCTAAAAGTACCTTCAATGACATGAGGAAATTATTAATATCTAAACAAATTACAAACAAGTTAAAAATGAGAATTATAAAATGCTACATCTATTCCATATTAATGTATGGCTCAGAAACATGGACGCTAAATAAACAATTAGAAGACAAAATTGATGCCTTTGAGATGTGGGTATGTAGAAGAATAGGGAGAACATCATGGAAAGAGAAGAAAACAAATAAAGAGGTGCTAAAAACACATAATATGAAGAAAGAACTACTAAGAGAAATAAAGATCAGGCAAATAAAATACTTTGGACACATTAAAAGACATGACACCCTATTGAAGACCTTACTTGAGGGTAAAGTCAAAGGGAAGCGAGCAAGAGGTAGGCAGAGATACAAGTGGGAGAGTAACATTACACGATGGACAGGTTACAGTCTAGCAGAGTGCACCACCAAGACAAGAGACAGGAGATGTTGGAGATACGTTGCAGCCAACCTTAGTTGCGGAGACGGCACTTGATGATGATGATGATGTAGTTGATGTACACTTTCTGTTATGAGAACTGTGTTCTCTTCGTATTGCATGTTGTTTATTTTGTTCTCACTGAATTTTAGGCCTGTTTAAACTAGGTGAAGAACATTCGTTATTTAAAGTAACAGCTGCTTTGTGAGTTGTGAGGTGATGGGGTCGTGGGGATGTTTGGGATCGCATGTTTAGTCTTACTGTCATTATGTGATCCTTGATTGTCTTGTATCCTAAAAGTGTTCCGGCGCTATCTTTTGAGAATAATATACCGATTCCGCTGAGTCCACTATTCATTTGGCCTGAATATATAAACATTCCACTAGTTGTGTATGTGTGTGTGTATATATACGATTCTAAATTGTAGTGTATGTGTGTGTATATATATACGATTCTAAATTGTACTGGTTGTCCACCAAAACTACTGTACTTGGTTATGTCTTTCATGAAGACATACGAACAAATGTATCATTCGAAGGCAATATGTCTGATAGCTTTTCAGTAAAGACTGGAGTAAGGCAGGGGTACTTTCTAGCCCTCACTGTCTTCGGAAGCTTCTTCGCAGCGCTTTTGAAACATGCTCTTTCAGATTCAGCAGGTGACGCCATCCGCACCCGTTACGATGGATCACTTTTTAACTTAACGCGTCTCAGAGCGAAGACGAAAACATCATAAATACTCATCAGAGAACTTCCCTTTGCTGCTGATGATGCTGCACTCGTGGCACACAGTGAGTCCACTATGCAGTCCAAAAATTGACAACATTTGCAAAGACGTGCGAGCTGTTCTCTATGGCAATAAGCATCACTAAAACTGTTGCAATGTGTCATGGATATACCGTACAAACAAACATCACCTTAAACAACTCCCATATAAAGCATCTCGACAGCTTTTGTTACCTAGGATTCACAATTACATCAACCTTTTCCCTGGAAAATGAATAAAATGTAAGTATAAGTAATACGGCTACCATTTTTGGCGGAGTGTCAAAGGGAGTTTGGAAAACCATAAGCTACAATTGAAACACATTTACAGTTCTATGAACCATGCTTCTCTACGATTCTAAAACATGGACAACCTACACCAAACATAGGAGGAGACTTAATATCTTTCATCTAAGATGTCTCGGCAATATCTTAGACATCAAATGACAAGACACAATCACAAACATGGAAGTGTTACACTCAGCTACCTTCTGCCATGGAAACACTCAATATAAACAGACAGATTGCGTTGGCTGGGTCACGTTCGCAGAATGCCAAACTGCCTCATCCCAAAACAAGTAATTCGGGGAATTACTGAAGGTATCGAGCACCGCGCCAGATCACTGCTGAGTTATAAAGACATCTACAGATCATCAATGAAAGACATCCTCAGAGAGTCCGGAAACTGGGAAAACACGGTCGAAACTCGGGATGTCTGGAGGCAGAACTTGCGTGCGAGAGCAGCAGTGTTCTGACATAATATGTTTAAAAATATGGAAAAAAATTAGAAAGAAGCAAACACAAATCTTCTGTTGCTGTGATATGATCTCTTGAAATCTTCTGTTGCTGTGATATGATCTCTTGAAATCTTCTGTTGCTGTGATATGATCACTTGAAATCTTCTGTTGTTGTGATATGATCGCTGGAAAAGTCACATTCCTGCAAAAACATTCAATGGATTGCTTCTTGTTATTGCTAAATGACCGTCGGAAAGACGAAAACGGCCATATATATATATATATATATATATATATATACATACAAGACATATACATAATAAGTATATATGTTAAGTCAAATGTATCATTAAAATATCATTATTGCGCATAAAACAATCCCTGGATTACATGAGGACACGAACTTAAGAAAGGTGGTTTTATCTCTCGTATTATATATTGTTTGCCACCGTCTCATCAAAGATATACTTATTGTGTTTGCATTCTGGGTAATATTGACCGGGAAAGGGACATAATTTGTGCATAATATTTCTATTCTGGAGCTGGTTAGAATTACCTGACATGGATATGCACTTCTTGCCCTTCTGTAAGGGTGTCCATTTACTGCAGAAACGTTTGCCTGTTCATGCTATTTCTGGTACATGGCTTGTCGTCTAGTCTAGCTACATTTACTGTCTGTCTGTCAAACTGTCAATACTGCATTTTTTTCCCCGTTAGAAAGTTGTAGGGAGGTTTCGAGTGACCTGTTTGACAAAGACCGCATGTTCTTTTCACATTATGTTCACTACGGGGTTTTTATTTTTAAAATTTAATCTCCGACAGAGAAAAATTAGACCTTACCGGAGATCGTACCCTGGGCATTACTGGTGTGGAGCCAAAGCTGTGGCATATCTGCCATGTACAGCTCTAAAAGCTGAAATCTACAATTAGCTGAATGTTCACAGGTGAAATCTACAATTAGCTGAATGTTCACATCTGAAATCTACAATTAGCTGAATGATCACAGCTGAAATCTACAATTAGCTGAATGTTCACAGCTGAAATCTACAATTAGCTGAATGTTCACAGCTGAAATCTACAATTAGCTGAATGTTCACAGCTGAAATCTACAATTAGCTGAATGTTCACAGCTGAAATCTAAAATTAGCTACCATCAAATCTACAAACTATCTCACCACGCTATATGCCAATAAATCTACAAACTATCTCACCACGCTATATGCCAATAAATCTATAAACTATCTCACCACGCAATATGCCAATAAATCTAGAAACTATCTCACCACGCTATATACCTTTGATTAAGTTCCTAGTACTGTAAGTCCTCATCTGGTTTGCTAAGGATAGAGACACTCTCATACTCCCATCTCCCGTTCATTTATCTACGGTCTTGACTGCTGGCAAAATCAAACAGGTTCTGTTTCTGTTAGAAAATATCAAAGTGGATTATGTATGGTAATAATCTGCATATCTCGCTTGTTACACACACACACTCCTCACTCTGTTCCATGTATGAACATTTCCTTAGTTGAAGCTGGTCTGTTACATCCACTCCTCACTCTGTTCCATGTATGAACATTTCCTTAACTGAATCTTGTCTATTACAGACACTCCACACTCTGTTCCATGTATGAACATTTCCTTAACTGAATCTTGTCTATTACAGACACTCCTCACTCTGTTCCATGTATGAATATTTCCTTAACTGAATCTTGTCTATTACAGACACTCCACACTCTGTTCCATGTATGAACATTTCCTTAACTGAATCTTGTCTATTACAGACACTCCACACTCTGTTCCATGTACGAACATTTCCTTAACTGAATCTTGTCTATTACAGACACTCCACACTCTGTTCCATGTACGAACATTTCCTTAACTGAATCTTGTCTATTACAGACACTCCACACTCTGTTCCATGTAGGAACATTTCCTTAACTGAATCTTGTCTATTACAGACACTCCACACTCTGTTCCATGTACGAACATTTCCTTAACTGAATCTTGTCTATTACAGACACTCCACACTCTGTTCCATGTACGAACATTTCCTTAACTGAATCTTGTCTATTACAGACACTCCTCACTCTGTTCCATGTATGAACATTTTCTTAACTGAATCTTGTCTATTACAGACACTCCACACTCTGTTCCATGTACGAACATTTCCTTAACTGAATCTTGTCTATTACAGACACTCCACACTCTGTTCCATGTATGAACATTTCCTTAACTGAATCTTGTCTATTACAGACACTCCACACTCTGTTCCATGTACGAACATTTCCTTAACTGAATCTTGTCTGTTACACACACTCCTCACTCTGTTCCATGTATGAACATTGCTGAATCTTGTCTGTTACACACACTCCTCACTCTGTTCCATGTATGAACATTGCTGAATCTTGTCTGTTACACACACTCCTCACTCTGTTCCATGTATGAACATTGCTGAATCTTGTCTGTTACAGACACTCCACACTCTGTTCCATGTATGAATATTTATACTAACATCATCAGGTAACACATCCTGAACAGGATGTAGCAGTCATCACAGACTTTCGAAACTTCTGTCGACCTTGATCCAGTCTTCCTGCTTCTTGCTGACATGTTCAAGTGGTCTGTGATGCCTTGCATCAATATTCTTCTTGATCTGCTTCTTGTTCAACCTCCTGGCATAATTCCCTCCATTATGGTCGTCTCTAGGCTGTCATGACCTTTGATATGGCCACAATATTGTAGTTGTCTGGAAATAACTACGCTGTTTATTCAGTTTTCTTTTACATTCATTTCTCTCAGGTTGACTATATTTGTGATATTTTTTGTTCCATGGTATTCTAAGAATTTTTCTGTAACATTTTGTTTCAAATGTTGCTTTTTTTATTTGTTAGTGATTGTCCGGGACTCACATCCATATATTGGTACTGGAAATATGGAAGTCCTTATTAAGGTTTGTTTTGTTTTTTTACAGCAGCTCAGCCATAGGTTTTTCATTGATATGACCTTCTTTTACGCGATAGCCAACCTCCTTCTGACCTCTTGATATCAATCATCGTTACTGTTGGTAAGAGAACCAAGTTAATCAAAACTGTTGACTCTTTCTAATTCTCTGTTGTTGATCCTGATTGAGAACTTGCTAGTGGTTATGTTATTTGTCATAATCTTGGTCTTGTTTACATTTAGAAATAGGTTCTGTTTTTCACTATGTTCTTTAATGGAGTTTATGAGGTGTTCGATACCTGCTTGATTGATCCTATCTACTGTATAGAAGACCTGTTCGCTAAATTAAGTTGGACCCCTTCGTCATGTGTTATGGTTATGGTTTGACTTTCAATTGGTTACTATTTATATACTTGGAATCGCATGTCAAAATTAGCCAAGGCGATTCCAAAAATTTAAATAGTAACCAACTGAAAATCAAACAATAATCAAAACGAATAGAGTTCAACTTGATTTAGCCACCATGTCTTCTTTTGTCATCGACAGTCTTGGCTTAACTGTGTTCCAATAATGTTGTATCATTAGTACATCATAGTTCTGGTATCTCGTGACCCTCTCCGTGGTTGAATGCATGAAGTAATTTCTGTTGGTTATTTCATTCGTACTATGATCAATTTAAATATTTCTCTCCATCTATGTATTCTATTTTCTCTGCTTTTGTTGTAAGGTGTGGCAGGGTTGAATGACAATCGGTTTTTAGACTATGTCACGTTATGTCTCTTGATATGCAGTAATATTGTGACGTCTCAGAACATTGATCAATCCTTCAATTCATCTTCATCTTAGTCTTCCTCTGCCTTTTGTTGTTTCCATTCTCGCGTTGTATTCTCTTACTGCTGTCCAGTATGGGCTCATTAAGTGGCCGAACTATTTCAGTTTCTGTCTTTCAATATATTTAACTAATAGCGCTATTCCAGCAGCTCTTGTAAGCTTTTCATTCCTCACATGATCTTTTCATGTTATGTTTTATTCTGTTATTAGACATCTCATTTCACACACAGTGAGATATCTGTATGTGTGGGTATTTAGCTAGTGTCCATGTCTAACATTGATATGATAATTGATGGTATGAATATTAAATTCATGATGTTCCTTTAGATTTATATCTGGGTAGTTGTGTGTTAATTTCTCTCCATCAAGATAGTTGTGTGTTAATTTCTCTCCATCAAGATAGTTGTGTGTTAATTTATTTCTCTCCATCAAGATAGTTGTGTGTTAATTTCTCTCCATCAAGATAGTTGTGTGTTAATTTCTCTCCATCAAGATAGTTATGTGTTAATTTATTTCTCTCATCAAGATAGTTGTGTGTTAATTTATTTCTCTCCATCAAGATAGTTGTGTGTTAATTTCTCTCCATCAAGATAGTTGTGTGTTAATTTATCTCCATCTAGATAGTTGTGTGTTAATTTCTCTCCATCAAGATAGTTGTGTGTTAATTTCTCTCCATCAAGATAGTTGTGTGTTAATTTCTCTCCATCAAGATAGTTGTGTGTTAATTTCTCTCCATCAAGATAGTTGTGTGTTAATTTATTTCTCTCATCAAGATAGTTGTGTGTTAATTTATTTCTCTCCATCACGATAGTTGTGTGTTAATTTCTCTCCATCAAGATAGTTGTGTGTTAATTTCTCTCCATCTAGATAGTTGTGTGTTAATTTCTCTCCATCAAGATAGTTGTGTGTTAATTTCTCTCCATCTAGATAGTTGTGTGTTAATTTATTTCTCTCCATCAAGATAGTTGTGTGTTAATTTCTCTCCATCAAGATAGTTGTGTGTTAATTTATTTCTCTCCATCAAGATAGTTGTGTGTTAATTTCTCTCCATCAAGATAGTTGTGTGTTAATTTCTCTCCATCAAGATAGTTGTGTGTTAATTTCTCTCCATCTAGATAGTTGTGTGTTAATTTATTTCTCTCCATCAAGATAGTTGTGTGTTAATTTCTCTCCATCAAGATAGTTGTGTGTTAATTTATTTCTCTCCATCAAGATAGTTGTGTGTTAATTTCTCTCCATCAAGATAGTTGTGTGTTAATTTCTCTCCATCTAGATAGTTGTGTGTGAATTTCTCTCCATCGGGATAGTCGTGTATTTATTTCTCTCCATGGTAATTTGGAAATACCAAATTTTACAAATTACTGATACTCTCCAAATAATAGAACATACGAGTATGTATACACAAAGTAAGATCAATAGTCCAGCACAGATCAATCTATTTAGATCGCTTGTGCTAAATGTACTTTTATACGCATGTGAAAGTTGGACTGAAAGAACTAAAACAAGATAGCTACAGAAGTCGGTGAAGCACAATTCGGTTTTAAGATGAACAAAGGAACGAAAGAAGCTATACTTAGTGTCCGAGGGATATCTAGACTTAGTCATAGATAAATATATTGTCTATTGTCTATCCCCAGGTGAATGATTGTTGATCGCATTCACACTTGCCGTAAACGTAGGGGTGGTATCTTAAGATGTCGTTTCAAGGCCAGATGTGTCGCCGAGGTTGCATTTAGTCCATGTTTGTTCAAGGTTATCTTAATGTTTTCTATTCACCGTTTTCTTGGTCTACCTTTGGCTTCACGCCCAGATATTCTTGTATTATATTCTCTTATTGGTATTTGGTTTGGCGTCATAAAAATATATAGACGTCCAAAAAGTATCTATATATGCTTCATAGACTACAGCAAGACTTTTGACAGATTCCAACATGAAAAATTAATCAAATGTCTTCAAGAAATGAGCATAGATGGAAAAGACATCAGAACTGGGAACTTCGTCTTCTTCTTCTGCGATCAGTTTCCTATGCTCATAAGTCTATACAGGGTGGGCCGCCTCCATGAATTCAGTCGTCAGCAGGAGGTCCTTACGGTTGCCCCGCAGCTTCACTTTCAGATGTGTCTCGTGGGGCCATATTTTGGTTCTCACGGTATCAAAGAGTGGGCATGTCTGCAGAATATGTTCTGGAGTCTGGGGACCCTTTTGACATGGGCATTGGTCAGTTTGGGCAGCATTAATTTTGTGGACATGTGCTTGTAGTCTTCAGTGTCCTGTGCGGAGTCTAAAAATTGTGGTTTGTTGTGATCTGTTTAGCTTTAGAATAAGGTCCTGTGGAAAGTTACTGCCTGTTCTCTGACTCCATGTATGTTTGTATTTTCCTTTGATGAGGGTTTTTGCTTCAGTCAGTGATATTCTGTGCTGGAATTGTTCCTTCTTTGCACCTGCTTTTGCCAGTCTGTCAGCTCCTTCATTTCCTGCTATTCCACAGTGTGCAGGGATCCACTGCAGCACAACTTTATTGTTGGCAGATAGTTGATTTAGAAGTTATACAGCTACTCACCATACATAGAAATAAGAAGAGAGGTATGACAATGATGCATTTAATCACCAAGTCTATTTAATATCTACACAGAGAATATTTGTTTAAATATAGAAGAAATGCCAGAACTCAAGATCAATGGGAAAATAATAAACAACCTTAGATATGCAGATGACACTGTTCTTTTGGCAGAAAGTGAACATGAACTACAAAGACTAATAGATCAAGTCAATTTCTTCTTCTTCTTTCGTTCACTTGAAAGATGTCTATATCTGCAATTCTGTCTCCTTAATAAAACTCACTGTCTTTTGTAGTTCATACAGTGTCCCATAGAGCTTTGATTCCAGTGTTGTTTCCTCTGGCCAATATGTCTGCCTCAGAGTTTCATGCTCAGAACACTCTTGAAGTGTATGTTTGGCCCTCTGTACTGCCTGTCCACATGTACACATGGCCGTGTTGCCAATCTTGAACTTTGTATACATGTGACTGCGGAGTCGGTTGTGTCCTGTTCTGAGACGTAGAATTATAACTTGTTCTGATCTGTTCATAATGTGATAGTCATCTTGTGTTGGTGTTTGTGGCTTTCTTATTGACTTGATCATCTGTTTTTTCTGATGGTAGGTGATTGGTATATCTGGTTGATCTTCGGCAGCACCTTCCTTAGCCAGTTGGTCTGCTTTTTCATTTCCTGGTATTCCACAGTGAGAGGGTATCCACTGCATGGTTACCCTATACTGGTAAGACAATTCGCTAAGTAGTTTTTTCAAGTCTGTTAGTTTTCCAGACTGGAGAGCTTGAAGCACTGACCTTGCATCTGTCAGGAATACCACAGGCTGTAGGTCAGAGTTGGAGTTCAGCAGTTTTTTAGCTGCCACAGTAATTGCCTGGATTTCTGCATCATAATTATTGCAGAATTTTCCTGTCGGTGTTCTGATTGTATCTCTAGGCTTGTGTGGATATTCTATATATACACCTGCACCTCCATTCCTCACAGCATTCTGTGCTGACCCATCTGTGTATACTCTGACCCATATATCTTGTGGATATTCCTCGTCCAGGAAACTGAGGGTGACTGTCCTCCGCTGCACACTGTTCTGTTCGTCCTCGCTTAGTATTCCTTTCACATGGGTCTGAATGTATATTGGCATTCCATGCCTTTCACTCCATGGGGTTTGTTCTGGTACAGACCTTAAGGGGCTGTCAACTTCAGGTAGGTCTGTAAGTTGTCTACGGAGTCGTTTAGCTTGATGGATAAAGCTGCTTCTTTTCAGTCGCCCCATTGCTAGGTTTTGGAATCTTTCCTTCATTGGATGACTTGGCATACACTGAAACTTTTCCGCTTGAATTAGTACTTTTGTGTCTCTGCGTTCGCCAAGTGTTTGCATTCTTCCCATTTTCTGCATCTCTGCTATGGGTGTTGATTTCATTGCTCCCAACATTATTCTAAGTGCCTGGTTTTGCACTTTATCTAGATCTTGTAATGTGGTGTTTGATGCAGGACACCACGCAGCTGAACCATATTCCAGGTGTGGTCTTATGCCTTGCTGTGTGAGTATATTCCCACTGGCTCCCCATGAGGTTCCACTTAGTTTTCTCAGGATAGCTAACTTCCTCCTGGCTTTTGTTGTTGCTTTGTTTATGTGCTGCTTCCATGTCAGCTTATCATCAAAAGTAACTCCGAGGTATGTTGGTTGTTTGTCTTCTTTCAAGAGCTCTCCGTCTATCTTGATATGACCGGCTTTTTGTTTTGGTGAGAGGGTAAAGAGTGTAGTGCTGCACTTATCTGTGTTAATGCTGACACACAATCTATTTGCCCATAAGGTTAGGGCATCGATAGCTCTTTGTATTTGTTTAGTGGCCACTGTCGCATGTTCTTCCGTGCACCAGATCACCAGGTCGTCAGCATACATTGCCACTTTGATCCCGTGTGGTAGTTAAGCAACTAGGTCATTTATGTAAACCAAGAAAAGTGTGGGTGACAGGACTCCTCCCTGGGGGACTCCATGACGCAGTAGGACTTTCTTGCTTTTGCGACCATCTAATTGTACCCTGGCTCTTCTATTATGCAGGTATGCTTTTACCCATTTGTACATTCTTGAGCTAACCCTGCAATTTCGCAATTTCTTTAGGAGCCCTTCTTTCCAGACCTTATCAAATGCTTTCCTAAGGTCTATCCATGCTGCTAGTACGAGTTTCTTATCTTGGAAGGCATCCTCAATCTCTTGGGAGAGGTAGGTTGCCTGATCTTCAGTAGAGTAGCACTGTCTGAAACCTGCTTGCTGTGATACCAGAAGGTTTTCACTTTCAAGGTACCACTGCATCCTAAGATTGATAATGCGTTCCATTGTTTTGCATAGACAGCTTGTGAGGCTGATGGGCCTGTAGTTGGAGACTGTGTTGCCATCTTTTCCTGATTTGAGGAGAGGTATCATTATTGCTTCTCTCCATGCCTGTGGTACATTACCTGTGGACCAGCTTGTGTTAAAGATTTGCAGCAGCTTTGCTCTTGCTGCAATTCCCAGGTTTCTAATCATTTCATTGGACACTCCATCAGCTCCAGGGGACTTTTTCATTTTCAATTTGGATATTGCATGCTCCAGTTCTCTCATTGTTATTGGTGCCTCAATGACTTCAGGTATAGGTTCGTCTTGTCCAATGTTTTGCTGGTTCGCTCGAACCTCCTGTTGTTTGTCTGGGCTGACTTTGACGTTATTGTCTTCTGCAAAGGAATCTGCAAAGTAATCAGCTGCATGTTTACCTGTTAAAATGTTTGTATCTTTATAAAGGGTGATCCTGGTATTTCTCCCTGTACCTTCATCATTTAGTTGTTTTACAAGTTTCCATAATTTCCTAGTATCTCTTTCTAGGTTCAGCGACTCTGTTTTTTCTTTCCAGCTGTTCCGTCTGGCTTGTAACTTGGCTCTTTGAAATTTAGCCTTTGTTTGCTGATATTTGTTGTGATGTTCTTGGCTAGGTCTGTTCTCAGCCTGCTTTCTAGATGTTTCCATCTCATTTTGCAGCTTTTCCAGTTCATCATTCCAGTAGGGTTTGTAGTTTTTGCGTGCCCCCCTGGGTATGGTTTTACTAGCAGCATGTAGTATACATCTATTAAATTCACTCACTGCTCTATTGATGTCTTTGTCCAAGTTCATGTCCTTAGCTAGAACACTGGTTAAATGCTGGTACATTTTCCAGTCTGCCCTCTTATAGTTCCACCTAGTGAGCGTGCTGCTGTCCTTGGTATATTCATTGTGAATTTCCAGAAATACTGGTCTGTGGTCACTACCCCCAAGCTGCTTTCCAACGACACGTGTGATGTTCCATTCCAGGCCTGGTGAGTAGAATGCCAGGTCTGGTGTAGAGGTGGTGTGCCATGCTCTCGAGTAGAAGGTTGGTGAGTCAGCTGGCTGGTTAATAAGAATGAGATTATTTTCATCCTGCCAGCTCTCAAGTTCCTCACCTCTCTTGTCGATATGATCGTAGCCCCAGCTCTGAGAGTGGCTGTTGAAGTCACCACACACCATAAGCCTTTCTTTATCTGGAATTGTGTCTAGTGCCAATGGTTTATCATTTGGGCAGTAGTAGTTCAGGAGATGGAATTCTGCACTGTCTGTTTTTAGGTGGAGCATCTGGTATTCTGCCCCGCCCATGTATACTTCCAGCTGACATGCGCTGATATTGTTTTTAACTAGTGTCAGAATTCCACCCTTTCGCCTGTCTTTTCGGTCAGATCGGTAGCACTGGTAGCCTCTGATTTTGAAGGCTATGTCGCTGCTGAGGTGTGTTTCTTGGATACAGCAAATATTAACTTGTTCTTCACTGAGGACATTTTCAAGTTCCAGTTTTTTGCTGTATCCATCTCTTTTACTGTTGACACCCTCAGCATTCCAGTGCATTATTTTTATTGGTCGTTTGTTTGTTTGGCCAGTAGCTCTATTCCCTTGCCTCCTGGCTCCTCGGGGCAATTGAGAAGGACTTCCAGTAACTGAGGTTGGGCCCTTTCGAGGTATAGGGCCCGGCACCGTCCCTGCCTGAACGTCCGCCACAGGGCAGGCACCATAACATTTATTAGATGCAGACATGTTTCCATTGTGTTTTATGCGTGGCAACCTGATTATCTGTGCGCCTTTTGGCTGGTTGCCTCCGTCTTCAGCACTCTGCATGCTTGGGCCGGACTATGGTCCTGCTCGAGTGGGAGTGCCCGACCAGTCTTAGTTTCCAGCCTCTGATGGCTGAACTAAGCCCCATCACCACTTCAAGGTTCTGGCCTCGATGGGGATCAAGTCAATAAATCAAGTAATGAATATGGACTGGATATAAATATATTTAAAAAATCTTGATAATCAGCAAAGACACAGAATAACAAAAGCTAAACATAAACATACATGGAGAGAAACTACAACAAGTAAAACATTATCAATATCTTGAACACATAATCACAAATGATGGCAGATGTGAAACAGAAGTTGAAAGGAGAATAGGAATGGCTAAATGTTTCTTCAATGACATGAGGAAAATAGTAACATCTAAACAAATTACAAACAAGTTTAAAATTATGTATATAATTTATAGCTATATTAATGTATGGCTCAGAAACATGGACACTAAACAAACAATTAGAAGACATAATTGATGCCTTTGAGATGTGGGTATATAGAAGAATAGGGAGAACATCATGGAAGGGGAATAAAATAAATAAAGAGGTGCTAAAAATACTTAACATGAAGTAAGAATTACTAAGAGAAATAAAAATCAGGCAAATAAAATATTTTGGACACATTAAAAAACATGACACCTTATTGAAGACCTTACTTGAGGGTAAAGTCAAAGGAAAGCCTGCAGGAGATAGGCAGAGATACAAGTGGGAAAGTAACATCACACGATGGACAGGTTACAGTCTAGCAGAGTGCACCACTAAAAAAAGAGACAGGGGATGTTGGAGATCTGTTGAGTCAACCTTCGTTATGGAGACGGCACTTTATGATGATGATGGTTGGACACTCAATGCAGACATAGACAAAAAAGCATTCAGTCTCTTGAAGACAATTGCTAAAGACGTTTGTTAAGAATTATCTGTATGGAACAAACGACAATTATATTCGTCTGGCAGTAAATAAAATTTAAAAAATTCTGGTTATCAGGATCCACGTTTGACAGTGGTGAAACGGCATAAACGTGTTTTGTTTGACCACGAGAAACAGTCGAGAGTAGAATGAGAATAGTGGGTTTAAGGAAAAACCTGCATTGATAACATCACGAAATAGTTTAGTGTAATTTGTATTCAATTCCCCGAATGGCTCCTAATCTGTTCTAGCAAATGAAACTTCAGTAGTTGAAGACCACCAACTTAGAAAACATCATAGACAGCCGAATACTACGCATGCACGTAACAGCAAATGTAAGAGTACTGCAACACTTTACCTGTTTGTAGTTTTGCTTTGCAACTCATGACCGTTAAATTGATTTTGAACACTGTTTCCCAAGAGACTGGCCAGATCGATTGAGGGCATACCTGTTATGTTAGCAGAAGTTATAAACAATTCGTTCCTACCGTGTTATCGCATTGCCTCTGTTGTGGTGTCATTTATTTAATAGTTATTGTGTGAACTCATTTTATTGATGTGTTTCCGACAGCTGATAAAAGGTCTCTGTTGATTGTCCAAGCAGCAAATAGTAGTTCACGTCACTGTGTAAACGTTCAAGAGAAATCTGTATGTAACAGTCCGGATACTACTCAAGCAATTATACATGATACATATAAATATACATTCGTTGCAGCAAAGCAATCAAATACTGGGCCAATTAACTCCTTTATTGCAACACAAACTGCTACCAATGTCAATAAAAACATTTTATCCGAAGTATCTTCATTCCAACCCTGTGCTACCAATGTCAAACATGGTTTTTAACAACAAAACATAAGAGACAGCTGGTTACAACAGAGATGAGATGTCTGAGAAAAGCCACAGGAGTGACCATTAGTGAGAATTAGAAACGAGGTCATAAGAGAAAGAGTGGGTATCATATTAATTCTAAAATACATACAGAACCTAACAGATACAATGGTTCGGTCATCTGGAAAGAATGCCGTGTTGCTCATTAGTTTATAAAGCATATATGAAGAGCGGAGAAGCAGGAAGAAGAGCCAAGGGTAGACCTAGAGTACGCTGGATCGACAACATCAACGAGCCATTACATGAACACCAAAAAACATTATCCGAAGCTGCCAAAAAAAGCTAGAACAAGAACACAGTATCTCTCTCGACACCCATAAAAGGTAAAAGAGGAAGGAAATAAGAAGAAGACGTGGCAGACCGTATGTGAATCAGGTCCGCTAAGATAGTACCTACTCGCCTCGCAACTTGAGTGAATACGTTTGCCGCATTTGACCATACCGCATCCTTATAAAGATGTTGGGATGTGTTAATTTGTTTGGATTTTAGATAAATGTTATACAGGTGTACTGTGTAATGCACAGACTCTAGTGTAGATGTATGTTCTCGTGTGCAGATTTGTGTTCTCTAATGTAGATAGTTGTTCTCTTGTGTAGATTTGTGTCTTCTAGTGTAGATGTATGTTCTATTTTGTAGATATAAGTTCTCATGTGTAGATTTGTGTTCTCTAGTGTAGATGTATGTTCTATTTTGTAGATATAAGTTCTCCTGTGTAGATTTGTGTTCTCTAGTGTAGATGCATGTTCTATTATGTAGATATAAGTTCTCCTGTGTAGATTTGTGTTCTCTAGTGTAGATGCATGTTCTATTATGTAGATATAAGTTCT
The DNA here is from genome assembly GCA_034231615.1 of Meghimatium bilineatum. Lineage (NCBI taxonomy): Eukaryota > Metazoa > Mollusca > Gastropoda > Stylommatophora > Philomycidae > Meghimatium > Meghimatium bilineatum. The sequence continues at coordinate 7,399,328 of CM067298.1, forward strand.
CCTGTGTAGATTTGTGTTCTCTAGTGTAGATGTATGTTCTATTATGTAGATATAAGTTCTCCTGTGTAGATTTGTGTTCTCTAGTGTAGATGTATGTTCTATTATGTAGATATATGTTATCTTGTGTAGATGCATGTCTTTTAGTACAGATGTGTGTTCTCCTATGCTACGATATATATATATATTCTCTTGTGTATACATATATTCTCTATTGTAGATGTTTATCTTAAATATAATATGTTCTTTAGTGCAGATAAGTGTACTTCTACGTAGATATAAGCTCTCTTGTGTAGATTTTTGTTCTCTACTGTAATTGCTTGATATGAAATGTAGATATATATTCTCTAGTGTAGTTGTATATTCTATTATCTAAAATATATGTACTCTAATGTAGATATATGTACTCTAATGTAGATATATGTACTCTAATGTAGATATATGTACTCTAATGTAGATATATGTACTCTAATGTAGATATATGTACTCTAATGTAGATATATGTACTCTAATGTAGATATATGTACTCTAATGTAGATATATGTACTCTAATGTAGATATAAGTACTCTAATGTAGATATATGTACTCTAATGTAGATATATGTACTCTAATGTAGATATATGTACTTTAATGTAGATATAAGTACTCTAATGTAGATATATGATCTTTTGTTATGTTCTTTAGTGAAGAAGTGTGTTCTCTTTTGTAGATATTTGTGGTTTTATGTTCTGTAGTGCAAATATATGTTATCTGGTGTAGATAAATATTTTTCGCTTTTGCAATCAATATCATTCTTGTGCAGTGCTACAGTAGCCCACGTGTATCATTCTTTACCAACTTCAAAGGAATATGGTGAGTTGATAATACATTTCTTCAAAAAGAACGAGCCTCGAGAGGAAAAAGTACTAAATTAGTACACAGGAAATATTTAAAGAGAGTGGCAATAACACCCAAACTGGAGCAAAAATTACCAAATTGGAAAATACTGGTGTATAGTTATAGAGATTTGAGTGAACTGGTAGAATTTTACTTTCTATTTTAGAATGTCGATCTCCTAAGTATTCTGTTGTTGACACCATTGTTTCCAAAATTTCTGCTTCTTACGTTCCATGTGAACGTTCGACTGTTCGCTGTATTTCTCACTAAACTATGAAAGCACTGATTTATTATCTAGGAGATAATAAATACTTTACAATTACATTGGATGTGTTCAATCAATCAAGTGCAATTCCGTATGTCATGAATGTGTTCAATCAATCAAGTGCAATGACGAATGGTGTAGGTCTTTTATTCATATGTTCATAATTTCTCGTTCCCTCCCCTCTCTTCCGGAAGGCCACGAAGATTTGAAGTGGGGTCAGGTATGATACAATAAGAATTGGGCGTCCACAAACCAATCCACGGGATTACATGAATATGTGATCAAAAATATATTTAGACATGTCAGCGTGTTGCACAAGACATATTATGGGTCAGAGTATACACAGATGGGTAAGCACATAATGCAGTGAGGAATGAAGGTGCAGGTGTATATATAGAATATCCACACAAGTCTAGAGATACAATCAGAACACCAACAGGAAAATTCTGCAATAATTATGATGCAGATATCCAGGCAATTAGGATGGCAGCAGAAAATCTGCTTAACGCCAACCCTGGCCCACAAAAGTGGTATTCCTGACAGATGCTATGTCAGTGATTCAAGCTCTCCAGTCTGGAAAACCAATATACTTAACAAAAACAACTTAATGAGCTGTCTTACCAGTATATGGTAACTATACAGTGGATACCCTCTCACTGTGGAACACTAGGAAATGACAAAGCAGACCAACTGGTTAAGGAAAGTACCGCCGAAGACCATCCAGATATACCAATCACCTACCATCAGAAAAAGCAGATGGTAAAGTCAATAAGAAAGCCACAAACACCAACACAAGATGACTATCACATTATGAACAGATCAGAGCAAGTTATAATTCTACGTCTCAGAACAGGACACAACCGACTTTGACTCCGCAGTCAAATGTACACACATTTCAAGATTGGCAACACGGCCATGTGTACATGTGGACAGGCAGCACAAAGCACTTGAAGATTGTTCTGAGTATGAAACGCTGAGGCCGACATATTGGTCAGAGAAAACAACACTGGAATTAAATCTCTATGGGCCACTGTGTGAACTACAAAAGACAGTGAATTTTATTCAGAAGACAGAAAACAGATAAAGACATATTTCAAGTGAACGAAAGAAGGAGAATATGCGCTATAGCTTCATTTCGTTCTAGACCATACGGTCGCAAAAAGATAGCTGGCAACACAACTCGACATTGCTAGCGTATGCTGTTCAGGCTTTAGCCATCAATCCAGCATTTTTGGCTGTAGTGATTGTCTAGGCAATATAAATGCGTTCAGTAGTTTGCTATTGCTTTCTAAATGGTCCGGGTGTACAGTTACATGTGACGTGATTCGATCCCGGTACTTTGGCTATCAAAATCGCGATCTGTACCACAACCAAAATTAATTTCGGTCTAAGTTTGAAAAGGACATATCTCGACAAATAGACGCTTTAGACGTTCTTTCCACTGCAAACGACTACAAGAACACGCAATCCGTAATCATCCGCTGATTAAATGTAAAGGTTCACACGGAACCGCGTCCTTTGCAGGTGTAAATAGTCGGCCGCTCAAGAACACTTGTTTACGAATCGATTCTGAAGCACCTTTTGCATATTTCCCGTTGCGGATGTAACGCTGTGTTCTTGTAGTCACTTCAAGTAGACGGAAGCTCTTAGTCACTTCAAATTCCTTTTATTTTTACAAATGTTATGTTGTGCTCCTAATCCTGAACAAGGTTGATATATTCTTATAATCCTGAACAAGGTTGCTATATTAATATAACCTGAACAAGGTTGCTTTTGATACAGCACTTCCGATTTCGTATTGCTTTTCTCCTTTCGATCATCTTTCGAATTATTTTTATTTCTAAGGAATACATCCAAATGAAATTTGTCTTCACTTTCGGCGATGCCTGCTCAATTTTGAAAATCGTCATTTATTAATTGTTCCAAAACATTATCTATTTGCCAAATGACACCGATTATCTTTTTGCAGAAATGTCCCAATTATCGATGCAGTCCGGCTCCATAATTACTACAGACACATCTAATCAGCGCTAATAAGGATTACAGATCGATAATATATATATTAATATACATGTAAATGTATACATCTTAATAATAATGTCTATTACAATATTAATTGATCTATATAGTTGTAATTTATCATTGATAAATGGATGTGGATGTATCCACTGAAACAAGATCTCATCAAGACGTAGATAATTAATGTTTGTAATTATGAAGATCTAAGGAACGCTAATGTAGAAAAGACTTATAAATTGGAATAAAGATAGAGGAAGCATGAACGTACGTGCAGACACATAGCCACACATATAATTTGTTTACATATAGCCACACATATAATTTGTTTATAAATCGTCAGAACATGTTATAAAATAATTTTCTCGAAAACTGATAACTAAGTTGTAGTGAATTTTGTGATGTTTGTAATATTAGAAATAGACATTGCTTGAATAAAGTTTGTTTACGTCAGAAATATTGGCTACGTTGAAACAATGCGGATATAAGGAATTTGTGGTTAGAAGTGATTATTAAACTTACATTGAAGCCGTACAGTCATATTGGCTGTGTGGTCAAGAGTAGGGAACATTGAAGCAATGGTGACGTAAGGAATGTGTGGACAAAAGTGGAGAGAATGTAAACCATACAGATATAAGAAATGTGTTTAAATGTAGCCAATCTTCATAGAGCAAAATCGCTGAATTTTGTCAAAATATTGAATGTTTTGATTCTTGATTAGGAACAAGCGTCACAGCACTAGGGGCATCCCATATATGCTCTGCTTACCGTTCTTTCAGCCATCTAAAAGTATATACGCCCATTGTCCTAGTCAGTTGATGATTACGCGTTCTTCTGATCTTTCCGGAGAGGAAGCACTTTCTCCCATCGCCTCTAGTCACTCCCATGTATACCATTCTCTGAACATGTACATTGTCTCGTTCGACCTCCTCCTTGTCTTCTCGTAGGGTATTCATGACTGCTCTAGTCAATTCCATGTTGTCTCTTCTTATCTCGGTGCCGTTCACCAAGGCTTTACCAGACAACACATCGGCTCTTTCGTTTCCCCTGACCCCAGCATGACCTGGACAGTAAATGCATGTAATGCCCTGCGCATTTTTGAGAAGAGTGACCCATTCAGTTCTGATCATACACTTTTCTATCTTGCGCAGCATACTTTGAGAATCCGATAGAATCACTGAGTATTTTGGTGGTTACGTCGCCAGCCAAATGAGAGCTGTCGTCACCGCTTCTATTTCTATTCTCATACTCGATGTTGTAGTTCGGGTACGCAGCTGACGTCTCAGCTAATTTCGTGCCATTTTGGTAGGCCACGAAACCCCAACCACACCTGATTATTACTTGCGTTACTGAGCCGTCTGTGTAAATTATTGTATCGTGTGGCTTTGAGAGTTCTTAGATCATTTCCTCTGCTCTGTTGGCAGCCCAGTCACGGCACTCTCTTCCCATCTGTATCACCACTGTTGTCAATAACTTTCTCTCTTTGGCAAATGTCACCCATTCACAGCCTCTTCCCACTTCCTCCAGCTCACAAACTCTGAGTAGGGTATCTTCTGCTTCTGCCATCCAGGACCTTCTTCTTTTGATTCGCTTTCCTTATGTGTTGTCTAGAGATTGGTGTAAAAGGTGATCATCATTGGCGACCCTGAAGTATTCTTTAACCTGTGATATTTTATATCTTGATTTGATGCTCGGTGATTGAATGTCTGGCTACATAATCATGGCACATACTTTCTTACATACACCTATAACCCGATATATAAACGTATATGCCGATATATACATCGTGAGAGCTGGAAAAGATCTTTATCTTCAGAAAAGAAACTATTGAGTTTCGAAAACAAATGCCGTCGAAGGATAACCTACACCCACTGGAGCGAATTCGAATCGAACGAAAAAATCAGAGAAGAGACACATCAAAACTACATCACAGATATTATTAGAAAACGCCGTTGATCCTACATCGGACATGTCCTACGCTCAGACAATAACAGAATACACCACCAATCTCTTGCATGGATACCACCAGGCAGAAGAGTCAGGGGTAGACCAAAGGAAACGCTCAGAAGAACATACTTTAGAGAAATTAAAACAAACAGTATTCATACTATTCATTAACTGCAGAGAATAGATTTGAATAGGCAAAATTGGAGAGATATGACCTCTGCCATATGTGCTTACTTCAGCGCCAAAGGATGATGCATGAATAGATATATATATATATTTTGTAGTTGATTGTTCCCTGTTCCATGGCCGTTAAATTTAGGAAACTACAACGACAAAGAAGGAATATAAACACAGCTAATCAGTATACAAAGAAGGGGATCAAGGTTGAAGACGTCATGAAGATGTAGATTGAGAGAAGTATTTCGATAATCCCATGAGGCGAGTGATGACTAATGAGGGTGTTGTGTGAAGGAGGAATGCAGAACAAGATTGCATTGGTAAGGTGTGAGCATGGAGTAGAACTTGGTGTGTTTCTATTTTGCGTTTAATGTTCTTTGTGTCATGTGATAGCTTGAAAACATTGCGCTCATTTAGCTGATGTATTTGATTGTGTATGATTATGACCCTGTATTATCAGGGCTGTGTGTTATCAGGGTCGTGTGTTATCAGGGCCATGTGTTATCTGGGCCCTGTGTTATCAGGTCCGTGTGCTATCAGATCCGTGTGTTATCAGGGCCGTATGTTATCATGTCCGTGTGTTACCAGGGCCGTGTGTTATCAGTGATGTCTGTTATAGGGTCCTGTGTTATCGGGGCCGTGTGTTACCAGGTTCGTGTGATATCAGTGTTATCTGTTATCGGGTCCTGTGTTATCGGAGCCATGTATTACCAGGGCCGTGTGTTATCAGGGCCCTGTGTTATCAGGTCAGTGTGTTATCAGGGCCGTGTGTTATCAGGACATGTGTTATGAGGTCCATGTGTTTTCAAGTCCGTTTTATATCAGGTCCTTGCCTTATCAAGGATCTATTCTCATTGCCTGTTCTTGTACATGCACATTAGTAAGTACTTTAATATGTATTTTTTTTTAAACTGTTATTTTGCTCTCTTGCTCTCTAACACTATTTAGCCCCCCCCCTCCCGATCACGTCTTTACCATACAACTCCTACCCCTGAAGTCTCTCACAATTATGTATTTTGACTTTTGTTTTGTTGATCTATTATTGTGTGCTTTGAGGGGGAGGGTGTGGGGCTGGGGGTATTAGTATTGATTTTCTTGATTTGTTTTTAATTCTCGCATTGTCTAGCAGTGTCTGAATTCATTCCACGATCCTTCAATCTTATTTGACTGCAACCTAATCAGCATACATTTTGAAGCGGACAGAAATATTGTAGTCGATTCTCTGCAACATAGGGATAGATAATTTGAATGCAAGAACGTGATCTGAGCTTGTTGACTAGAAATATATCTTCTCCTTGAGCTTTACACCCATGCTATTTTATCAAAGAATCCGTGTATAGGCCTATTTGGTATGTCTATCTTGACACCTCATCATTGTATACTTGATTCCCTTTATCATGTCTATTTGTTTCTCCCACACATTTTATACTTCTTCCTTTATCATGTCTGTTTGTTTCTCTCACACATTTTATACTTGACTCTCTTCATCATGTCTGTTTGTTTCTCCCACACATTTTATACTTGACTCTCTTTATCATGTCTGTTTGTTTCTCCCACACATTTTATACTTGACTCTTTTTATCATGTCTGTTTGTTTCTCCCACACTTTTTATAATTCTATCGCCCTTTATCATGTCTGTTTGTTTCTCCCACACTTTTTATAATTCTATCGCCCTTTATCATGTCTGTTTGTTTCTCCCACACTTTTTATAATTCTATCGCCCTTTATCATGTCTGTTTCTCCCACACATTTTATACTTGACTCTCTTTATCATGTCTGTTTGTTTCTCCCACACATTTTATACTTCTATCGCCCTTTATCATGTCTGTCTAGTCATGATCACCCACATCCGACTTCTTAATTCTCACATATCACCTCTTGCCACTTCCCACTCTGTAATTATTCCACCTGTTCTGTCATTTTTCCATGAAAATTCAGCATTCCCATTTCTCACTGACATTATTCAATCAAAATAATTCATTCCAACATCCTACATTGTCATTATTCCATTAAACTACTACATTCTAACATCCCACTTTGTCATTATTCCATCAAGCTACTACATTCTAACGTGACACTTTGTCATTATTCCATCAAACTACTACATTCTAACGTCACACATTGTCATTATTCCATCAAACTACTACTATTAAATATCCCACTCTGACATTATACCATCACACTGCTTCATTATAACGTACACCTTTGTGATTATTCCATCAAACTTCCGTCTAACATCCCACTCTGTCATTACTCAATAATATTACTTCATTCTAACATTTCAGTATTCTATCAAGCTACTACATTCTAACATCCCACTTTGTCATTATTCCATGAAGCTACTACATTCTAACGTCCCACTTTGTCATTATTCCATCAATCTACTTCTCGTCCCCTTCACAAAATATTCTATATTTCACATTTGTCGTTGCCGTCTAATGATTTCTTCAACCAAATTTCTCTTTCCCGAAACTAATATTTTTGTCTGCATCCTACACGTATGTTATGTTTGTGTTTCCCTGTTTTCAAATATTTCCCTCCAACTCCATCGTTTCACCTCCCCATTGTCCTTACACATTCTTAATCTCTCTTCCACTGTGTTTAGTACCGACTCTCAGTGTCTCCTTTACTACGAGTATGATATGTACCCACTCTGTCCCTTCTGCACTGAGTTTCTTACCATAATATATCATTCTTCCAAACATCTTGGCCTTTTTTTTCTCGTCCCACTTGATTTTAATTTTCCATTAACAAGACTTTACATTTTCCACCGCAACGCCCCCCCCCATAATACCAGTATGTCTCCACTTCTGTATGTTTTTTCTTCCACCATTGTATTATTTCTTCCACCGGTGTTTTATTTCTTTTGCTCATGTGTTGTTTCTTCCACACGTGTGTTGTTTCTCCCTCCAGTGTGTTGTTTCTTCCACCCGCGGGCCATTAGTTCCACCCGAGTGTTGTTTCGTCTCCGGTGTGTTGCTTTGTGCACCCGCTTGTATTTTCTTCCACCCGTGTATTCTTCATTCCACCCGCGTGTTGTTTTGTTTCCTCACCAGTTTATTTCTTTTTGCACCGCGTGGTGTTTCTTCCACCCGTGTGTTGCTTTTTGCACCCGTGTGTGGCTTTTTGCACCCATGTGTTGTTTCTTCCACACGAGTGTGTTTTTCTTTAACTCGGGTGTGTTTTTTGTCCACCCTTGTGTTGTTTCTTCCATCCGTGTGTTGTTTCTTTCATCCGTGTGTTGTTTCTTCCATCCGTGTTGTTTCTTCCCCCGTGTGTTGTTTCTTCCATCCGTGTGTTGTTTCTTCCATCCGTGTGTTGTTTCTTCCCCCGTGTGTTGTTTCTTCCATCCGTGTGTTGATTCTTCCATCCGTGTTGTTTCTTCCATCCGTGTATTGTTTCTTCCATCCGTGTTGTTTCTTCCATCCGCGCATTTCTTTCTCACAATTTTATTCTTCACTTTCACTTGCTCTTTTGACCACTCAATTTTTTGTTTCTTTCATGGATATGATTTTTCCTTTCCCCATTCCGAGTTTTCCTTTTCTCCATCTGATTTTCTATTTGCCCCAATCCGAGTTTTCTTTTCACCTTCTGGTTTTCTATTAGCCCCATCTGACTTTTTCTTTGTCTCATTTGATTTATTCTATAAAACTAGTCCTTCTCCCACTCCATTTGCTAATTCTGCCACCCCATTATAGTTTTCTCTCGACCAAATTGATCATTCTCCCACTTTAGTCTGTGCTGACCCCTACAAGTGTCATTGTTTTTAACCAATTAATCAGTCTCTCTGCCCGTTTCTCCGTTCCAAACCCCTCCAGACTTAAGTTTCCTTACACATTTTGGAATTGTTATTGAAAGCGCAAGTCTCACGAAAGTTCCATGAGAATTTTAATAATGCACAACTGTACTTACTTTTGGCAATGATGGAATTGAGTGAAATTTAGTTATCTACAACACGGCCATATTTTAGTTAAACGTTTATCTTGTACAGAAGGATCTTGTACATGCACTTTGTCAGGTGTTTGTCGTATGTTTATACTGTAGAGAAGTATGTTGTATATTCATTTCGAGGGGTATTTGTTGTCTACTTGATTTTTTATCATAGGGAAATTTCTTGTATGTTCATCTCGTGGGGTAGTATTGTTATATGTTCAACTCGTGGAGTAGTATTGTTATATGTTCAACTCGTGGGGTACTAATGTTATATGTTCAATTCGTGGGGTAGTATTGTTATATGTTCAACTCGTGGGGTACTAATGTTATATGTTCAACTCGTGGGGTACTAATGTTATATGTTCAACTTGTGGTCGTAGTATTGTTATATGTTCAACTCGTGGTCGTAGTATTGTTATATGGGTGACGTTTTCCAGGGTTATCTTCTTGATGCCTGATTAAAAACAAGCATCATACTGTTTCTTCCATTCGTCTGTTCTTTCTTCCACCCGTGTGTTCTTTCTTGCACCCGTGTGTTGTTGTTTCTTCCATCCGTGTGTTGCTCCCACTCGTGTGTTTTTCTTCCATCCGTATGTTGTTTCTCAACCCGTGTGTTGTTTCTCAACCCGTGTGTTGTTTCTCCCATCCGTGTGTTCTTTCAGCCTACCGTGCGTTCTTGCTTCGATCCGTGTGTTGTTTCTCAAACCATGTGTTGTTTCTTCCATCCGTGTTTTTTTCATCAGTGTTTTATTTCTACCATCGGGGTGTTTTTTTTTCATCCGTGTGTTCTTTCTTCCACTTGTGTGTTGTATCTTCCAATCGTGTGTTGTTTCATAATCCGTGTGTTGTTTTTTCCATCCGTGTGATTTTTTTAAAACAGTGTTTTATTTCGTCCATCCGGGTGTTTTTTCTTCCATCGTAGTGATTATCCTTCCACCCGTGTGTTGTTTCTTTGACCCGTGTTTTGTTTCTTCAATCCATGTGTTCTTCTTTCCACCCGTGTGTATTTTCTTCGACACGTGTGTTGTTTCTTCAATCCTTGTGTTGTTCTTTCCACCCGTGTCTTTTTTCTTCCGACCGTGATTTATTTCTTCCAGTGTGTTGGTTCTTCCATTCATGTGTTTCTTCTTACATTCGTCAAACTTGTTATTAAACTATTTAACTTCCCATGTCATTTCTATCATCACATGCGGCAGCCTATGGAATGTTTTTGAAACCCTTATGTAAATTGTCTTTTCTCCACAACTCATTTCATATAGTAAAATGGATTTAGAACCTGTAGGGTAACATTTAATTAGGCCATTGCAGGATAAAATGTATTTAGGTCTTGTAGGGTAAAATTGATTTATGGTTGGTAATGTAAATATTAATTCCGGGTCTGTATGATAAAAATTATTTCAGGTCTGTTGGAAAAAAATTATTAAGGTCTGTAGGGCAAAATTGATTTAGAACTTCTAGGGCAATAATGATATATAGCCAGTAGGGTAAAATTGATTTAGTTCCTCTAGGGTAATATTGATTTAGAGTGTATAGGGTAAAATTGATTTATAGCCAGTAGTGTAAAATTGATTTAGGACCTCTACGGTAATATTGATTTATAGCAGTAGGGTAAAATTGATTTAGGGCCTCTAGGGTAATATTTATTTATAGCTGTAGGGTAAATTTGAGTTATAGCCAGTAGGGAAAAATTTATTTAGGGCCCCTAGGGTAATATTGATTTAGAGCCTGTAGGGTAAAATTGATTTAGGGCCTGTAGGCTAAAAATGATTTAGGGCATGAAGGGTAAAATTGATTTCGGTCTTGTACGGTAAAATTGTAGGTAAAATTGATTCATGCAGGTTCTCATGAGTTTCTCATATTCAGGTCTCGGCCTTACTTGTAACATCACATTTCATTCTGTCCAGCTGGTTTCGATGTTACTTGTACCATCACATTTCATTCTGTCAAGTTTGTTTCGATCACATTCAATTCAAAATTTCAGCAAATCACAATCTAGATTATGCTGGAGTGTGTACAAAAGCACTGCAGCTAATCACGATCGGCTTTAGTATAAAGACCAACCAACCAACCAACAAACTAACTACCTAAATAACTAACTAACAATGAAAACCAAAGGTGGTGCCAAGTGGCATAGGTTGAAAACTGCTGCGATAAATTCCTCATGCAGACGATGAGTAGTCAAGACACGTAAAATATGCCACGGCTTCTCAAAATATGTCTCTGAGACACTCTTGATAGACGATACATGTCTTCTGAAACTATTATCATGCGCAGTCTTCCTATACTCTATCAGTCTAGTTATTATTTCTGTTGTGCCAAAATCTCACATAATATAACATAGTTATCGGTTGATATAAACCATCCCATAAGACCTAGCGGGAAATGTTAATAAATGAAGTTCTTCTGGGAACTATTTATTTGCTGACTGGATGTGGTAATCACGTGTGGGTGTGGTAGTCCACATAATGTGATAATAAAAAATTACATGAAATACTAGATAAGTGGCTTGATCTGTTCACCAAGGAGAATCCATAATGGAAATACTTCGTATTCCTTGAACACAATCACAACTATTGCATATTCCCCCAATTGGACATGATAGTTGCATGTCATCGATCAAATTCTTATCTACAAATGGCTCCACTGTCTTGCCGTAATGTATTCAGAACTAGCTATAAAAGTAGAGATTTTATCCGCGTACCGGTACAAATTGATTACAAGGTATCAGCGTCTCAATGGAGGTACAGAGTTGAAGTATAAGTTTCTACATTCTCTGACCGCTCCCAATACTAGGTCACTTTGTAAGTGCTCTTAATCTCCTATTGCAACTTTCTTTCTCTGGTACCACAGCAATGGTCATATTAATTTCCCGTAGAATATAGACCAAAGATGTTGCAATATATTTGGGAATAGTTAAAAGTGAAATAATCAGAAGAGACAAATAAAAGAATGGACAAACAAAATCAAGCACTGGACATTTGTTTCCTCACTGGTACGCGTTACTGAAGATAGAAATCGCTGGAGGATTGCTGTGTGTTGATGCATCTAATGTGGTACCCAACAACATTGATATGTCACGTGTTTACAGATTGATAGTCCAGAATATTGCGCTTTGTCACTACTTATTTGCATAAATCGCCTGATACTTCATATTTCGGCTGCACAACCAGTTCTGTTTATTATATTATCTATTAGGACATGTTCGGTCTTTTCGGTCGTAACAATTATACGCAAAACTGTCAGTTAATGTATGTAACATTACTTCCACCGCAAGGTAATCTATCTATCTATTCGTTAAACCCTTTGCTGCCTTTCAACGTCAGGGGTAGAAGAGTTTCCTGGAGATGGACCTCGCGTATGCTGAGTATATTGTGGAATGTGTCGCCTGTTTTATTTCGATAGTCCATCGTTTTCGTGGCCGGTGTCTAGATCTGCCTTTACTGTATCTGTGTAGCATAGCTTACTGTGGTATGATGTCTGATGGTAGTTTGTTGATGTTTGCAAACCATTTTATGCGTTATGTAATATTACTAATAGCCATCTTCAGAAAACTCCATTTTACTACGAGCCGTTGTGTTCTCACTGACGGTTTGTTAATCCTGTCTCAGTGTTGTATCAGAAAATTCACATGGCTACACCGCAATCTCTAACTAACACATACAGGAAGAAAACAGGCTACACCGCTATCTCTAACTAACACATACAGGAAGAAAACAGGCTACACCGCAATCTCTAACTAACACATACAGGAAGAAAACAGGCTACACCACAATCTCTAACTAACACATACAGGAAGAAAACAGGCTACACCGCTATCTCTAACTAACACATACAGGAAGAAAGCAGGCTACACCGCAATCTCTAACTAACACATACAGGAAGAAAACAGGCTACACCGCAATCTCTAACTAACACATACAGGAAGAAAACAGGCTACACCGCAATCTCTAACTAACACATACATGAAGAAAGCAGGCTACACCGCAATCTCTAACTAACACATACAGGAAGAAAACAGGCTACACCGCAATTTAAACTAACACATACAGGAAGAAAGCAGGCTATACCGCAATCTCTAACTAACACATACAGGAAAAAAGCAGGATACACCGCAATATCTAACTAACACATACAGGAAGAAAGCAGGCTACACGGCAATCTCTAACTAACACATACAGGAAGAAAACAGGCTACAACGCAATCTCTAACTAACACATACAGGAAGAAAGCAGGCTACACGGCAATCTCTAACTAACACATACAGGAAAAAAGCAGGATACACCGCAATATCTAACTAACACATACAGGAAGAAAGCAGGCTACACGGCAATCTCTAACTAACACATACAGGAAGAAAACAGGCTACAACGCAATCTCTAACTAACACATACAGGAAGAAAGCAGGCTACACGGCAATCTCTAACTAACACATACAGGAAGAAAGCCGGCTACACCGCAATCTCTAACTAACACATACAGGAAGAAAGCACATATTCCATGCGAATAGTCCTGACATATAACAATCTAAGTATAGAATTACAGCAGGGTCGATTTGTGCGTGCCAGAATTACCTAACAATTATCTCAATGTCGCTGCCTGCTGTACAATCTGACAATGTCCTGTCTGTGAATTACTACAGTCTGTTTCCACAGTTTATCGTCTCTGTGTGGATATGGTGCCAGATATTGTTCATACACCGTATACTTGATGTTTTATACCTAATTTTCTGACTAGGAAACGTGACTTTTAGTCCATAGTCTACTACTATGTTGTATATTTGTACTAACATGTGTGCAGTTGGCCAAGTGCTAACCGGCTTGCGGTTGTCCACATATAATAGATTTCAGACGCCAGGTGTTTAACAGAAGTAATACGTGTCATCTATAAGATACATTTTTGGCGGGTGATTTTAGAGTTGGGCAATCTTTGTTTGGATCGTCGGTTCAGATTTAGTTTGTTTCCGATGGTATGAGGTCACATCGCGGACCGTATACTTTCTCTACGGTCTAGTGTATAAAGTTATTGATCGTTTATCGGGTCCAAGCATAGCTTGGATTAGAACAATATGAATCAAATCAGATCTGTTCTAGTGATGGATTAATGACTTTCTGAACCGAAAGCAGTTAACTCCTGACATTTCCATAGGAGTACCACCTTTTTCAGAAGTATACAAAGGTATGTGTGCTGGTAGTTTCGGTTTACCATGTGTTTCTCTATATTTATGGTTGTTGTTTGTCTAATATTTCCTTCTGATGAAGGCTTTTAAATCAAAACTTTGTATTTCTGTATGTTTCGTTGTTAGTCTGTCGTGAATGTAATTGTTAAAACTGCAACCAATTTGTGTTTATATCCACACAGTTTTTGTAGCTTGTCCACTTATATCCTCTAGTCCGTCCACTTATATCCTCTAGTCCGTCCACTTATTTCCTCTAGTCCGTCCACTTATATCCTCTAGTCCGTCCACTTATTTCCTCTAGTCCGTCCACTTATATCCTCTAGTCCGTCCACTTATATCCTCTAGTCCGTCCACTTATATCCTCTAGTCCGTCCACTTATATCCTCTAGTCCGTCCACTTATATCCTCTAGTCCGTCCACTTATTTCCTATGGTCCATCCACTTATATCCTATAGTCCGTCCACTTATATCATCTAGTCCGTCCACTTATATCCTCTAGTCCGTCAACTTATATCCTCTAGTCCGTCCATTTACGGTCGGTAGTACGTGATCTTATACCATGTAGCCTGTCTACTTATAATCCAGCATGACTTGGAAAGTAGATCCATGTAATAATTTGGGCGGTCTCAAAGAGCGACCTACTTATTTCCTATCATGCCCTTTCCCATCTTTCGCAGAACTATCTGTGATAATGTTCGATTTAGTATTGTATTGGTGGTTGAATCATCAGTCATGTGAGAACCGGTGTAGCTTGATATTTCTGTGTGATATTAGTGAACCTCACCGCCACTTTCTTGCCCTTTATATAGGCTACGAACCCCCTCGTAGACAACATCGCCACTTTCGTGCCATTTAGATAGGATACGAACCAACATCAGCATGTGTGTGTTTCTCTTATTAACTGAGTCAAATATCACTATCTCGACAGAGCTCAGCAGGTTATCACCTTTCTCATCAGAACAGGACACATTATTCTAAACTAGCACTTAAATTGACTAAAACTGGTTCCATCACCTCTGTGTCCACGTGGGACTAGTTCCATCACCTCTGTGTCCATGTGAGTCTGGCTCCATCACCTCTGTGTCCACGTGAGTCTGGTTCCATCACCTCTGTGTCCACGTGAGTCTGGTTCCATCACCTCTGTGTCCACGTGAGACTGGCTCCATCACCTCTGTGTCCACGTGAGTCTGGTTCCATCACCTCTGTGTCCACGTGAGTCTGGTTCCATCACCTCTGTGTCCACGTGAGTCTGTTTCCATCACCTCTGTGTTCACGTGAGTCTGGTTCCATTACCTCTGTGTCCACGTGAGTCTGTTTCCATTACCTCTGTGTCCACGTGGACAGGCAGGCAGCTAAGACCACGGAACATATACACAACACTAAATTACACTAAACCTGTTGAAGGAGGAGTATTGGCCCCACAGAGACAGCCATCTTTCGAATGTTGTATTGAGGCGATGAGGGGCTTTCGAATGTTGTATTGAGGCGATGAGGGGCTTTCGAATGTTGTATTGAAGCGATGAGGGGCTTTCGAATACAGCGGGAACTATCAAGAAAATCAAACTCGATGGGCATATATGAGGTCATTTTTATAAATACTGTGTGAATCGGTATAAATAATGACATATATGAAGTTACTACATGTTCTAACCTTTGCATTTCCAGCCAGTATGGCTGGTCCACAACACGAGATTACCAGCCCGCATGGTTGGTCCAAGACACAAGATTTTTATTTCCTCACTACGTTTAGAGCAACGCTCAGACTATCCGACAGTTCCTGCAGATATAAAACTGCCTTGTTCGACGTGTATTAATATTTTGTTATATGTGTATTCATATTGCCTTTTCTTTGGAGTTAACAAAGAAATCAGAGAGAAGGAACATGTTCCATGGGTAACTCATGGTTCTATACTATATCTCAGACCAGGCACAGTGCTATGGAGGTACAAGATTGTCATGGATCGTTTTGCGTGTAGGGGAAAAGTCAGGAATGGTAAAATGACCATTGGATACTTGAAAACAGTTATTTATAGGGCTGCACGTCAAAGAGGACACACAACATCACACGATGCTTCAAGGGGGACATGTGATTCCTTGTATACTACTGAATACTCTGTGGCTGAGAATTGTCTTGTGAGTCACATTCGTAATCGCCGAAGATCGTAGATCATATGTCGTTTAGAATAATAATACAATATACAGAAGCAAACATCAAAGTTGCAGGAAACTGCATGGCAGAAATAAGGAAGAGATTGGCAATGGCATATTGTAAAATAGCATGGTCAAAAAACATATGGAAAAACAACAAAATACAAACGAAACTGTTAAAGCTACGAACGTTTTTTATTTGCGGTTGCAGAATACGGCTGTGAAAAATGGACCCTAAGTAAAACAACAGCAAAGAAGATCAATACATTTGAGATGAAATGCTATAGAAAGATACTTAGAATAACATGGAAGGAAATAAAGAGAAACTCAAATATTATAAACACATTGAAGATTCCAGAGCATTGGTTACTAAACACAATAACAAAAAGAAAACTACACCTGTTTGGTTATATAAAGAGACACAATTGTTTAGAAAGACAAATAATGGAGGACATAGCACATGGGAGGAAGAGAAAGGGTAATCTAAGAAGACGATGGAATGAGGACATTAAGGTTAACATGAATACGTCGTTAGAAATTCAAGCCGCATGGTCCAAGACAGAGAATGGTTCAGGGAGTTCATTGGAGAGACAACGTTCTGGAGAAATACGTAAATTAATTTACAAAATTGTATCTTAATTTCTTATTACCGCATTCATTTCTCGGAGGCAGAGTGGGAATATTTGAATAGTAACTGTAGAGAAAAGGTTGGTCACAGAGGAACCGGAAGGCAAGTGAATGGGAATGAAAAAGTAGAATTGACTTTCGCGAGATTTGGGGGGGGGGTGGTCTATAGGAGAGAATGAAGGGTGTTATAAGGAAAATTGAGAACATATGCCTGAGGGTGGAGATGATGTCATCCTGGATGTACAAGTTTCGACAGATAAAAATTCAACTTTACCTGTGTTACTGGAAGAAATATGAGAGTGATCTTATAGTAGATAACGACAGCTGATTGAAGAAGAAAAAACTGGACTGGACATAAAATAATAATACAAATTAATAATAATAATAATAATAATAATAGTAATAATAATAATAATAATAATAATAATAATAATAGTAATAATAACCAAAATACGTCAGAGTCGTAGGGGATCCATACTGGTTACATCAGCACAAAATACCGGATAAACAGCTCTGTCCTCAACCAATCACAGAAGTGTAGCAAATCACGCCCAGAACATTCATTGATGTTATCAATTCACAATTGTCTCTACCCACTCTCCTCCTTCTACCCTCCATTGTTCCTTGCAAAATAATTTGAGAGAGGGAGAAAGTTGAGTGTTTGGTTATATTCCAATGAAATTTGCGCCGTGTCACAACTGCCAAAAGTGGTTCTTGATAACCTGCAAGTTTGTTTATTTGCTGCAGGATAACTATATTTATCTTGTGTTTGATATTTCTAATTCATAACAAACATCTGTAGAACTTGTTTTCCAAAGTGTGAATCCTACTTGTTGTATCTTCATTGGGTGTCCAACATTCACACGCGTATACAAGTATGTTTAGCACAAATGATCTAATCTAGTGATGTTTAGCACAGATGATCTAATATAGTGATGTTTACTCTAATACTGATATTACTTCTTCTTATCATATTCTACCTTGCCATGGCGGCTATCATGTCCATTGTTAGCTTAATCTCATTTCCCGAGTTTCCATCATCACATATTTTTCATTTAGTTCCTTATTTGCCAAGTTTGGCACGTAGGGTGTATGTCATAGTTCTCCATGCCTGTCGGTCAGTTGCCAAGGATTACAGGTCTTGTGCATTTGTGCCTGTTGATTTTAATTCATTCATAAATGTTCTTCTGATCGTTGTTTTTGGTCTTCCCTATTTTCTTTTACTGTCTGGTGTCCATATGAAGACTTGTAGTGGAATTCTGTCTTCCTTCATTCTAAGTATATGACCGATGTATGCCCAGCGACGTTCAAATATTTGGGACAAGAGATATTTCAAGGTAGTAACAACTTCAAGCTTGTAACCGTTTATCCGTGTTTAATTCATGAGTTCTTGCTTGCTTTCACTAATCATCAATATATTGCTTTTATCAGTACTCATTTCCATTTCATTTTTCTATCGTGTTCCAACTTTGAAGTGAGCACCTGCAGTTCAGAATCGGAACCAGCCAGAAGATCAATATCATTGACATAGCTTAAGTTATACAGTGATCTACTGCCAATAGTTATTGATGTCTAGTGTTCGTGTAATGCCGCCTGCATTATATATTCAAGATACAATGTTAAAATGTACTGTAGAAATTAAACATCCCTGACACACTCCTATATCCGTCTTGAAAGATTCACCAATGTTATTATTTATGAAAATAGCGCTGGTTGCATCTTTATACGGCGCTTCAATAACGTTTATGACATTTGTAACATACGCCACAACAGAAATGTCATCTGATAAAGTAAATGTGGAGATAGATGACAGACTACTCCAGCTATGTGGTAGGGTGGTACATAGTACGTCTGTAACGGTCAAGGTGCCGCGTTCCAGTCCAGTCACAACAAATTAAGCATTCGAAAATCAATGGCACACTATTGAAAATATCTGTAATACCTAGAAAAGCACTACATCCAACAAATTATGGGTGCATCCTGAATAGAAGATTATTCACTTTTAGCTTAACGTAAAACACGCATGTACACTCCCTACTTACAGGGAACATAAGACACGCATGTACACTCCCTACTTACAGGGAACATAAGACACGCATGTACACTCCCTACTTGCTGGGAAGATAAGACACGCATGTACACTCCCTACTTGCTGGGAAGATAAGACACGCATGTACACTCCCTACTTACAGGGAACATAAGACACGCATGTACACTCCCTACTTACAGGGAACATAAGACACGCATATACATTCCCTACTTGCTGGAACATAAGACACGCATGTACACGCCCTACTTGCTGGAACATAAGAAGCGCAAGTACACTCCCTACTTGCAGGGAACATAAGACACGCATGTACACTCCTTACTTGCAGGGAACATAAGACACGCATGTACACTCCCTACTTGCAGGGAACAGAAGACACGCATGTACACTCCCTACTTGCAGGGAACATAAGACACGCATGTACACTCCCTACTTGCTGGGAACATTAATTCTCTCTCAACGTTAGCATATTGCCATCGTTAACATTCATCATACAGTTTCTTTAAACTCCTCTATTGTTTGTTAAAACATATAGTTTCTTCAAACTCCTATATTGTTTGTTAAAATATATAGTTTCTCCAAACGTTTATGCACGTTTCTAAACCATATAGTTTTTCTAATGTGTTCTAAAACATACAGTTTCTTTGCTGTCTGCTAAATAATATAGTTTCTCTTGTGTCTTCTAAAATATATAGTTCCTCTGGTGTGTACTAAATTATATTGTTTATCTGGTGTCTGCTAAAATATACAGTTTCTCTGGTGTCAGCTAATACATATAGTTTCTCCAGCTGATTTCAGTTTTCTAAAGTATATAATTTCTCTAGTGTCTGCTAAAGCGTACATTTTCTATAAACTATCTTTATAACGCACATACTTAAGGCACATTTCCTTATAATGTTTATACATAAGACACATATCCTTAGAACGTACAGGCGTATTGCAAATATCGTTATAACGTACATACTTAATATAAATATCCTTATAACGTACAAACTTAATGTAAATATTCTTATAACGTACAGACTTAAGACAGATATCCAAATATCGTGTCTTCTGTTATAACGTACATACTTAAGACACAGATTCGTATAACGTACAGACTTAATGCAAATTTCCTTTTAACGTACAAACTTAAGACAACTTCATGCAATTGAAAGCAGACAGCAGACACCACTAGGGCGTAATGCTATATTTAACCATGCAAAATTCCTAAAGTATCCTTAAAATCTATTGATCCGGTATCGATTTCTTTCTTAAATGAAGAATACGCCCACCACATTTGACTACATTTTGCCCACATGAAGCTGGTATTCGTTTTCGTTTGTTTGAGTGGGTGTGCGACCTTTGAGTGGGTGGGTTGTTTTAACAGAGAAACTGTGACATGTAGTGTTTCCTGATCTGATTGCTTATTATAGAAGAATTGATGGAATAGGATGATTTGTATGTTTGATGTTTTCTCTTGTACAATTGGAAATACGTGTTGTAGGCAGGTGATGATGTGTAGAAATGATGTCTATTGATGAAATGTGATATGTATGTGGGTGGAGTGTGATGGTGGTATATGATATGTATGTGGGTGGAGTGTGATGGTGGTATATGATATGTATGTGGGTGGAGTGTGATGGTGGTATATGATATGTTTATGGATGGAGTGTGATGGTGGTATATGATATGTTTGTGGATGGAGTGTGATGGTGGTATATGATATGTTTGTGGATGGAGTGTGATGGTGGTATATGATAAGTTTGTGGATGGAATGTGATGTTATATGTATGTAGATGGAGTGTGTTGGTTTTATGTGATATGTGCTAGGATGGAGTGTGATTGTAATATGTATGTGAATGGAGTATGTTGCTGATATGTCAGATGCACGCAGATGGAGTGTGTTGTATGCATGTATAATATATACGTTCATATATAATCCGGCTCTGTGGCGAAGTGGTATAGAGTGCTTCTGTGACCACTAAGGTACCGAGTTCGATCCCCGCCACAGGCAGCTGTGCATCTCGACCGTTCAGAAAGCAATGGCAAACTACCAAATGTATTTATAGTGCCTAGAAAATCACTACAGCCAAGAAATTCTGGGTTGATAGCTACGTCCTGAAAATGATATGCTAGCAATTTTTACCAATATATGCTTTGATGAAGTAGAATGTATGTATGTACATAATATATGCATCGATGTACTGTGTTGATTATATGAGTGAGTAATATATATATTTGTTGAGTGGGTTATTTGTATGTGTGTAATATATACATTGATGTACTGTTTGAATTATGTGTGTGTTGTATATACGTTACTCGAGTATTGATTATATGTGCGTAATATATACGTGTTTATGGATTGTATTATATTTGTGAATTATATGCATTGCTAGAGTTTGTTGATTGCCTATTGTAATATTTACGTTTATGATTGTGTTGATTATGTTACTTAAGTTTTGTGTATGCATATTTTTTGTTGAGCATGTTGGATCATCGGGTGTGTGGTTTATGTGTTTCTCTGTATTCCTTGTTTTGTCTTGCAGCAAGTCATTAAACAAATAAAAGTAACTAGTATATTTTATGTGTGAACCGTCTGAGATCACAATTACAAACTTGTGATATCACACATACAAACTTGTGAGATCACACATACAAACTTGTGAGATCACACATACAAACTTGTGAGATCACACATACAAACTTGTGAGATCACACATACAAACTTGTGAGATCACACATACAAACTTGTGAGATCACACATACAAACTTATGACGTCACAAATCCAAACTTGTGAGGTAAACATCCACACTTGTGAGATCACACATACAAACTTGTGAGATCACACATTCAAACTTGTGAGGTCACAAATTCAAACTTGTGAGGTCACAAATTCAAACTTTTGAGGTCAAACATCCAAACTTGTGAGATCACACATCCAAAATTGTGAGGTCAAACATTCAAACTTGTGAGATCACACATCCAAACTTGTGAGGCCAAACATCCAAACTTGTGAGATCACACATCCAAACTTGTGAGGCCAAACATCCAAACTTGTGAGGCCAAATATCCAAACTTGTGAGATCAAATACCAAAACTTGTGAGGTCAAACATCCAAACTTGTGAGGTCAAACATCCAAACTTGTGAGATCAAATACCGAAACTAGTGAGATCAAACATCCAAACATTTGAGGTCAAACATCCAAACTTGTGAGATCACACATCCAAAATTGTGAGGTCAAACATTCAAACTTGTGAGATCACACATCCAAACTTGTGAGATCACACATCCAAAATTGTGAGGTCAAACATTCAAACTTGTGAGATCACACATCCAAACTTGTGAGGCCAAATATCCAAACTTGTGAGATCAAATACCCAAACTTGTGAGATCAAACATCCAAACTTGTTTTCAGATTTTGTTTTCAAGCAGCGTAATCGTTGAACAGTGCTTCCCGATTTTTAGGGTCGATAGAGTAATCTTTTATTGAACGTTACAGATATCTTGTACCCGAGCAATGGTTTACCAACAATGGTTTTGTGCTTTAGAAAGAGCACTAAATAAATGCCCTTGTTTAACAAATGCATATCTACTGAGGATGACTTAGAGATCTATATACAGTGAGTCACTGGCTGTTAAGGGTGTCTGTAAGAGATTTTTCCTGGCAGTTGAATGGTAAGAGCAGTCAATAAGGAGGTGTTCCACTGCTTCGTTAGGTTGAGAGTAGTGCATACAAAGGGGTTTGTGAGTGGATATGCTACTGTTATTTAATAAATAGCTATTAACTCTTTTATGACAATGTTCTAAGTAAGAGGATCATGGCTCTGATCAATAATATAATTTGCTCAACATATCTGCTTGATAGATTGGTATATCTGTTCACATTGTTATGGTTCGGATGGGGACGTTATTATTCTTTTAAAGATTAGTTTGAGTCATAGTGTCGCTGAAGACCATTAAATTGTAAATACACCGAACAAAGCAAGCATACACCAAGGGACAGCAAAGCAAAATCAAAGATATATATGATAATATATCCATCCTAAATGTTGCAGGGAATTCTATGCCAGAATTTGACGTTTTAGTCATCTTACGACATAGATGTCACCCTCCCTCTCATTGCCATTAAGCCGTCCGGTTTTTTGTTCAAGAACTCATAGTTACACAGTCTACTGTTGGCGAAAGTCAAATTCCAACGCATAAGTTTTCCTATCTCAAAGACATGGTTGTGTTCAGCGGGGTTTATGGATGCATGTTATGTCCCCGAAAGAAGGCATGCCACTGCTGCAATATACCAAGATCATCATGTCCTTCCAGGAGTGCAGCATATGCGGCTGGGTCAACTAGTTCATCATTGTTCTGTAACATCTGTCGACACATCTACAGTAATGATGCACCTAGCATTTTCTTATACCTAGGTGTCTGTAACAAAAGTTACAATATCTGCAGTAATGATACACCTTGCATGAAACATTGTCACATTTAGTGACAATGATAATTGTCACATGTAGTGACAATGATACTTATACAGATGACGTGTTGTCACATGTATTAACAATGTCATTTATACAGGTGAGGGTTCTCAGCCCATCCGCTAACTTTTCTTATTCGCCTCGTGAGACATGGAAAGAAGACAGTGGTCATATTCTTTGCAACGTGAACTAAAAGTCGAAGCCCTGATTGCTACACCGACAATACAAAGAGATAGAACTGGTTGCTCGTAACAGAAATAAAGGTTCCCCGAGACTACGATTTCTAACTCCTCCGATATACGTATATGTATATTCAGTCGTGTGAACGTCAATTAATTAAAAGTTCCCAATTCATTTGTCGCTTTTTGCTCTGAACGTGTTCTTGATAAAGGCGTTTTAGTCGAAACGTTGATTTATATGTGTTATGTGTGTTTCCAAATAATTAACAAAACTTAATTATCCAGTGTAACTTTCGTCCAAACGTTTGATGGCTACGCGATATCACAAATTGTTTGCATATGTGTTTTGCTGCGGCATGTCAACTCCCTAAAAATTACAAGGAAATCGGGACATTAAAAAAAAAGAACACAAGTTCTATAAAGAATGTCCCAGAATACACATATCTTTATATTTGTTGACTGTATTAATTCACTCAATGAATTTATTTACACATTCAGAATTGTTTGTTTAATTAGAATTATAAATAATCCAGTCTGTGACTGAAATATCACAAGATTAATATGTCTTTTGTGTGACCAATCGATATGGGGATTTCATTTGGGAGGCCAATCACATTACCGGTAGCTCTTGAAATGTTGCTCATTGCAAAAATTCTGACAGGCTCCTTAGTAAACAGATTTTGTTACCAGAATAGTGCAATCGATTTAGAGTATCGATTTGTCAAGTTCAGGTAGGAACACGATGTGGAAATAGAGATGTGGTTAGTGTGTAGGGGAATTAAGAAGGAAGGACAAATGAAAAAAGTATGGTATTTAAGCAGTAGTGAGGCAGAAGAGTGTTGTAGAGTGCCGGATATAAACATCATCCCTAGAATATCCTGTAAAGATGGGCTGCTATGGTTTGCTGTCTCTCGGGTCTTGGCTAGGGAATGATTGATTTCTTGGTTCACATTTTCAAAGAAGATCCACGTTAATAGACGTGTAGTAATGCAAAATGATGTAAAAAGGTTACTAAAACACTTACCTAGCCTATTAATAAAAATATATTTTTAAGAAAAAAACCAAAAAACATACAATAAAACTAAACAGGACAATTCTCAACGTATCGGCTCAAATTGAACCTTTTTCAAGAGACAAACAACAGAAAACGACAAAATAAAAAAATAAATAGATGTCTATATTTCATCAAGCCCTCGTCTCCATAATAGCGCAGGGATGGCAACGCATCTAGTCAAAGTGAAAATGCGTGCATTCATTATAAACAAACCGAAAGTGGGAAATTAGAGACACTATAGATGAGTGCAAGAATAATAAAAGAAAAAGATAAAGATAAGAAAAATACCCCTTTTGTCACTCATATTCTTTTATTATTCTTGCACTCATCTATAGTGTCTCTAATTTCCCACTTTCGGTCTGTTTATAATGAATGCACGCATTTTCACTTTGACTAGATGCGTTGCCATCCCTGCGCTATTATGGAGACGAGGGCTTGATGAAATATAGACATCTATTTATTTTTTTATTTTGTCGTTTTCTGTTGTTTGTCTCTTGAAAAAGGTTCAATTTGAGCCGATACGTTGAGAATTGTTCTGTTTAGTTTTATTGTATGTTTTTTGGTTTTTTTCTTAAAAATATATTTTTATTAATAGGCTAGGTAAGTGTTTTAGTAACCTTTTTACATCATTTTGCATTACTATTTGTTCATTAGGTTACTGCGGCACCATCCACTTTGTCGGACACCCTCTGGCCATTTGGTTATTTATATTAATAGACGTGTCTTATTGGCACTGTAACCGCTGGTATGATCTTCTATCTAATGGAGTCTATATGTGGTATGCCTGACACTACTGGTAAAGAATAAAATCTGGTCTACTGAACAGCAAAACCGTAGAAGAGGCACATCTTAGTTCAGTTTCCTTCTTGAGAAGATGACTAGTAGCTTGTTAGTTAGACCAGTTAGTTAGTTAGTTAGTTAGTTAGTTAGTCGTCGGATCAGCATCACTGCAAACTGGACACGTCCATAGTTGCTCTGATCTCTCCTTGAGTGTATCCGCCATCACACTTCTGCTGACAGTACCGGTCCTATGCTGGTTGACCATCATTCTTCTGCGCCCTCCAAAGTGTTCACCTCTAGCAACACCGCATTTCAATCCCTGATCTTTAATCCTAGCCATTGAAAAGGAATCATCATCCACATTATTATCAATCTCGCGTGTTATATCTCTTAAGGAATTCAAAACGTCAGCGCAATCCATTGCCCCATCGCCTTGTGCCACAATCGCGCATGATACCAGTTCATCCGCTCTTTCATTGCCTCGAACACCCACATGTCCCGGCACGAAAATAAATGTAACAACTTTCAGGCTCGCCTTTCTCAAGGCGTCAATCCACTGTTCGCGAACGAGACCAACTTGTGCCTTCTTAATCATATTCATAGAGTCACTCAAGATGCAGACCTGCGTTACCTTCGGTGTGCGTAGCCACTAAAATGCCCTGGTCACCGCCATAGTCTCCATGGTCATACTACTCGTAGTGACCGCAAAGGCAGTAGTATTAATGTAGTATTAATATATAGTAGTATTAATTAGTAGCTTGTCGTATTGCGCTACAATTGTAAAAGTCGTCGTCTTCAGCAATTACGAGGAATCTGAGCACTACTTGTGCCACCTTCAGTTGCTGTGTGTGTGTGTGCTATCCTTTGTTCTGTGCAATCCTTTGTTGCAGTGTGTGCAATCCTTTGTTGCAGTGTGTGCAATCCTGTGTTGCAGTGTGTGCAATCCTTTGTTGCAGTGTGTGTAATCCTTTGTTGCAGTGTGTGCAATCCTTTGGTGCAGTGTTTGCAATCCTTTGTTGCAGTGTGTGCAATTGCAATCCTCAGTTATTATATATCATCCTATGTTTGTGTTTGTCATCTTCTGTTGTTGTGCGATCCTTTGTTGTATGGCATCCTGTATTGCTGTTATTCTTGTTGTTGCTGTGCGATCCTATGTTGGTGTTTACTAGTCTCTGTTGCTGTTGTGACATCCTCTATTTTTGTGTCATCTTCTGTTATTGTTGTGCCATCATCTGTGTTATGTTTTCCTCTGTTGTTGTAAGTCATCCTTTGTTGTAAGTCATCCTCTGTTGTTGTAGTTGTATGTCATCATCTGTTGCTGTTGTAAGTTATCATCTGTTGCTGTTGTAAGTTATCCTCTGTTCCTGTTTAAGTCATCCTCTGTTCCTGTTTAAGTCATCCTCTATTCCTGTTGTAAGTCATCCTCTGTTGTCGTAAGTCATCCTCTATTGTTTTAAGTCACGCTCTGTAGTTGTAAGTCATCCTCTGTTGTTGTTTGTCATCCTCTATTCCTGTTGTAAGTCATCCTGTGTTGTTGTACGTCATCCGGTGTTGTTGTTGTAAGTCAACCTATGTTGCTGTTTAAGTCATCCTCTGTTGCTATTGCAAGTCATCATCTGTTGCTGTTGTAAACCATCCTCTGTTGCTGTTTAAGTCATCATATGTTGCTGTTGTAAGTCATCTTCTGTTGCTGTTGTAAGTAATCCTCTGTTGCTGTTTAAGTCATCCTGTGTTGCTGTTCAAATCATTCTCTGTTATTGTTGTAAGTCATCCTCTGTTGTTTTTTAAATCATCATCTGTTGCTTTTTATGTCATCCTCTATTGATGTTTATGTCATCCTCTGTTGCTGTTTATGTCATCATCTGTTGCTGTTTATGTCATCATATGTTGTTGTTTATGTCATCATCTGTTGCTGTTTAAGTCATCCTCTGTTGCTGTTCAAGTCATCCTCTGTTGCTTTTTAAGTCATCATCTGTTGCTATTTATGTCATCCTCTGTTGCTGTTTATGTCATCATCTGTTGCTATTTTTGTCATCATCTGTTGCTGTTTAAGTCATCCTCTGTTGATTTTAAGTCATCATCTGTTGCTGTTTATGTCATCCTTTGTTGCTGTTTATGTCATCATATGTTGCTGTTTATGTCATCATCAGCTGCTGTTTATGACATCATCTGTTGCTGTTTATGTCATCATCTGTTGCTGTTTATGTCATCGTCTGTTGCTGTTTATGTCATCCTCTGTTGATGTTTATTTCATAATATGTTGCTGTTTATGTCATCCTCTGTTGCTGTTTATGTCATCCTCTGTTGCTGTTTATGTCATACTGTGTTGCTGTTTATGTCATCCTCTGTTGCTTTTTATGTCATTCTCTGTAGCTGTTTATATCATCATCTGTTGCTGTTTATGTCATCATCATTTGCTGTTTATGTCATCCTCTGTTGCTTTCTATGTCATCATCTGTTGTTGTTTATGTCATCCTCTGTTGCTGTTTATGTCATCATCTGTTGCTGTTCATGTCATCCTATGTTGTTTTTTATGTCATATGTTGCTGTTTATGTCACTATCTGTTGCTGTTTATGTCATCATCTGTTGCTGTTTATGTCATCCTCTGTTGCTGTTCTTGTAATTCTCTGTTGCTGTTCATGTCATCCTCTGTTGCTGTTTATGTCATCCTCTGTTGCTGTTTATGTCATCATCTGTTGTTGTTTATGACATCCTCTATTGCTGTTTATGTCATCCTCTGTTGCTGTTTATGTCATCCTCTGTTGCTGTTTACTTTATCCTCTGTTGCTATTTATGTCATCCTCTGTTGCTGTTTATGTCATCATCTGTTGCTGTTTATGTCATTCTCTGTTGCTGTTTATGTCATCCTATGTTGCTGTTTATGTCATCCTCTGTATTTTGTTGTGCTATGCTCTGCTGCTACATATTATCCAAATGTTTGTCTGTCTATCTGTCTGTCTGTCGATCAGTCTGTCTGTCGATCTGTCTGTCTTTCTGTCTGTATATCTATATGTCTGTCTGTATGCATGTCTGTCTGTATGTCTGTCTGTATGTATATATGTCTATATGTCTGTCTATCTGTCTGCATGTATATCTGTATGTATATATGTCTGTATATCTGTCTGTCTGTATATCTGTCTATCTGTCTATCTATCTGTCTGCCTGTCTATCTGTCTGTCTATCTGTCTTTCTGTCTATCTGTCTGTCTTTCTATCTGTCTGTCTGTCTGTCTGCCTGTATGTATATATGTCTGTATATCTGTCTGTTTATCTGTCTGTCTGTCTGCTTTTCCGTCTGCCTATCTGTCTGTCTGTCTATATATTTGTCTACCCTTCCATATTTGTCTACCCTTCCATATATATATATATATATGTTCCTTCATCGACGACAATGGCGCATATTGCAGAAACCAGAGCTCACCAGTTGGAGCAATGTCATGCTACTGGTGTAATTCTTGCTTGTTGTTGGGACCCACAGTCTCTTTGATGGTTGTTCTACGAACTCTCTTTGTCTTCAACTTTATCTTTTGCTTGTTGGTACCACATCAAATTCTTGTTGTAGCAGTATGTTTATATTCAATCTACGTACTTGTTTGACATAAGTTTAATAATTTATTCTTATTGTTGTGGAAAAATATTGCTGTTTGATGTTTTCTCTTACTTTCTTGTTTATTCGTCCCGAACTAACCTGGGCTTCCCACAAGTGAGAACTCGAGGGAATATGCCTGGGTAGAAGGAGATGTCATCTCAGAATCAGCTGTTTAAAGAAGTAGAAAGTCGATATTATCAACATGATAGAAACCAAACAATTATTGAAGTCGATATTATCAGCACGATTGATACCAAAAAATCAATGACATTTGTTAAGGGAGCTTAGTTTGAAATGTGGTTTCTCTAGAAAGGAGCGGTTTTGTGGGCGAGAAAGAATGATAGTCAATCAACGGCGTACTGGGACCGTCAATCGACGTGTAATGGCGGCTATACTCAAGGAGACATCTGAGCACATATGGACTTGTCCAGAGTGCAGTGACCATGATCCAACGAGTAACCAATTAACTAACTAACTAATCAATGAAGTGGAGTTTTTTGCGGAAGTAGTAGTGGCTGGATTACCAGTACCACGACTTCTACTATTTTTTTATTTAACCAAATTGTACTAACATCCATGGTTGCAAGCCTACCACACCATAAGATTTGCATTTTACTAAACCTAGAATCAATCAATGACAATCAAATCAAGATTTCAGATCGGAATCAGCAGGGTTAAGAAACAACAGATCGATATAGCGATACTAAATATAATGACGATACACGATGGGAAGAAGGAGGGTACTGGTTCTATTTCTGATGGAGAACATTTTTTTAAATATAAAAAATACTAAGATGCGTGGCGAAAAGCACTCTGCGCTCAACGTGGCGTCTGACGTTCGAAGACGATTTTTAGATGAACATATCGGGAACAAGACGACACGGGACTTCATGATCAATTCTAGTCAGCCGTAGTTACAACACACACATCACAACACACACACACACACACACACACACATACAGAGAGAGAGAGAGAGAGAGAGAGAGAGAGAGAGAGAGAGGGAGATATTCATGTGTTACGTCGTCATTTTATGTTTTATGGTGCTAATACTCTCTTTAATGTAACTGACGAGATATTGAACAAAATCGATCAGTTTATGAACTAATGAAAACGATAACTGCATACAAATATAGCTCATGAGTTCATTGATAATTCTGTTAAGATGAAAGTTAAAATGTTATTCAATACATTAGTTTAAAAATGCGTTCAATACTGAAGTTAATAATATAGATAATAAGTTTGTTAATAGTAAGTTATACGATACGAGGGTTTAAATGTTATTATTAAAATTTAGTTAATAATTTTTTTATAAGTTAGTTAATAGCTTAGTTTATAATTTAGTTGATGGGTTAGTTTTTTAATTAGTTAATTAAAAAACTTTAGTAACTTTAGGAATTACGTTTATGGTGAACAGAAGAAGAGATAAAACTTTAGTTATTACGTTCAAGGTGAACAGAGATAAAACTGCAGATATAACGTTCAAGGTGAACAGAGATATAAATTCAGATATAACGTTCAAGGTGAACAGAGATATAAATTCAGATATAACGTTCAAGGTGAACAGAGATATAAATTCAGATATAACGTTCAAGGTGAACAGAGATATAAATTCAGATATAACGTTCAAGGTGATCAGAAGAAGAGATAAAACTTCAGATATAACGTTCAAGGTGATGGGAAGAAGAGATAAAACTTCAGATATAACGTTCAAGGTGATCAGAAGAAAAAGGTGATACGTTAGTTAATAAATTAGTTAATGTGGAATGTTAGTTAATAAGCTACTTAATTACGTTAGGTAATAAGTTAGTTAATGTGTTAGACATAATTTATTTCACAAGTCCATAGGCTACTTCATAAGCTAGTGCATAGATTATTTCAGAAGTTACTACATAAGTTAGTTAACAACTTTATAAGTTACTTCGTAGTTAGTTCAGAGGTTAGTGCATACGTTATTACATAAGAAATTCAAAATAAAAAGTTAGTTTATAAATTACCTAATACGTTAATTTATAGGTTACTTTATTAATTGGTTTGCATGCTAGTTCACGCGTTAATTCATACCTTACTCCATAACGTAAATTCACATTTTAGTTCATATGTGAGTTTAAAAGCTAGTTCATAAGTTAGAAAATACTTCAATTCACAAGTGTGTTCATAAGTTAGAAAATACTTCAATTCACAAGTGAGTTCATAAGTTAGAAAATACTTCAATTCACAAGTGTGTTCATAAGTTAGAAAATACTTCAATTCACAAGTGTGTTCATAAGTTAGAAAATACTTCAATTCACAAGTGTGTTCATAAGTTAGAAAATACTTCAATTCACAAGTGTGTTCATAAGTTAGAAAATACTTCAATTCACAAGTGTGTTCATAAGTTAGAAAATACTTCAATTCACAAGTGTGTTCATAAGTTAGAAAATACTTCAATTCACAAGTGTGTTCATAAGCTAGTTCATAGGTTCGTTCACAAACTAGTTGATACTTTAGTTTACAAGTTACTTTGTAAGTTATTTCAAATGATATTTCATGATTTAGTCCATAAGTTCTTTCAAAAGTTAGTTCAGAAGTTTGTTCCGAAGTTAAGTCACATGTTAATTTACAATGTAGTTTATACGGTAGTTCCAAAGTTAATTCAGACGTTAATTCAGACGTTAATGTATACGTTAGTTAATACGTTGGTTTGAGAATGCAACTATCTTCATCTTCTTCTGCGTTTGTTCTCAAACTCCTGTAGATTATCAGCATGTAGTCCGGAGAACGGAATGCCCTGTGTCATGGTTTACAGCATTGCTGCGATATATGCGCCTTTCGGCCTGACACAACCGACTTCAGCTTGGCTTTGGGTCACTGACCCAATATGGGATGAAACAGCCAACTCCATCCCATAACCTCCTTAGTCGCCTTTTACGACATGCGGAAAGGTAAAAAGTGTTTCTATTCTTTGCTCCCCTTTGGGGCCCCGGCAACACACGGGCGAACAACTATCTTAGAGTTTGAATGGAATTTTTTTTCAGTTCCACAAATGTCCTACACATTGGTCCGTCCATCTTGAATATTTCTGAATAGCTGCTGCATTTCTCCTCGTTTCACAAGATGCTGCAGGTTTTGTTGTTCCTGCATAGCTCTCCATTTAGCTGTATTCTGTGAAGTTCCTTGATTCAAATGATTTATAGATTTATTGAATATCCCATGATTTATAGCAAAGGTTTTCAGTGAGATCTTATACGAGTCATTTTATCGCTTCTTTCGACACACTGTCAAATTATAGTGTGTCATGTGACGTATTCCTTCCAGAACGTTGTCTTCTGGCGTAGAAGCGTTTCCTGCCTATTGACTAGATCCTCAGTCCTAAATCTCATGCTCTCTAAATCTCATGTTCTCTAAATCTCATGTTCTCTAAATCTCATGTTCTCTAAATCTCATGTTCTCTAAATCTCATGTTCTCTAAATCTCATGTTCTCTAAATCTCATGTTCTCTAAATCTCATGTTCTCTAAATCTCATGTTCTCTAAATCTCATGTTCTCTAAATCTCATGTTCTTTAAATCTCATATTCTCTAAATCTCATGTTCTCTAAATCTCATGTTCTCTAAATCTCGTTGCTAGTTTATTTACTTGACTAACATTTAACTCATATACCTATTTTTTTCATTTTGCTTTCTGTCTTCTGTTACCCAAGAACCCCCCCCCCCCCCCCCACCAAATTTTTCCAGTTACGGATTGTTTCCCGAATCTGAAGCGTTATCTCTGATGTTCACAGATTCTAATAACCGTCGAGGAAAGTATGCCATGTAAAGCTATATATGTAAAAATCTTTGTTGGAGATTTTCGTATCTTTCTCCGAAAATTTTTGAATACGCATAGGGTGGGAAGGGAACATGAGGGTGGGAAGGGGGGGGGTTAGTAATTTGTCCCTCGAAATTATTAATATGCACTATTTTACTCAGCGATGTAACGGATGGGGGGGGGGGGGTTTCAGCCCTTGAGCAACCCCCCCACAGCCCCTAATATACGGCCTAGATCTCAAATAGTCTTCAGCGTTAATTTTCAAACTATTCATTGTCTTGTCTTCAGCGTTAATTTTCAAACTATTCATTGTCTTGCAGCAGAACATTGTTCCTACAAGATTTCTAGTAAGATGTAGTCCATATGTAGTCATACGCCATGCCACCATTTTCTTTTCGTCAATTAACCGACATAACCGTCTTCGGCGGTGATACCAAATCATAATCGGCTGAGATTTTATATTTCTTTGAATATCTTCTCCTTTTTGCAATGATGAGATTAATAATTCAGCAAGAAGAAATTTGCAAATGGAATAAAGACAAGAAGGAATATGTAAATGGAGTCAAGGCAAGAAAGAATATGTAAATGGAATCAAGACAAGAATGAATATGTAAATGGAATCAAGGCAAGAAAGAATATGTAAATGGAATCAAGACAAGAAGGAATATGTAAATGGAATCAAGGCAAGAAAGAATATGTAAATGGAATCAAGACAAGAAGGA
This sequence comes from Meghimatium bilineatum, assembly GCA_034231615.1. NCBI lineage: Eukaryota > Metazoa > Mollusca > Gastropoda > Stylommatophora > Philomycidae > Meghimatium > Meghimatium bilineatum. The sequence continues at coordinate 7,433,107 of CM067298.1, forward strand.
ATATGTAAATGGAATCAAGACAAGAAGGAATATGTAAATGGAATCAATGCAAGAAAGAATATGTAAGTGATCTCAAATAAAACGTTATGGCTACAGTTAAATTATCATGTTCTAGTGAGTTCTGGAAGAGATTATTAAGGTCATTAAGGAGGTTGGATGTTCATAGTCAGTAGTCCTGCATATTCTTTCGAAGAATGAATAAAAACAGACTGCTACTGCTAGCGTTAAAATGGGTACCAGATGACGAAACAAAAAGAGGGGAAGACCAAGAGAGACACTTCGTAGAACAACAATCAAAGTGTATACGACTGAATCTCAACAACAAGCAAGAATTACACACAGCAGCATCAGATCGCTCGAATTGGAGAGCTCAGTTTCTGCCCTATGCAACGTGTTCGCCTCTGAAGCAACATAAATAGATAGCTAGATAGATGGATGACTGGATGGATGAATGGATCGATGGATGGATAGATAGACAGTAGTATTATGTTGTAGATGGTACGCATCAGTATTCTGGTATTACAGTTTTCGTTAGAAGATTTTGAAATATTTCGCACCAAGTTAACACTTTGTATTGTTCTTCTGTCTACATACAATGTGTTGACTTCTAATTATATAAAATGTGATAACTTCTGACTATATAAAATGTGATAACTTCTGACTATATAAAGGTTTAACACAATTTTTATGTTTTCTCTCTCAGGATGTCTGGTATCTGACGTCTGCGAGCAGGGAGAAATATGCACAAATGGTAAGTACTATATTTTGGTATTAGTATCTACAAGACAGCCTGTTTCCTATCTCGATGAACGTGTAACACACGAGCGGAAGAAGATCTACAAATGGTGATTTAAATATAATTGTTTGGGTGTAAGTGATGTACATCCTACTTGACCATGATCGGGACGTGGTTATGAAAATAGTGGTACTGCATACTACCAGTTTCAAGGTAATATCTTAACATGACGCATCATTGATGGAGAATATACATTGACGGAGCTGCAACGTTGCGTTCATCAATTTCAAGTATTAATTTTTGGTCAGCTTAATAATAGATCTTCATTTTCAATTATAATATATATATTATTCATCTTCAGTGGTTGACCATGCGACAAGGATATATATATATATATATACCATTTATCTTTTGTTTAGGAGGTTGTGGAGTTGTGGACATCGGTGGCCAAATAGTTAAATTATTCATCTTATGTTTACGATATTGGATATTGCGCGGGGTTGGGGAATTCGAACTGCGACTGAATAGTTTTGTTTACAACCTTATATATATATATATTTATATATTTCAATGGTGTAACGAAAAAATATTCCTGACGTCAACTTTCTTTTAAAAAATACTCCTCTGTCTTGTCAACAATTGTTTAAGCCCCCCCCCCCCCCCCCACAATAATTATTTGTACATACAGCCCCTAAGAGGTATTCGTATTATAGGTGAAAGTGAAAGTCGAAAATGAGATAACAATTTCAGCAGAATTTCTCAGACAGAAAGGGACAGTAAACAAAGATGTACTGTTAATCATGACAAACAGCTTAAATTTTGTTTTTATGGATGACATCCTTGTGATCATCATCATGTGACTGAGAACGAAAGAAGAAGAGGAAGAATGCGTTACAAAGTTCTCACGTTTTAATAATCAGTGCTTATAACAATAACGTTTGTGGCCGTCCATCGCCGGCGATGATGGTCTAGGTTTTAGATTTGTGTTCTTGCATTTCTACTGGGTGTGTACGTGTGTGTGTTTATGTGTGTGTGTGTGGCCGTCCATCGCACGCAAGGATGCCGACAGTTTTCGATTTGTGTTGTTGCATGTCTACGGGCTGTGTGTGTGTGTGTGTGGGGTGTGTGGGTGTGTGTGGGTGTGTGTGTGTGTGTGGGTGTGTGTGGGTGTGTGTGTGTGAGACCTTTTATGGTGTTTTGTGACTGGATATGCTGTCTGGTGACTGGGTATGCTGTGTGGTGACTGGTTATGATGTGTGGTGACTGGGTATGCTGTGTGGTGACTGGATATGCTGTGTGGTGACTGGATATGCTGTGTGGTGACTGGATATGCTGTGTGGTGACTGGATATGCTGTGTGGTGACTGGATATGCTGTGTGGTGACTGGGTATGCTGTGAGGTGACTGTGTATAATGTGTGGTGACTGGGTATGATGTGTGGTGACTGGATATGCTGTCTGGTGACTGGGTATGACAGCTTACAGTGTCACTATTGTTTGCTTCCCTTTCAAGCCTGAAAACAAACGAGTGTATAGCTTGTTAAACATTTTATGAGGAGGTGTTTGGTGGGAGGGAGGACATCGATGGTCAAATAGTTACACCATTTACCTAATTATTACGAGGTTGTCGACATTAGTGGTCAAATAGCTGAACCATTTATCTTATGTTTACGAGGTTGTGGAGTTGTGGACATCGGTGGTCATATAGTTAAATTATTTATCTTATGTTTACAAGGTTGTGGGTTTAAATTCGCACTGTAACTGTATATTTTTGAATTCAGTTTAATGCTTGACCCATGAGCTACCCATGGGCAAGGGTGTATCCCATGAGTTACTTAGTTTTACGTGCTCTAAGAGATACTATCAGAAACAGAATGATAATATGATGAAAGGCTCGAAATACCTAGGTCGAAATCCGAGTACATTACAGTCAATCCATTGGATCATGACACCCCTTGTGGTATAATCTAAGAAATGACAATTATCCCCTTGCTCTAAAATCGTTTTTATCTACCCTTTCTTTCTGTCCTATTTGCTTCCTTACTTTACATTTCATTTATTTATCAACGTTTCCTCGGCCGTCTTATTCTAATGAAATTGTTGCTACAGATTATCATATCAATATTATTTTTCTACATCTTTTTATGATCTCTCGTTATCCTTATTCCATACATACTTCGATCTATCCAATTAACTTGATCCTTCCTTCAGTTTCCATAGCAACCCCGTGTGTATGAGATTAGTCCTGATTTATCTCCCATAGAACGCGTTCAATATCTCTCCGATACTCGAGGAAGTATTCACTATGCGATTACTGGCAGAAACCCAACGTTATCTAAAAAATAATTCGAATTATTCTTTGTCCGATGTTGGTGTCAGTCGGTTCACGTCGGCGATATCAGTTCATAGTACAGTAATAGATTTGGTAATACAGATGCTGAACTCTGACAGACAAAAAAACATAAATGATCTTTCAGTGTTTAACTGTTCAGCTAAAAAAAGCGAATTATAAACTTCTATATCTGCTATGTCCAAGGTACCGATAAAAGTTCCTGTCGGGTAACATCCCTAAATAGGAAATGCGTGGATGGGGTAACACTAGGCAAATATTAAAACAGACAGAAAACTAGGTATAATTGTTACCAACATAATTCAGTGACACAACCTAACAAGAAGACACAGTGACAAACGACGTTTCGACTTAAAATCCTTTATCAGGACAATCAAAAGACCACAGAAAGAAATTGTCTATAAGAAAAGGGTACAAGAAAACACGGGAATTCAACGGCCCTATCGATAAATGAAAATCAAGAGTTAATATATAATCTCGTATACTAAGCTACCACGCCAGAAATGCAGATTTGATAGATTGCGCAACCACGACAGAAGAAGCAGATTTTGAATATTTATAATCTGTCTTCATGTGAAATATTCTTTCCAGAACGTTATTCTTTCCCCTTCTACCAGCAGCCATACCTTCCATTGTTAATTTTTCCATTCTTTTAAGCCTTGTTTATGCATACAAAATCTCAGCTTTTTAAAAATAAGAATGTGGTTTTACGAGCTACATATCTTCAAGCTTAATATTATTATCACCTATCAATTTGTTGTTGTTTTTTTCTCTGCTTTTGGTATTCTGAAAATCCTTCTGTGATCATTTCATTTCGAATGCAGCAGTTTTCTCAGTCAATTATTTATTATCAATGTTTTACAACTATAAGTTGCTAATGGAAATATGCTTGCTCTAATCAGATGTAATATATCTTTACAGCTGGTGCTCTGGAATATATTTTTTATTTGTGCAACTTTGGAAGTCGCTATTGCAATTCTTCTCTGTACTTCTTCAGAGCACTCCACGAGAACGGTTTATATTTGCACGAAAAATTAGAACATAACGTCTTATTCTAGTTTGTGGTTATCAAGTATGACTTTTTATCAGGTTATTACAATATCTGTTTTCATGATTTGTGTTGTCTATGGGCTATCTATTACCGCCCACATTCAACCTACAAGCTTATAGCGAATGTTATTTGTGATTTGGCATTACGAAATCAATCTTCAGTTCCATGAGACGAAGTCCGTTTGCAGAAATAAATGTGAAGAACTTGACTGTAATCTGAATTAGAAGAGGATAATCCTGATTTAGCGTTTCTTGTTTGGGAATTAAATCTGTCTAAATATGTCTGAATAAACAACACGTTGATGCATATTGTGTCTGAATCAACAACACGTTGATACATATTGTGTCTGAATCAACAACACGTTGATACATATTGTGTCTGAATCAACAACACGTTGATACATATTGTGTCTGAATCAACAACACGTTGATACATATTGTGTCTGAATCAACCACACGTTGATACATATTGTGTATGTCATTAGATATGTAACTATATCTCACAATGTCTAGTCTCTTCTTACGGCAAGGGATGGAACTGACCACCCCACCTTATAATTGCTGAGGCTTAGTATTTGAGTTATAAACATCCCCGATGGCAGGTTGCTGCCATGGGCCCTGCCTTTACCTGTGTTTCAGTCTCTTCTGGCTGTATTAGGACGTATTAATAGGAGTTTAATCTAGGTGTAAGTATGTTGATAATCTGTAATAGTCACTCACTGCATGGTGTCCTGGATTCAAGTCATCTGTCGATTCATGGTGCTGAGTTCGTCATCAGTCGCTCTCTGGTGGAATGGGTGTAATCAGTGGTTTCATGGTGTCCTGGGTTCAAGTCATCTGTCGATTCATGGTGCTGAGTTCGTCATCAGTCGCTCTCTGGTGGAATGGGTGTAATCAGTGGTTTCATTGTGTCCTGGGTTCAAGTCATCAGCGGTGTTTCCAGAAAGAATAATAAAACTGCGAAGTAAGTCTGCAATTGAAAGGTTGGAAATTAAAGTATATTAGCAGTTCATATATATGAACAAAATATTATATTAAAAACTTCTAAAGGTTGAAGAAATGTCAATAAAAACACTAAAAATAGCTAACATCTAGTTTGATAAATATGGCAAATACATGTTTTGACAACAAAGCCTGTGTAAAGCATAAGATAAACGCAATAACTAAAAATATAATTGATCAATACTGCATTTAAAGAAAGTATGCAGATATATATGTTACCAACGGAAAATATTTGAAATGAAAGTAAAATATAATAATTTAAATGCTACTTTACTTCCAGCTGATTCGTCTATGGTGACATAGATACATACCTTTTTTAATGTAGTATTGTTTAATTATGTCTCCAGTTTTGAGAAATCGGATGTCCGGTGAGTGGTAAATGAACCACGACACAGCACATCTCCATTCTTTGAGATACATTCTGCTGTAGGACTATTGTCCTGCTACAAGAGAGATTCAGTGAGAGTTTGAAAACAAACTCTAAAACAAAGACTCAGAAACGATAGAGAGACCCAGAGTTAAACGATAATATTCCTATCTTCCTGCAGAGATATGAACAATACAATTGCTGCTTATAACTAGAGATAAATGTGTCTGGGATTCTGCACCATGATGGATTGTTATTAACGTCCAAGCTTTGATTTATATTTATTCGCGTGGTCAGTTGTCTTAGACGTGCTGTTTTTGTGGTAGTTGAAGGACAGACACAGTACCGATACGATGATGATGATGATTATAGAACTCCAAGGGAGTGAGAGCAATCATGTTCTTTAAATCCTTTCACCGACAAGCCAATAAATCAGGCACGTAAACGGATCTGTCTGCCGGTAAGCCACTAAAACACTCATTTAAAATGACTTCACATGCTTTACAACAACACTGTCGTAAAGTGTTTAGAAAAAGCTATAAAAACAATGCCATTGTCTACTTAAAAAACCCGCAGGAAATAAAGGGTTATCTTCAGGTCGTGAAGATCGACTTGGAGATTGACTCTCAGCTTCATTTTGTTATTTCTCGACATTATTCTTTGATGATGAAGGTTTTTATGATCTTTTTTCACGTGTTTTTTCCGGGCCAGAAAAGGGAGTAAAAAATAACAATTGTTATATGTCATGCATGGATCATGGTACATCAATGGATTGTGCATGGATCATGGCACATCGTGGATCGTGCATGGATTATGGTACATCAATGGATTGTGCATGGATCATGGCACATCAGTGGATCGTGCATGGATTATGGTACATCAATGGATCGACCTGACATAGTTAATGCTCTAAAGGACATCGTCCTCTCAGAATAATTTCAAGAGGTGTGAATCATGGTCGGTCTCAAGATTAGTGTAAGGATCAGTACAACTTGCAAAATAGAAACATATTAGATTTACACAGAAACTGTTGCATCAGCATCGAACGTGAACTGCCGACAGCTACACTCTGATGGGTATATTCATACAGGGATTGGAGCACCCATGGATGTCAAATGTGCGCTTTTAATAATCTGCAGTCATAACCCGTAACAATGGTCTGTTGGTTGCTGATCCAGCGGTCTATAGCCCATGACGCTTAATAGAAACTTAACTCATAATTATCAGCCATCCACGTCGCAAGAGACTACTAACCATGATTGAGACAGTGTTGGCTGAACCACCACATAGAGGGTAAAAGAGTCTTTTAAGACATGCTGGAATCGGATGTGTCAGGTCGATAGTCGCGAATATCACAGTCAAGCTCATCTGAACCTACAATGTATAGTAATAATCGCATGAGATCATCTGAGCCTACAATGTATAGTAATCCTCACATGAGTACATCTGAGACTACAATGTATAGTTATCCTCACATGAGTACATCTGAGCCTACAATGTAGAGTAATCCTCACATGAGTACATCTGAACCTACAATGTAAAGTAATCCTCACATGAGCACATCTGAACCTACAATGTAGAGAAGCACATCTGAACATACAATGTATAGTAATCCTCACATGAGCACATCTGAACCTACAATGTAGACTAATCCTCAGATAAGCACAACTGAACCTACAATGTATAGTAATCCTCACATGAGTACATCTGAACCTACACTGTAAAGTAATCCTCACATGAGCACATCTGAACCTACAATGTAGAGAAGCACATCTGAACATACAATGTATAGTAATCCTCACATGAGCACATCTGAACCTACATTGTATAGTAATCCTCAGATAAGCACAACTGAACCAACAATGTATAGTAATCCTCAGATGAGCACAACTGAACCTACAATGTATAATAATCCTCAGATGATCACAACTGAACCTACAATGTATAGTAATCCTCACATGAGTACATCTGAACCTACATTGTATAATAATCCTCAGTACATCTGAACCTACAATGTATAGTAATCCTCACATGAGTACATCTGAACCTACATTGTATAATAATCCTCAGTACATCTGAACCTACAATGTATAGTAATCCTCACATGAGTACATCTGAACATACAATGTAGAGTAATCCTCACATGAGTACATCTGAAACCTACAATGTAGAGTAATCCTCACATGAGTATATCTGAGAACCTACAATGTAGAGTAATCCTCACATACGCACATCTGAGAACCTACAATGTAGAGTAATCCTCACATGAGTACATCTGAACCTACAATGTAGAGTAATCCTCACATGAGTACATCTGAACCTACAATGTAGAGTAATCCTCACATGAGTACATCTGAACCTACAATGTAGAGTAATCCTCACATGAGTACATCTGAGAACCTACAATGTAGAGTAATCCTCACATGAGTACATCTGAGAACCTACAATGTAGAGTAATCCTCACATGAGCACATCTGAGAACCTACAATGTAGAGTAATCCTCACATGAGTATATCTGAGAACCTACAATGTAGAGTAATCCTCACATGAGTACATCTGAGAACCTACAATGTAGAGTAATCCTCACATGAGCACATCTGAGAACCTACAATGTAGAGTAATCCTCACATGAGTATATCTGAGAACCTACAATGTAGAGTAATCCTCACATGAGTATATCTGAACCTACAATGTAGAGTAATCCTCACATGAGTACATCTGAGAACCTACAATGTAGAGTAATCCTCACATGAGTATATCTGAGAACCTACAATGTAGAGTAATCCTCACATGAGTACATCTGAGAACCTACAATGTAGAGTAATCCTCACATGAGCACATCTGAGAACCTACAATGTAGAGTAATCCTCACATGAGCACATCTGAGAACCTACAATGTAGAGTAATCCTCACATGAGCACATCTGAGAACCTACAATGTAGAGTAATCCTCACATGAGTATATCTGAGAACCTACAATGTAGAGTAATCCTTACATGAGCACATCTGAGAACCTACAATGTATAGTAATCCTCACATGAGTACATCTGAACCTACACTGTAAAGTAATCCTCACATGAGCACATCTGAACCTACAATGTAGAGAAGCACATCTGAACATACAATGTATAGTAATCCTCACATGAGCACATCTGAACCTACATTGTATAGTAATCCTCAGATAAGCACAACTGAACCAACAATGTATAGTAATCCTCAGATGAGCACAACTGAACCTACAATGTATAATAATCCTCAGATGATCACAACTGAACCTACAATGTATAGTAATCCTCACATGAGTACATCTGAACCTACATTGTATAATAATCCTCAGTACATCTGAACCTACAATGTATAGTAATCCTCACATGAGTACATCTGAACCTACATTGTATAATAATCCTCAGTACATCTGAACCTACAATGTATAGTAATCCTCACATGAGTACATCTGAACATACAATGTAGAGTAATCCTCACATGAGTACATCTGAAACCTACAATGTAGAGTAATCCTCACATGAGTATATCTGAGAACCTACAATGTAGAGTAATCCTCACATACGCACATCTGAGAACCTACAATGTAGAGTAATCCTCACATGAGTACATCTGAACCTACAATGTAGAGTAATCCTCACATGAGTACATCTGAACCTACAATGTAGAGTAATCCTCACATGAGTACATCTGAACCTACAATGTAGAGTAATCCTCACATGAGTACATCTGAGAACCTACAATGTAGAGTAATCCTCACATGAGTACATCTGAGAACCTACAATGTAGAGTAATCCTCACATGAGCACATCTGAGAACCTACAATGTAGAGTAATCCTCACATGAGTATATCTGAGAACCTACAATGTAGAGTAATCCTCACATGAGTACATCTGAGAACCTACAATGTAGAGTAATCCTCACATGAGCACATCTGAGAACCTACAATGTAGAGTAATCCTCACATGAGTATATCTGAGAACCTACAATGTAGAGTAATCCTCACATGAGTATATCTGAACCTACAATGTAGAGTAATCCTCACATGAGTACATCTGAGAACCTACAATGTAGAGTAATCCTCACATGAGTATATCTGAACCTACAATGTAGAGTAATCCTCACATGAGTATATCTGAACCTACAATGTAGAGTAATCCTCACATGAGTACATCTGAGAACCTACAATGTAGAGTAGTCCTCACATGAGCACATCTGAGAACCTACAATGTAGAGTAATCCTCACATGAGTACATCTGAGAACCTACAATGTAGAGTAATCCTCACATGAGCACATCTGAGAACCTACAATGTAGAGTAATCCTCACATGAGCACATCTGAGAACCTACAATGTAGAGTAATCCTCACATGAGCACATCTGAGAACCTACAATGTAGAGTAATCCTCACATGAGTATATCTGAGAACCTACAATGTAGAGTAATCCTCACATGAGTACATCTGAGAACCTACAATGTAGAGTAATCCTCACATGAGCACATCTGAGAACCTACAATGTAGAGTAATCCTCACATGAGCACATCTGAGAACCTACAATGTAGAGTAATCCTCACATGAGCACATCTGAGAACCTACAATGTAGAGTAATCCTCACATGAGTATATCTGAGAACCTACAATGTAGAGTAATCCTTACATGAGCACATCTGAGAACCTACAATGTAGAGTAATCCTCACATGAGTATATCTGAGAACCTACAATGTAGAGTAATCCTCACATGAGTACATCTGAGAACCTACAATGTAGAGTAATCCTCACATGAGCACATCTGAGAACCTACAATGTAGAGTAATCCTCACATGAGCACATCTGAGAACCTACAATGTAGAGTAATCCTCACATGAGTATATCTGAGAACCTACAATGTAGAGTAATCCTCACATGAGCACATCTGAGAACCTACAATGTATAGTAATCCTCACATGAGCACATCTGAGAACCTACAATGTAGAGTAATCCTCACATGAGTACATCTGAACCTACAATGTAGAGTAATCCTCACATGAGTACATCTGAGAACCTACAATGTATAGTAATCCTCACATGAGCACATCTGAGAACCTACAATGTAGAGTAATCCTCACATGAGTACATCTGAACCTACAATGTAGAGTAATCCTCACATGAGTACATCTGAACCTACAATGTAGAGTAATCCTCACATGAGTATATCTGAGAACCTACAATGTAGAGTAATCCTCACATGAGCACATCTGAGAACCTACAATGTAGAGTAATCCTCACATGAGCACATCTGAGAACCTACAATGTATAGTAATCCTCACATGAGTACATCTGAACCTACAATGTAGAGTAATCCTCACATGAGTACATCTGAGAACCTACAATGTAGAGTAATCCTCACATTTGTACATCTGAACCTACAATGTAGAATAGTTACTGTATAACCACCAATCTAAAGTCATCACCAACATGAATACTGTGATATATCTTGTAGAAGACTAGGCACTTATGTATTCTCTTAGGCTTAGTTATATTCAGTAACCAATAGCTGCACAGTGTATTAGTGCATGTCAGAACTGTTTTGATGTGTTAAATCAATTCGAGTCTATTTTCAGAAATATCAATGTCGTTCACTTCTAATATGATAACTTGCAATCTAATGCAGTGGGTATTATTATCTTGTAACCGAAACACTGAATTAATGTAACACAACAACTTGAATCATACAAACGAGTATATTGCGTGCGGTTATTTTACAAGTTCAATTTTTTTCATTTCTCACAATAATTTCCTTGTCAATTTTCATTTTCGGAAAATATATTTAGTAAAACTGCGTATGCAAATTGTGAAATCGATGAAACATTTTCGTTCCCGAGTGTTGGGTAACAGCTTTAGTGTATGGCCGAGTCGTGTCATAAATAGTAGATGAAAAGACACGAGGAGATTGTCCGGGATGGTTGCCGTGGAGACGTTTGTTTACTTCTGTCATGACCAGAGGTGTGAAGATTTTGTCCCGAAAGGAATCAATGCTGAATCAATACCCGTTAGTTCTTCCAAAATGACACCGAGGTTTGCAGACTATAGATTATGTACAGCAGCCTTAGGAAGTGAATGCGTTAGAAAATTACTTATGTGTTCGTAATGCATGGTCATACGGACGTGGCTTGCAGGAAAACTTTTTCCGGGTTGTTTTTGTTTTTTTTTGGATGGGGAAATACTTCGATACGGAAGGATTAATAATAATAATAATAATAATAATAATAATAATAATAATAATAATAATAACAATAATAATAAGCCCATAACCCGCCAGGGTGGTAAGGATGTCACAATGAGACATTTGATGCAGAAATGTCTCCACACATCTCTATCGTCTACAATCATGATGAGCTTGGAAATATCACATTCTGAGAGATTTGCAGATGCGGAAATCGTTCTGTGCTGAAGGATTGCACATATGGAAAAAAGGAGGAATGGTAAATGGGATATAAATGTAAGCAACAGAACGGATTAAAATCCAGTTGTACTTGGAATAAATATGTGGTATCGACGAAAAAATTTATACCAATCATAGCCGCCGAACACAATGGATGATGACAACAATTTCACGATTGCGTATTTTTATCTCTCTGGTGTATGCACGGATGAATGACAAGTTGACCCTGATTATAGCATCTCTCTGGTGTGTGCACATCTCTCTGGTGTGTGCACATCTCTCTTGTATGTGCACATTTCTTTGGTGTGTGCACATTTCTCAGGTGTGTGCACATTTCTCTGGTGTGTGCACATCTCTCTGTTATGTAATGGAAATGGAAGAACATGAAATGCTATTTTATTTTATGTAGATGGTTAGTAATTGCATATGGTGGTATAGGTTTATGTTTATGTTCTGTCGTTAGCTTCGTTGACTTTATGATGCCTTTAATTGATGTACGGCACAGTTTGTGTAGAACGTTTAATTGATGTACGGCACAGATTGTGTAGAACAATCGCTGCTTGTGAATGAAAATAAGAGTAGATAACACATGAACCCAAACTGCACGTGTTCTTGTTAAGGGTAAGCACAACAATGGGAAACAATAGTGAAATAATGCTTGACTTAGCATACAGGAGAAAGGGACCCTAAGGCAGTTGTTGATTGCGCGTGAACTTATTCGATTCAGCATTCATTCTGAAACTCCCGTTTTGTTTTGGAATAAATAAGTAGGCAAGAGGTCGTGACAATGCCTATCCCAATGCCTTCCCCATAAGTGATCAGCTACCTAGATATTGGTTGATCAGAAACAGCCTGACTATTCGTCCATCACACCAGCTCAGTAGCGATGGCGCCATTCCTCGAACTTCCCAGAGCAAGAGCCCATGTTCCCTACTTCCTCAAAGCAGGGTGAACCAGGGTTATAATATTTCTTTCTCTTCTTCTTCAGCGTTCACTCTCAAACCCATGTAGTTCAGAGAATGGAAATGCGTTGTGTCGCCGTTTTATTTGTGCTAATGGTCCAACATATCCGTCTTCGGCGGGATATTTATTTTAAAGCATGAATAACGAATAGATGGTAAACCCGGTTTATGGTAGTCGCAGATTCTGAATCTATGCTTAGAAGGATGTAGTACTGGTGGTTGCGACATGAGTGGATTTCACATAACATATGAAAGCACTAACACAAGTAGAACTAGTTGTGTAGATGAATCACTTACTGAGATGAACATTTCCTAAGTGAGAACAATAAACTGGAAGGAGATATAATAATGTCAGTTACACAATTTGGAATCACCACCGGGAAGAATAGAACAGGGCTGCTGACGGGGGTGCGTCTACTGTGTGTATGTAACCAAGCGAGCTACGGGAACCGTCAGCATTCATAATCTTCGTCATGTGCTGGAATAGATAGAGCATATGTGGGTTTCCCCACATATGAGTGTGTCACCATCGATTTAGAAAGCTAAATCTCCACTGAATTAGTCTTCTGAGTATGGAATAGTGTCCTATATGTATGGAATAGTGTCCTCTAGGTATGAAATAGTGTCCTCTGGGTATGGAATAGTGTCCTCTGGATGTGGGTAGGAATAGTGTCATCTGGTATGGAATAGTGTCCTCTGGATATGGAATACTGTTCTCTGGGTATGGAATAGTGTCATCTGTGTATACAATAGTGTCCTCTGGTTATGGAATAGTGTCCTCTGGTTATTAAATACTGTCCTCTGGGTATTGAATAGTGTCCTCTGGGTATGGACAAGTGTCATCTGGTATGGAATAGAGTCCTCTGGGAATGGAATAGTGTCCTCTGAGTATGGAATAGTGTCTTCTGGTTATGGAATAGTGTCATCTGGGTATGGAATAGTGTCTTCTGGTTATGGAATAGTGTTCTCTGGGTATGGAGTAGTGTCCTCTGGGTAAGGAATATTGTCATCTGGTTACGGGATAATGTCATCTGGGTATGGAATAGTTTTCTTTGGGTATGGAATAGTGTCCTCTTGGTATGGATTAGAGTCATTTGGGTGTGGGATATAGCTCTGGAGAAATCAACACTTTGAGTAAAATAATCATGTGTGAAATTAGGGATAATTGACTCAGAAGTCATGCTTCCATGTTTGGATAAACTTTACTCAAGAAAGTTAACAATTAGTTAAACGTACCTCTTAGAAAGTTACCCCATAGTTAAAATTGACTCGGAGAGAATTACGAGATGGCTATTCTTTTAGAAAATTAACAATATAAACTTGACCGTAGAAAGTTTAAACATAGTTAAAATTAACTTATAACATAGTTGAACTTGACTCTTAAAAAGCTAAAACGTGGTGGAACTTCATTTAGAAAGTAACAATATAAACTTGACTCCTAGAAAGTAAACAATTTGCGGAAATATAGTATATTATGTGTGTAAAGTGAAAGGTATGTCCCATGGCAGCAACCTGCCGTCGGGGATGAAGAGAACTCTTCATGCACAAAGCCGCAGCAACTATTAAATGGAGTGGCCAGTTCCCATCCTTGCTGCTTTTACCTCCCGTAATGAATGCGTCAGATACTGAATTATAACTGGGTCGACATATCTCTCTCACTGTGTCGACTTTATAATTCTCAGACTGGGTCGGATCATGTTTTTAAAGGCAATGTGCAACACAGCAATCATTTCTCATCATGAATTATGTTGTTGTTCATTTCTCATCACGAATTATGTTGTTGTTCATTTCTCATCACGACTTATATTTTTGCGCACTGAAGAAAGAACAAGACATATATTTTCTAAAGTTTTAATTTCTGCTTCACTGTAAGACATTTCCATGAGGTTTCTGTTTCACTGTAAGACATTCCCATGAGGTTTCTGTTTCACTGTAAGACATTTCCATGAGGTTTCTGTTTCACTGTAAGACATTTCCATGAGGTTTCTGTTTCAAGACATTTCCATGAGGTTAATGTTTCACTGCAAGACAATTCAATGAGGCTTGTCTCAGAAGTCATAATTTTTCTTTGTAGTGTTTGTTATAACAAGCACGTCAGGCAAGAAACAAAACAGAGAAAAGCCGTATAGAATATTATCCATACCAGTGACGACATTTTCCCAAAAGGCTCAATCGCGTGTTTTCGGTCATTAGCTAAACTTCATTACCCTATTTTAAGTATAGTCTGTTTTTTTTCCAGCTTCGCCGCAACGAGTACATATACGGGTTTGTTTTACTACAAGAAGTCTATTAAAAAAAGGAAGACTTTACTTAATATATTGATGGGGTCTTTGTTACCTCTAATATTTTATGGTAGTGTGTCCTGATATAACCTAATTGGACTTTGTCCGCTGGTTGAAAGGGGCACGCCTCTCCAAAAGAGAGGCAAACTCATTAACTACCTACCTAAGACTTTACTAAAACGACAGTATACTAAACGAATTATTAGTATTAACCACCCATTTATGTTTTCAGCGATTTAATCATTTCACTGACAAAATTATTTTTAAAAAGACTGATTAAGAAATTAGCAATATCTACACAATTTTGAATTCTAAAACCAAGCGTCATAAAAAATACAAGATCACACGCAAAGCTTCACTGTGAAGTTCACTCATCATTCTTGAGGCAGGAGATTATATCTAACGGTGCGAGTTGTAATATGAAAGACAGTCAAGTTCTAGTTGACCTCTAACTGCAAATACTCATTTGACATTATTGTACCGTAATTGTACTGTGAGGAGCCCGGTAGACCAGTTGATTGTGAGCTTGCTTACTATTGCCAAGTTGCAGCGTGTCTGGTACGAAACTACGTACTGAGAGACAAAACAGATCATGTTGTGACTTTTCGCCTAACACAACCGCTTATCCAGTCGCTCCAGCTGGAAATGTTTACCTGATGCATGCGTTAGGGAAGGTAATGACAGCAAGGAAGAGAGATGTAAATTGCATTTAGTAGTTACTGCGGCTTAATACATAAAGAGGTATCTTTATCTCCGACGGCAGATTACTGTCATAGTACCTACCTCGCTACTGTAAATGTACTTTTTACAACATTTGTATCATTTCTTATTCAGGATGTATCCATAAATCCAGAATTATTTGGTTGTAGTCATTATTCTATTATCTGTATTTACGTCAAGTTATTTGCTATTGCTCTATGAAAGATTTAGATGCATAACTGTTTTCGGTAGGGTTTGAACCTTATACTTTGACCATCACATGTGTTGTGCATGACTCTGTTGTGGATCGAACATCTGTATCCAGAATATTGCTTATTAACCATCTACGAACTCATAGTCAAGAACATAACTCTAACTGAATGTCACAAGTGAATGTAAAAAATGGCCATCATCATCATGTACTGTACTCTAAATGAATTTAACAAGTGAATGCAACAATTGGCCATCAGCATGGGGTGTACTCTAACTAAATTTCACAGTGAATGTAACAAATGGCTATCATCATCATGTGGTGTACTCTAACTGAATTTCACAAGGGAATTTAACACATGGCCATCAGTATCATGTGGGGAACGAACTACAACATACCACTCCACCATAGCGCTACAAATTAAATATACTTGTTTTCTCTATAGAAACATGAAAAACGCATTAAATTTGATTCTTGTTCCATATACCGAATACGAATCTGTGAAGCACTATAACATGTTTCTCCCTCGTCTCATCAACACGAGACCAGTCACTCTAGATTTCCTACAATGATTTTTCAAGTACAAACGGGGAGAGTTCAATGAAAATTCCAGCGATCTGCCAGGAATGTTAGTGATCTCATGCTTATGAAGTTGTTGTGTAACACGGCAATCAATTCTCATCAAGGCTTATGTTGTTGTGCATTGATGTCAGAGAAATATGATACATTTTTTTCTCATGTACTAATTTCTACTTCGCTGCGGGATATTTCCATGAGGTTTCTCTCAGAAATCATGTTTTTTTTTCCTTTGCAGCTGTTGTTATAACGCAGTGAAACCCATTATGCAACATATGTGTGGGAGACTTGGAAAATGACGCCAAAAATGGAGAAAAAAACATATCGGCATTCGAAATGAAATGTTATAAGAAAAGTTCCAGGAATATTATGGAAAGAAAGACGAACAAATGAAAACGTCAGCAAAGACATGAACAAAGAAGAAAACTGGCTCCTCACAACACACAAGCTAATATATTTCGGATATATAAAAAAACACAATGGTTTAGAAAGATTAAAAGTTGGTTGCTTGGTTGCTGATCCAGAGGCCTATGGGCTCATGCCCTTTGACCCAATGCCATTAAAATGGCATTATATTACTGGGAAGCCAGTGAATTTTCGGCCTACCCCGGGGCAGAGAATAACTATCACACCGCTATAAAGGTAGGTTTCAACCTATGCACTGCTCTGAGACACTGCGCCAAGATAGGGTTCACTGTGCACATTCTCCGCCACCAATTGGCTATTGGTTATGCCGAACTTCTCTATTGCTAGAAAGATTAATCATGGAGGGAAAAGATCCAGGGAAGAGAACAAGAGACACACCAAGACAATGGACAGAGGGTATCAAAGACCTTCTGAACATTACACTTGAAGACACTGTGCAGCTTTGCACAGAGCCTAGATGCTTACAGAGTGGCAGTGAGGACAACGTTCTGTACAGGACACGTCACAAAGGTATAATAGGTTTGTTATAAAACTATCGCTAGAACTTTCTTGTAGCAGAATGGTATCAGTCTAGAAAACAGATATGCGATGTATCTCCGCTTTATTTGCGTCAATGGTCCCACACACCCGTCTTCGGTGGTAATGAGTTTTAATTTAGTAAATTGTCCAGACTACTTCTTCTTTCCTTTCATCTCCATGTCTCTAGTACATACAAATCGATCATATAAAAAATCGTACAAAAAAAAGCTGAAATAATTCAACAGGAGAAACTTGGAACAGGGTAATTGAGTTTGCCTAATCACTGGAAGTACACGATTGAACACTTTGGGATCAATGCCCATCAGTCGTATGGATAATATACTATTGTTCCGTCATTTCTCTAATTTTTTTGTCATCGATATTTTGGTGTGTTTTTTTTGTTTGTTTGTAATGTTTCACCTCTGATCTAGTATGTAATCTTCTGGGTTAAATCTTTATTTTTCTCTGCTCTGTGAGCTTGATGGTTAATTACGTTCATGCTCATCGTTTTGTGTGTGTGTTCTTAAAGAAGTCTTTGTGATCGAAACCTTGATTTGTGTTGTATTATGTGTGTTTCCAGTGATTAGCATAACGTCAAACGGTGCACGAACTCGTCCAGCTACACCCGATGACATGATTGTATACACAGATGGCTCCGTTGATAGAAGCGCGGACGTGGGCGGTTGGGGTTTTTTGCCTACATAAACGGCGTGAAGTTGGTTGAGAGATCTTTATTGTATCTGCTGTCGCATCGAGTGTCAGAATGGTGATTCAGGGAGTTGCAGAAACACTAAACTGGTTGATAACTGATACATCAACACTCTCGGTAATACAGATTCTCAAAGCATGCTTCGCAAGAATGAAAAGTACATGCTGAGAAAAGAATGGTAGGACTTATTAACAACTCAATTGTCCAAGGCATTAAATTTATATACTGCCCTAATCGTGCTGGGGTCAGAGGAAGCTAGAGCGCCGACTTATTGGCAAGCAATGCGGCAATAGACGGCACAATACTGAGAAAAGATCAAGCAGACTTGATCAATGCAGTAATACATTCATTTCAATATGAAGATGATGTCAATGAAGATGAGAAAGTACACATCCAGAGAATGTTAGACATGGGGGTATCTAGAGATGAGGGAAGGAAAAGCAATGTTTTTGAAAGTCCCTAAGATCATGCAATCAACACCTACCTGGGACACAGAGTCTACATACACTGGGATGACTGCTGGAACGAAGGGCGGAGCAATTATACTCATCACACGGGCAGGGTGAGATGGACATCAAGAACACATCAACCATCTACTATATTTTACGTTATTTCAATAAAATATCAATAAAACGTTATTTCAATAAAACATTAACCATCTACTATTGTTCACGTTATTTAAATAAAACATCAACCATCTACTATTGTTCACGTTATACCAATAAAATATCAACCATCTACTATTGTTCACGTTACTTCAATAAAATATCAACCATCTACTATTGTTCACGTTATACCAATAAAATATCAACCATCTACTATTGTTCACGTTATTTCAATAAAACATCAACCATCTACTATTGTTCACGTTATTTCAATAAAATATCAACCATCTACTATTGTTCACGTTATTTCAATAAAACATCAACCATCTACTATTGTTCACGTTATTTCAATAAAATATCAACCATCTACTTGCCTTCACGTTATTTCAATAAAACATCAACCATCTACTATATTTTACGTTATTTCAATAAAATATCAATAAAACGTTATTTCAATAAAACATTAACCATCTACTTTTGTTCACGTTATTTCAATAAAACATCAACCATTTACTATTGTTCACGTTATTTCAATAAAAGATCAACCATCTACATGCTTTCCCGTTATTTCAATAAAACATCAACTATATAATGGTTAACAGATGCCACGAAACATTACTTTATTCATGTTCCTAATATGTTCTTTGTCTGTGCCTGTTCAATGTTCTATTATTAATTTCCTGCCATTTTTCTTGTTAGAAACTTGATCATATTTTTTAAAATGTTCAATTTCAACTAAACTGCTTGCTTGACGGACGGGTTAGTCAATTAATCTTGATTATCCTGCCACTAGAGAAGTTGAGAAATTCGAAGAATTGAACCGTTTCATTTTCGTTGGCAAGATTAATGACGAGTACACAGTCAAAAATAGTTGAAAAGCTATGCCATTTACAATATATGCTTCAATTGTTATTGGTGTACTACCAACCAGTAGTGTCACAAGGATGTGTGGACCAGACGCCATTCAGGGGATGACACATAAAAAAAGTAAATAAATTTGATAATTGTACGGAAAAAATGCCGACGTCAAATGTGTCGGACCATTGACGCAACTAAAACGGCACACAATATATCTCTCATCTCTGAATTACATCCTGCTTGAAAAAGTTTAGAACCATTGTCCTGTAACCACAGATAGATTCAGTGTGAGAACTACTGTTAGAAAAATCGAAAGGGAATATACTTGCGATTCCAGCCATTTGTGGCTGCTTTACAGCAAAGACTTCCATTGTTAGACTGCTTGTTGTTGCGGCAGAGGCACCACTGGCTTCGTGTACTGTTCTTCCTCTTGATCTGGCAGTAAAGGCCCATGCATATCGGTGGTGACGGATGACCGACCTATCCGTGTAAATCACAACACCATTGTCGTCGACATGCTCAAGCAGATGAGTGCCTTGACCTCAGCATCCGATCTCACGAGGTTGTGTTCCTTTTGCACTCTATTGAGTGTAATGACGGTCTCTTGAAAGACCATAGGAAAAGGTATCCAGTCATCGCCAGGCGTTATGCGTTCTGGGGTGCAGGTCTGTTTAATTATTTAGTAGAATGTCATGTCATGAGAGCTATTCTCCCCAGAACGTTGTCATCCTAATAAAATCCATGAACCCTTCTCTGTATTGGGCCATGCGGCTTGAATTGCACACAAAAAATATTCATGTTATCACTATGAAGAAAAAAATTAGGAATATAATAGCCTTACCTACAAGTCATATTTATAAACAGAAATATATTAGCAACAGGACACGGCTGCAGACGACGTCTCAACTAACATCCTTCCTCAGGACGAAAGACGGCAGACATCATACTTTTACATAAAACTCCCACATAAGATTTGATGAGAGTTGGAGGATGAGATTAAAGTATGATGAGAAACGCCGACGTCGGCTGTATCTCGTTGTTCATATGTTTCCTTTATTAATATTAGTAACAGACATTTTTTCCGACATCGTTCTCAAACTCGCACTGGATATCTCTTATAGAAGGACAATAATTTTACTACATTTATATTAGGATGTACTCTATCTATCTATCTATCTATCTATCTATCTATCTATCTATCTATCTATCTATCTATCTATCTATCTATCTATCTATCTATCTATCTATCTATCTATCTATCTATCTATCTATCTATCTATCTATCTATCTATCTATCTATCTATCTATCTATCTATCTATCTATCTATCTATCTATCTATCTATCTATCTATCTATCTATCTATCTATCTATCTATCTATCTATCTATCTATCTATCTATCTATCTATCTATCTATCTATCTATCTATCTATCTATCTATCTATCTATCTATCTATCTATCTATCTATCTATCTATCTATCTATCTATCTATCTATCTATCTATCTATCTATCTATCTATCTGTCTGTCTGTCTGTCTATCTATCTGTCTGTGTCTGCCTGTCTGTCTGTCTGTCTCTGTATGTCTGTCTGTCTGCCTGTCTGTCTGTCTGTCTGGTTGTCTGTCTGTATGTCTGTCCGTCTACCTGTATGCCTGTATGTTTGCCTGCCTGTCTGTCTTTCTGTTTATCTGTCTGTCAGTCCATTTGTCCGCCTGTCCATCTCACAGTCCGTCTGTCCGTCTGCCTATCTGCCTGTCTGTCTGTTTATCGTCTTTTCTTTGCTTTTGCTGTTAGGAGTCGCAGGATTTAATGACGATCATTTTCAGGCTATGTTACGTTTGGTCGGTTGATATACAGTAATAGTGTGACGTCTCAGAGTGTTTGTAACTCCTTCAATCCACCTTCTTCTTGGTCTTCATCTGTATCTTGGTATTTCCATTTTCTGATGTATGCTCTTGTTGCTGGCTCAAAAGGGTGCATTCCTATTAGGTGGCCGAACCATTTTATTCTGTTTTTTTTTTTTTAAATTGACCGCAGAGGTTTTCCCAACAGTTCTTGTAATCTCTTCATTACTCACTTGAACTTTTCTATTTATGTTTGCTGCATTTCTTGAACATCTCATTTCACACGAAGTAAGCAATTATTTCCTTCTTTGTTTATTGTACATGTCTGACATTGATAAAAAATGTTCGTGTAAAGATTGAATTTATGATTTGCCTTTTGGATTCCATCTGATTAGATTTGTCTTTGAAAATTGATGTAAGTTCATAATTTACTAAGTTGGCTTTTTAAATTCTTCTCTCGATCTCTTTTTTTAAAATTCTTCTCTCGATCCCTTTTTTTAATTCTTCTCTCGATCTCTTTTTTTAATTCGTCTTTCCTTTGTAAAGATGCTCTCAAGATATATAAATGACTGCACTTGTTTCAGAAATTGATCTTTTTTCCTTATGTTGTTTGCATTTGCCACATTGGCCCAACACATATAAATTCGGTGATACACTTATAAATATGTCTTTTTATTTTATTTGCCTGGTGTTACTCCATCCGTCTCATTTCCAGTATCTGTATATTGACACTGGTGTTTTATGTATGTACAACAGAATACACGCATTATCCTTGTATTTTGACAGATTATGTGAGATGTATACATCTGGGAGAAATATCGTCTGCGTAGGTGGATCGTTGAAATACAGTGTCACACCGCCAGTCCTTACACGCATACGTCTGAGATATTTCTGTCTAATTGGAAAACTAAATCAGCTCTTGAAATCAGGTAGAGCACGCATGGGCACCAGAATAGAAACAGAAGTAATGTAGGCTGAGGAACATAATTTCTTTACGGCAAATCACTAGAACGAGATGGAGGCGTTGACGGTAAAAAAGGCAGAGAAACAATATCAAGATAAAGTAACACGGAGACATGTCAAAGAAAGAGGATTGAGAGAATAAGTTAAGTTTTTTTTAATATTCAAAGAATTATAGAAGTAATAATCATAGCCGTCAGTGTTTTAAGGGTGTCACACTGGAGACATCACAAAATAGCTCTCCAGACAACACTAAGCTCAGCCATACGAAATAAGAATATTCCTTGATGGTATGAAGTCAGAATGTTCTCTGTCCCCATCTTCTCCTTCCACCCTCGACTGTTCCTTGCAAAATATTTTTATAATGCGAGTTGTGTCTCGTTACATGTGAAACCAAATACGTTTACACCGTTTCAAAACTTCCAAAAGTGCTTCTTGATAACCTGCAGTGTGTTTATTTTCTGGCATTTACTTCAAAAAGAATGTCAGCTCCAAAGCGAGGTAGATAACCTGGACGGCAGCCCATTGTACAATAGTCAAAACATAATATCCAGGCGCAACTTAACCGAACTTATGATTAGGGGTTCAGAGGAATTTTACACAATGTCCCACAATTTCTAGTATTGGCGTTGGAAAATTTAGACGCGACGTGTAAACCACTACAATTTTTGGATGGATAGTGAAGCAAAGAGAATATTTTTAGTGAGGAAATAGAACACGAATTGTAGCTCAGTTATCCTGGTTGGTCAGTGGAACTAGTCTATTGTCCCGCTCTTATACCTGTGGTATAGATAGTGTCCTAGTCTATTGTCCCACAACTATATCTTAAGTATAGATAATGTCCCAGACTATTGTCCCACTCCTATATCTGAAGTATAGATAATGTCCCAGACTATTGTCCCACTCCTATATCTGAAGTATAGATAATGTCCCAGACTATTGTCCCACTCCTATATCTGAAGTATAGATAATGCCATCGTCTATTGTTCCACTCCTATATCTGAGAATTAGATATTGTCTCAATTCATATTCTCAAGTTCTAATCTATGATAGGCATAGTTTGCTAGACTGAATCTTCTAATCTATTGTAGGCATAGCTTGCTAGACTGAATCTTCTAATTGTGTTACTGTAATCTATGTGTCACATTCTATTATTCCAGTCACCTTGTTTTCAAATATTTTATTTCTATTGAATTTCTTCAAGATGTACACTTTCTATATAGTGCTCACATTTGCTTTTCTTTCTGAGCGTATTACACGTGTATTGTTGGATAAGTTATAATTCATGCGACCTAGGATCTTGTGTATCAAGCGATGGACAAACTCAAAATGAATTAAATATAAGAATGGTGATGTCTTTATCAGCTATATCAAAGATAAATTAAGAATGGAAGAGCAATATCAGTGTTCTAGTGAAGATCACAATTGTTATCTCGCGAGTTCTTTTACGTTGTATGGTTGTGAGAGTTGGACACTTGCTGCAGACAGGGAAAAAAAACAGGATAGAAATTCTGCCGCAGAAAGCTTCCTACGAATCTATGATGTTCGTCCATCGTGATCGACGATGACCAAAAACTAAACCATAATAATAATAACAATAAATAATAAAAATAATAAAAGTTGATAGTGCGTTTTTAAATGACTAGCAAGTCCAATGCGCGCACAAAATGTTCTTTTACAGAATTGACAACAATAGAGGGTATCTATGTGAGGTTGAGATGTTTTTTTCTTTTCTACGTGTCCGCTTCTGTCTTGCAGTATCTTGTCTGAATTCTTCCGCCGCTAGTGCTCCCGTTCTAATGCTGTAACGCCATGCTGTTCTATCCTGAGCGAGGCTCTCCCAAGCGCCTACGTCAATGTTAAGATGTTTCAAGGATGACTTGAGCGTGTCTTTGAAGCGCTTTTTATGTTCACCCGTTTTTCGAAATCCTGCATTGAGTTCTCCATAATATAATTGTTTTGGCAAACGCGAGTTCTCCATACGCACAAGATGGCTTGCCCAGCTTGCTTGCGTCTTCATAAGTATTGTGTGGATGCTTATTGAGGTTGATTTTTCCAAGACCTCATAGTCTGGTACTTTGTCCCACCAATGGATGTTTAGTAATTTACGTAGGCAGGTAAGATGAAAATGATTTAATTTTCTTGCATCTCTAGCATTCACTGTCCACGTTTCGCAGGGTGGGTATAACAGCAGCATGATATACTTGTAGTTTGGTGGTTGTTCTTATACCTCTTCTGTCCCATACAGTGTTGCGTAATCTGCCAAATACAGCACTAGCTTTTGCCAGTCTATTGTTAATTTCCACATCAATGTTGAGATCGCGAGAGAGCGTGCTTCCAAGGTAAGTAAAATTGTCGACTACCTGCAGTTTTTCCTGATTGACGATGTTGGAAGTAGCAGTATGTTGGCTATTTGATGTTGCTTGGTGCATGACTTCTGTTTTTTATGTTAATAGTGAGACCAAAGTTGTTGCAGGCATGTGAGAAGCGGTCTATGGTGCTCTGCATATTTACGAATCTATACCATCCTAATGATTATGGAAACTTCACATCATGTCCAGTCCTTGATATTATCCAGCCATGTCTTCTGAACTTATACCTAATGTCTCAAATTGACATTATATTGGGATTAATACGGTAGAGCTGAAACTAATACATGTTTTTTGGATAGAGAACTTCTATGAGAATTTTGTACGTTTCCTATAGAGATCATAAGACAAATGTGTACATAAGAAATTAAGTACAGAGTCTTCGCAGGATAACAACAACACATGCTTTCAATAGAGAAATGACGAAAACTTGCATTGTTTGGACTAGTAATTCGGCCTGATTCCCTGTCAAAACCACATTGAAGGGAATAGTTGATGTAAAAATAAAAGCAAGTATACAGCCATCATTTCCTGACAACACGGACTGGATAAGTCAAGATATTTCTACATCCATCCACATCGTTGAAGATAGACATCACTTGTGGATCTCATCCACGATGCTGATGCACCCTTGTGTTAGGGTGCTATGTCACTGACAAGATTGTGGGTTCATACATGGACGGAATCGACACTTAATTAGCTCTTAACTGACTACATATATTGTAAATAATTATTTGCTCGTATTATTCTGTTTTCTTCTATTTATTATTATATATTTATCCTGATAAAGATCTTAAATATGAAACGTCAATAATTGTCATCATTATTATTTTGTTACAAATATTTATACTATGTGTTTATTTGTACAATATATGTATATAACACTTAGTTACTTAATTAAAATGTTTATATTTTTATTTATGTTACATTGGATCACATATGATTGTGAGATCTTCTCTTGATCTCTGGTAATTGAGCATTGTTTTTATCTGGAATTGTATTTGACGCTATAGAACCAAATTTATTTCTGTATAAACTGCTAGAAGGTAATCATTATTATTTTCTTCATGGTATTATATTACAGATCATTATTACGGTCTTGAAGATGTTATATTACAGATCATTATTACGGTAGAGAAGATGTTATATTACAGATCATTATTACGGTCTTGAAGATGTTATATTACAGATCATTATTACGGTCTTGAAGATGTTATATTACAGATCATTATTACGGTCTTGAAGATGTTATATTACAGATCATTATTACGGTCTTGAAGATGTTATATTACAGATCATTATTACGGTCTCGAAGATGTTATATTACAGATCATTATTACGGTAGAGAAGATGTTATATTACAGATCATTATTACGGTCTTGAAGATGTTATATTACAGATCATTATTACGGTCTTGAAGATGTTATATTACAGATCATTATTACGGTCTTGAAGATGTTATATTACAGATCATTATTACGGTCTTGAAGATGTTATATTACAGATCATTATTACGGTCTCGAAGATGTTATATTACAGATCATTATTACGGTAGAGAAGATGTTATATTACAGATCATTATTACGGTCTTGAAGATGTTATATTACAGATCATTATTACGGTCTTGAAGATGTTATATTACAGATCATTATTACGGTCTTGAAGATGTTATATTACAGATCATTATTACGGTCTTGAAGATGTTATATTACAGATCATTATTACGGTTTTGAAGATGTTATATTACAGATCATTATTACGGTCTCGAAGATGTTATATTACAGATCATTATTACGGTAGAGAAGATGTTATATTACAGATCATTATTACGGTCTTGAAGATGTTATATTACAGATCATTATTACGGTCTTGAAGATGTTATATTACAGATCATTATTACGGTCTTGAAGATGTTATATTACAGATCATTATTACGGTCTTGAAGATGTTATATTACAGATCATTATTACGGTCTTGAAGATGTTATATTACAGATCATTATTACGGTCTTGAAGATGTTATATTACAGATCATTATTACGGTCTTGAAGATGTTATATTACAGATCATTATTACGGTCTCGAAGATGTTATATTACAGATCATTATTACGGTAGAGAAGATGTTATATTACAGATCATTATTACGGTCTTGAAGATGTTATATTACAGATCATTATTACGGTCTTGAAGATGTTATATTACAGATCATTATTACGGTCTTGAAGATGTTATATTACAGATCATTATTACGGTCTTGAAGATGTTATATTACAGATCATTATTACGGTCTCGAAGATGTTATATTACAGATCATTATTACGGTAGAGAAGATGTTATATTACAGATCATTATTACGGTCTTGAAGATGTTATATTACAGATCATTATTACGGTCTTGAAGATCTTATATTACAGATCATTATTACGGTCTTGAAGATGTTATATTACAGATCATTATTACGGTCTTGAAGATGTTATATTACAGATCATTATTACGGTCTTGAAGATGTTATATTACAGATCATTATTACGGTCTCGAAGATGTTATATTACAGATCATTATTACGGTAGAGAAGATGTTATATTACAGATCATTATTACGGTCTTGAAGATGTTATATTACAGATCATTATTACGGTCTTGAAGATCTTATATTACAGATCATTATTACGGTCTTGAAGATGTTATATTACAGATCATTATTACGGTCTTGAAGATGTTATATTACAGATCATTATTACGGTCTTGAAGATGTTATATTACAGATCATTATTACGGTCTTGAAGATCTTATATTACAGATCATTATTACGGTCTTAAAGATGTTATATTACAGATCATTATTACGGTCTTGAAGATGTTATATTACAGATCATTATTACGGTCTTGAAGATGTTATATTACAGATCATTATTACGGTCTTGAAGATCTTATATTACAGATCATTATTACGGTCTTGAAGATCTTATATTACAGATCATTATTACGGTCTTGAAGATCTTATATTACAGATCATTATTACGGTCTTGAAGATCTTATATTACAGATCATTATTACGGTCTTGAAGATGTTATATTACAGATCATTATTACGGTCTTGAAGATGTTATATTACAGATCATTATTACGGTCTTGAAGATGTTATATTACAGATCATTATTACGGTCTTGAAGATCTTGTATTACAGATCATTATTACGGTCTTGAAGATCTTATATTACAGATCATTATTACGGTCTTGAAGATGTTATATTACAGATCATTATTACGGTCTTGAAGATGTTATATTACAGATCATTATTACGGTCTTGAAGATGTTATATTACAGATCATTATTACGGTCTTGAAGATGTTATATTACAGATCATTATTACGGTCTTGAAGATGTTATATTACAGATCATTATTACGGTCTTGAAGATGTTATATTACAGATCATTATTACGGTCTTGAAGATCTTATATTACAGATCATTATTACGGTCTTGAAGATGTTATATTACAGATCATTATTACGGTCTTGAAGATGTTATATTACAGATCATTATTACGGTCTTGAAGATGTTATATTACAGATCATTATTACGGTCTCGAAGATGTTATATTACAGATCATTATTACGGTAGAGAAGATGTTATATTACAGATCATTATTACGGTCTTGAAGATGTTATATTACAGATCATTATTACGGTATTGAAGATGTTATATTACATATCATTATTACGGTCTTGAAGATGTTATATTACAGATCATTATTACGGTCTTGAAGATGTTATATTACAGATCATTATTACGGTCTTAAAGATGTTATATTACAGATCATTATTACGGTCTTGAAGATGTTATATTACAGATCATTATTACTATCTTCATGGTGTTCTATGAAAGATGATTATTACTATCTGTATGGTGTATTATGATATACGTATTTATGGGGTGTTCATTCTCAAACTTCCGCTGGATATCTCTTGTACCAGGACACATTCTCAAACTCCCACTGGATCTCTCTTGTACCACGGCGCATTCTAATACTCCCACTGGATCTCTCTTGTACCAGGACACATTCTAAAACTCCCGCTGGATCTCTCTTGTACCAGGACACATTCTCAAACTCCCGCTGGATATCTCTTGTACCAGGACACATTCTCAAACTCCCACTGGATCTCTCTTGTACCAGGACACATTCTAAAACTCCCGCTGGATCTCTCTTGTACCAGGACACATTCTCAAACTCCCGCTGGATCTCTCTTGTACCAGGACACATTCTAAAACTCCCGCTGGATCTCTCTTGTACCAGGACACATTCTCAAACTCCCGCTGGATCTCTCTTGTACCAGGACACATTCTCAAACTCCCGCTGGATCTCTCTTGTACCAGGACACATTCTCAAACTCCCGCTGGATCTCTCTTGTACCAGGACACATTCTAAAACTCCCGCTGGATCTCTCTTGTACCAGGACACATTCTCAAACTCCCGCTGGATCTCTCGAGCACAAGGATAATTGTCCTACTAGATTTCCATCAAGATGTAGTCCATAGAACGGGAATGCATGGTATCACAGTTGTATTTGCACCAGCAACCCAACACATCCATCTTCTGCGATCTATAATATATAACGTCTACCATCTTCTTGTTATATGACTGATCAGTAAAAATCCTCGGGATAATAGCAGAAATATTTTTTGTACAACAGTGCAGGGCTGGTAGTGCTCTGATGTTGAGAGACTTAATTGTTTGATAACTATCAATTGATTATTGCCAGCAGAGAGAAGCAGATCCATTATAATTATCTTTTTTAAAAGAAACTATTCTTTATTCTGCCAGAATATGCTTTCTTTTATAAACAATTGTAGAATTCTGGAAATTCCATTATTTATCTTAGAAACAACGCACCATTGTTTATCTTAGAAACAAAGCTGCATTATTTATCTTAGAAACAAAGCTTCATTATTTATCTTAGAAACAAAGCTCCATTATTTATCTTAGAAACACAGCTCCATTATTTATCTTAGAAACAATGCTCCATTATTTATCTTAGAAACAAAGCTCCATTATTTAACTTAGAAACAAAGCTTCATTATTTAACTTAGAAACAAACTCCATTATTTAACTTAGAAACAAAGCTCCATTATTTATCTTAGAAACAAAGCTCCATTATTTAACTTAGAAACACAGCTCCATTATTTAACTTAGAAACAAAGCTCCATTATTTATCTTAGAAACAATGCTCCATTATTTAACTTAGAAACAAAGCTCCATTATTTATCTTAGAAACAATGCTCCATTATTTAACTTAGAAACAAAGCTCCATTATTTAACTTAGAAGCACAGCTTCATTATTTAACTTAGAAACAAGGCTCCATTATTTATCTTAGAAACAAAGCTCCATTATTACACTAAATCTATCTGTGTTGGATGTAACTATTTTAGTACGTTTTTTTCATATTCTTGAAAAGGACCTTACGGTTCAAACGTTGAAAAAGTCTTGTATATTGTTATTTGTATATCGTTAATGTATCTCATAGTCCCATTGTCTGTTGGTGATTGTAAAGCTTTAAAAAACCGTGTGTTCTACATAAGTAATTATTGCAGGAAGTTTCTTTCTTGGTTAGAAATGTTTCCAGTAAGCTCACCTCTGTTGAATGTGGTTATTATAGTAAATCTACTTTTGTCGATATCATTATTGCAGTAAATCCATATTTGTTGGATGCAACTATTGCAGTAAATCCGCCTATAATGGTTGTAATTATTACAGAAAATCCACCTTTGTAGATGTAAATATTGCAGTAAATCCACTTTTGTTGGATTTAATTATTACAGTAAATCCACCTTTGTTGGATGTAATTATTACAGCAACTCCCGGCTGTGCTGAATGATAAGTCGTGATCTGTTTCCTACTTTCTGGGACAGAGTCAGGGAGCCATGATACTCAAGACATTATTAAGACGCCTTTATCTCTCTTAAGCCTGTCTTCATACAGCGACTCACTTTATGGTAACATTTGGCTGTTTTGGTTACTGTCAACAGTGAATATTTTCTACCAACACATGTTTGCTAACGTAATTACATCTGTCAGATTACTTTTGTAGAAGGGTGATGAATGTTTGCTAATCATTTATAACACGCATGGTGTCGCTGCGTCATGTATCTTGGCTAGAACGATTTCTTATTTGTCATTGTGCGTGTACTGTGTATCGCGAGCTTATTGAAAGTTGATAAAAAGGTGGATAAACCAGGAGTTTCGTAACAGGAATCAACGATTACATCATGTGTCCATATATTTGCTTCTTAATATCATACGTAATGCCATAAAGCTTGCGCGAATTAGATATTAGAAAGACGCAAATTCTGCTGCTAATGAATCGATCTGCGCGCAACACACTGAGAGCGCTCCCCAACACCCCCCCCCAGTGTCATTCTGAGGGAGGGTGCTTTCTGTGCGCTGCTAGCATAACAGTGTATACGGCGGTTTATTTGTTTTAGCGACAGTTCATTTCATTAAATAATATATGATTTGTTCCGTTAAAATGTGGCCACTGATTCTCGTAATGAACCTACCAAGATAGGTGATGTTACGTGATATCAACACGCAAAACCATCCTGGAGTAGTTATCTATCTATACTAGCAAGATTTGTTTCAAGGCGGGAAATACTAGAGGATTTCTTTTGTTAAATGAAAAGTGCTTATTATAATTCTCAAACTCCCACTGTATCTCTCTTGTAGTAGGACATGGCCCTACTAGATGGTCAACAGGATGTTGTCCAAGGAAACGGAAATGCATTGTGTCGCCGTTTTTTGCGCTAATGGTCCGACACATCCAACTTTGACGTGGTAACTAATATGTTCAAGGTTTTTAACTTCCACTGGTCGGTGGAAGTCTTTTCCCATATCTCTAGTAGGTCAATCGTATGAGAGAATTGGTTCCTGTACTGTTCACTGGACACCAACATGAAAGCTAACCACAGTCAAGCATGCTTGAACTTTTATTTGTAGTTGTAAGTATCGATATCGACATAGACACAGACGCCAGTTAGGAATATAATATTTTTCTGACAAGTTTACTTTTGGCGGGCATGTCGATGGTGAAGTCAAAAGGTCAGATTCGAACGAAAGTACACAATTCAAGGGGGGGTAAATATTTTGAGAAATAATTTGTTCTGCTTCTTCGTCTTCTGGGTACGCTCTCACAGAGTTCGCCAATGAGCTACGGTATAACCCCTTTCGGCCCCACACATTCGACTTAGCGTAGATTGTCTGTCCTTTGACCCTATATGGGATGTGATAGCAACTCCACCACCCAGAGCTCCTAAGTCGCAACCTACAACATGCATGGAAGGTAAATATGGTGATATTCTTTGAGCTCAAGCAACACAGAGTCGTGAGACATAAGCGGCAGAAGCTATTAGGTGGGGGTGGCCAATGCACTTCATTGCTGTGTACATACCCCAGCCCATACTTCAGCTGTGTACATACCCCAACCCATACTTCAGCTGTGTACATACCCCAGCCCATGCTTCAGGTACCTATTTAAAGCTGTTACCTCTTTAAAAAAGACATTGATTTTCTTCTTTTTTTTAAAGTCATTGATTTTCTTAAAAACAGCCATTGATTTTCTTAAAAACAGCCATTGATTTTCCTAAAAACAACCATTAGTTTTCCTAAAAACAACCATTAGTTTTCTTAAAAACATACATTGAATTTCATTTCAAATCACCAATGTTATTTAAGCTTTAACAGTGTTAATATATAAAATAGGCATCTTCATGTGGACTTCTGGACGGGGTGTGGCTCCAAATTTTCAATTTTTCCATGCCATGTAACCCATGTTGAGAACCAATGATGTAGAAGATACTTCAAACGTGCTTACGGGTAGTCGATGACAACTGTTGAGACGTATTTACGGGTACTCAATGGCAATTGTTAAGACAATCGTAGTTTAAAGTAGTCGGAAATATCTACCAGAATTCAATTATAATAATATCGAGGAATGGATCCATCTTTACGTGGGACGTTTTTAGGCACTTCTAGCAAGCCCGTATCAGGTCAGGTACTATTAGATACGTCGATGATCCTCATCTCACAATAGATATGTCTATAGACTCTCGTATCTCAGCTTCAGTTAATATGTCCATAGACTCTCGTATCTCAGCTTCAGTTAATATGTCCAAAGACTCTCGTATCTCAGCTTCAGTTAATATGTCCATAGACTCTCGTATCTCAGCTTCAGTTAATATGTCCATAGAATCTCGTATCTCAGCTTCAGTTAATATGTCCATAGACTCTCGTATCTCAGCTTCAGTTAATATGTCTATAGACTCTCGTATCTCAGCTTTAGTTAATATGTCCATAGACTCTCGTATCTCAGCTTCAGTTAATATGTCCATAGACTCTCGTATCTCAGCTTCAGTTAATATGTCCATAGACTCTCGTATCTCAGCTTCAGTTAATATGTCCATAGACTCTCGTATCTCAGCTTCAGTTAATATCTCATGATATAGTTGTTGGAGGTTCCGGTTGTATATTGGCTTAGTGTACTTTTTTGAAATTTCTGTAATGTCTTCTCTACGGTCCACGCCTTGTCTAACTCCATTTTAGCGCATTATAGATACTGATTCGTGATCATGTTTCTTAAAATTCTCTGATCGTGTGAGCTCCATTAGAGCAATGAGTGTGTCTGCTTGCTCCATCAACTTACTATCAATTTACCACCAGCTTACCATCAACTTACCATCCCCTTACCATCAGCTTACCATCCCCTTACCATCAGCTTACCATCAGCTTATCATCACCTTACCATCACCTTACCATCAGCTTACATCCCCTTACCATCAGCTCACCATCACCTTACCATCACCTTACCATCAGCTTACATCCCCTTACAATCAGCTCACCATCACCTTACCATCAGCTTACCATTAACTTACCATCAGCTTACCATAAACTTACCATCAGCTTACCATAAACTTACCATCAGCTTACCATAAACTTACCATCATCTTACCATCAGCTTACCATTAACTTACCATCAGCTTACCATCAGCTTACCATTAACTTACCATCAGCTTACCATCAGCTTACCATCAGCTTACCATTAACTTACCATCAGCTTACCATCACCTTACCATCAGCTTACCATCAGCTTACCATCAACTTACCATCAGCTTACCATTAGCTTACCATTAACTTACCATCAGCTTACCATCAGCTTACCATCACCTTACCATCAGCCTACCATCAACTTACCATATGCTTACCATCTATTACGGTGGTAAGGCTTGTTAATTGTTTAGGTATTTTGTGTCCTTCCACACGAGCGTTTCCGGGGTGACATGATTTTCCACAACGATGCCCGATTAATCATATTCATCATTTTCACTGGCTTTTGACACACATTAAACACAAAGTCACCAATCAAAATCATTGAAAAAGGCACGCGGCTTCACTTTTGAAAGATGAACGCAAAGAAAAATCAGAATAGGAATTTATTACTAAGAATTCGCCGAAGACAGATGTGTCGGACCGTCGGCGCAAATAAATCGTCACAACGATAACATATTTCATTCTCTGGACTACATTTTGCTGAAATCTAGAAGGACCAATGTCATGTTAGAAGAAAGATCCAGCGGGAGTTCGAGAATGAACGCTGAAGAAGAAGAGCATAGCCAAACGATGAGTAAGACCCCCCCCCCTTACCCCTCCCTTAGCCTTTCCACACAAAAAAAAATCATTGGAAGTTTCATGAAATAGAGGAATGTACACACAAATGACACTTTTTCAAATATTTTGTAAATTATTTTAGGTTAAATTTCCACATTAAGAAAAACATACGCACGGCCCTGGTATCTGGTTACCATAGTAAAACGTATATACGACCCTGGTATCTGGTTACAATAGGCAAACGTATCTACATCCCTGATATTTGTTTACCATAGTAAAACGTATGTACGGCCCTAGTTTCTGGTTACTATAAGAAAACATATATACGACCCTGGTCTCAGATTACCGCAGAAGGCTATGGTTGTATTAACACTCACGTCAGTTCAGATGTGTTAATTATTGTCCGCGCAGTGTTGTTGTGATGTTTATAACCTCTCTCTGTCCTGTGGTATCGGTCAGATCGATAGTGCCGATGGTACACGACACGACACCTACTCGTGTCGCGGTACATAACTTAGGCAGGCGCAAGGGAGGCTACTCGAATTGATTAAGATTGAATATCTCTCGAGCAGTGACGCGACGTGTGTGAGCAGGCTAAGATAGTGATACTGTAACAAACTGATTCTTGTAAACATCCCTTTACATCAACGTTGATGATTAAGCAGCCACGAAAATTACCAGAGGACTAACATCTGTAGGAAATGCCCTTCTATGGGAGAGGGGGGGGGGGGGGTCTGAATAGTGACTTGTTATACAAGACTTAGATCGGAAGGCTAACTGAAAAAAAACCTTATAAAATGACTTATTTTGACTATTCCAGTGATTTTCATTGGCCGCTTTGTATCAACAGGGTAAATCACTGGAAAAGTCATTTTAAAAGGCTGTTATCTAATTAGCGCATATCGTGGATTGTATATCTGGCTCGTGAACTAACGGACAGAACAGTAACATGCTCTGGACGTTTTTAAGACAGAACTGCCGATGGTCGCGCCCTCTGGCTACATTACTGTGCATCATGTGAGATGCTAATCATTGCTTCTGTTGTCTGGCTACATGTGAGATGCTAATCATTGCTTTTGTTGTCTGGCTACATGTGAGATGCTAATGCTTGCTTCTCTTGTCTGGCTACACGTGAGATTCTAAAAATAGGTATAAATATTACCAAAGTAAATCATAAAACAACCTTACAACGAGACACAGTGATAGACGACGTTTCGACTAAAAAACCTTCATCTGGAAAAGAAAAGGACAACAGCAGACACATCTTACATAGAAACACATCGTGGTGATAGGAAGGAAAAACAAGGGAAGACAGTAGAGAGGAGAGGACTCAGGAAGCAAAGATATGATAACTAGACAGGGAAAAATATAGTGTGAGAGGAAGGTGAAAGTAGTAAGTGAACAGAAAAAGTTGTAATAGATAAGATATAATGTAAATACAATTAAAATAAAAAGGTTAATGGAAATGACTTCGCTCGGTAGTAGTTTGCGGTGAAAATAGAGTTGGAACTGGAGACAACACGTTAAATAGTAAATTGTGGGATGTTACCACACGTTCAAGGAGGCAGAGGCAGAAAGATCATCTGCGGGCTATAAGAGACAATAATTCTAAATAATAAATAAGAGGCAATAAGTCCACAATCGCCCATGTGTTGCCAGGGCCCGAAAGGGGAGAAAAGAATAGCAATACTGTTTACCTTCCATGCATGTCGTAAAAGGCGACTAAAGAGGTTATGGGATGGAGTTGGCTGTCCCATCCCATATAGGGTCAGTGACCCAGAGCTATGCTGAAGTCGGATGTGTCATACCGAAAGGCACATATATCGCAGCAATGCTGTAAACCATGACACAACGCATTCCGTTCTCCGGACTACATCCTGCTAATCTGCAGGAGTTTGAGAACGAACAGCAGAAGAGGAAGAAGTCAACAATGAAGTTTGGATGAAATTGACATCCAACATCTTCTGTCTCATTCC
This sequence comes from Meghimatium bilineatum, assembly GCA_034231615.1. Classification (NCBI taxonomy): domain Eukaryota; kingdom Metazoa; phylum Mollusca; class Gastropoda; order Stylommatophora; family Philomycidae; genus Meghimatium; species Meghimatium bilineatum. The sequence goes on from CM067298.1 coordinate 7,469,684, forward strand.
TTGTTGGAACAATCTGAAAGACTTCATCATGTTCACCTGGTGATGTTTCCCTCCGACCTCTATATCTGCCTACCACTTGCTTGTCTCTTCTCGATTTTGCACTCAAGTAAGGTCTTCAAAAAGGTGCCATGTCCTTTAATTTGATCTTCACTGTGGACAGCTTGCTTGGTAGTTATGCTATTGAATTGGCCCCTATTACTCCGCAATAACTGCCCTCCCTGTACAGGGGAGCTCACTGATATCGTATTTTATGTGTTTCTAATTGTGAATCTCTGGATTCTTTAAAAAAAACCCAGAACAAACATATTATAATTTGCCCACGTTACATAGATCGCCGTACATTTGTGCGGTTTTTTTATGTCTTTAAAAAAAGCACGCAACATGGCTTGAGGATCACAGAATGTTCAAACAATGAAAGCTTGGAACTAAATTCGAGAACTACTTGTTATGCGCCTGGTTGATTACGGATTAGTACTCTCACGCGATGGTATTCATAATGTGACTGTCTGGAACGTGTGTTGAATGCAAGAATTTGTTCAGATCTTGGCAGTGTTAGAGGAATGATTGATGACTCATCAGTGCTGTGATTTTAGTAAACTTGGCAGTCATCGGCGTGGCACCAGAAGGACTGTGCATCTACGGGGTGCATTGTTACTGTTCTTTCAATTCCTGGGAATTACTAGCGATTAAGTATTATTTCCTATCGGTCCTATAGATAACGGCGGGTTGGAGTGTTTAAACACCCACTCGGAATCCGGAGAAAGTCAACTCCACACAAAATCAACTTTCTGGAACGACACAGTCAACTCCACTCAAAATCAACTTTTATGGGACGAGAAAATCAACTCCACACAAAATCAACTTTATGGAACGACACAGACAACTTCACACAAAATCAACTTTACGGAACCAGACAGTCACTTGCACATACAATCGACTTTTATGGAACGAGACAGTCAACTCCGCACAAAATGAACTTCATCGCATCTTACGGTATACATGACACGTCACAGTATCGATTTTCTGTGTTCCCCTATCAATCCGCGGCCACGAACGGACTGTAGATTTACTGAAGAACGTTAAGGATTGATATAGAAATGATATTCACTCCTGACGCAGACGACACTTCTGACTTAGATTTTAAGAGCCTCACAAAACATTCCCTCATAATTGTGCATGTTTCTGCAGATCTGCAACGATTGATCTTTCTCGCAAAGGGAGGAGGCGGGGGTAGTAACTTCTTTTTTTCCTTCATCTTCTTCTTGTTCGCAGTTTGACATGTCTACACGGCAAGTCCAGTTTTCTTAATAAATGCTGCTGTATTTGAAAGCTTCTCAGTGCTCCCATGCATCCTTCTGTGGATGTCTGTCTCTGTGGGGCAGTGTTTCTCCCTGAACTTGTTTAGTGTAATGCAGTCATGCATGATATGTACCGCTGCCTGCCCACATGGACACAGAAGTGATGGAACCAGTCTTAATCTATTTAAGTAGCTGTTTAATCAATTGTGTCTTGTTCTGTTTGGTAAGATGATAACTCGTTCAGCTCTGTCAAGAAAGTGGTAGCAGTCTTTTTGGTGGTCGACTGTCCTAAAGCTTTGATGTGGGGCATCTTTTCCACGACGGTCATTTCTTTCTTTTTTTTGCGCTCCAGTGTCGCTCCATCTTTTGCTACCATATCAGCCAAGTATTGTTGCGTGATATCATGGTTGCTGGTGCGCGTCTCGGCCGGGTATCCTAGAATTCAGCATCTGTGCTTGCTTGGAAGGGATTTGAATTCTCCTCGATGTAAGGAATTGCCGAACCAATCTTTGTTTCCACTTTGTTTTGAAAGCCCATAATTCCCCACTTCAAGGAGTTGGCCTCATTGGGATTTAGGACATATTTAAGTGATATATTTCTTTTCTAAATTGTGTTTTCATTGTTGATACTCTGAACACCTCTCTGTTCCTGGCAAGAGTTCCTGCATTGGCCAGCGAAGTTTGCAAATATTCTTGAAAGTCGCTGGTCCATCACTTCTCTTGTCTGGCACTCTGACCTCTAGAATCAGCCTTTCGATACCATTATATCGCTTTAAGTGTTAAAAATATTGTACCTTCCTTATTTTTACAACATATTGCATAGAAATTACATATAAAATATTGTTGATCATTACAACTGGTTGAAAATTACAAATAAAACTGTTGATAATTTCTGCTGGTTCCAATGTTCAAACAATATCAGAAAGTCTGGTATTTTCTTTCAGTACATGATCATGAGTTACTCATCGCAAAGTTCAAGTCAAAGATACAAAAAGACAGTGAAAACTTCAATGATTACCAGATACGATATGACGTCAATATCGAAAGAATGCAACATCGACATTCAAAACAAATTCGAAAAACTACTAGAAATACAAGAAGAATACACTCCAAATGAACTTGAAAACAAAATAAGTGACATTTTCAATTACTGTGCAAAAAACATGCTACACAAAAAGAGTAGGAAGAAGACAGAGTATATATCAGAAGAAACGATGAGCATTATCCAAGAAAGAAGACACATAAAAAATAGTAGTAAAAACAGAACAAATTATAGAATCCTGACAAGCAAAACTACATAAACAAAATATGCCTGGAAATAGATGGGCAGAAAAGCCAAGGTAGCAGTAAAACAATGTTCGAAAATGTACGACACCTAAGAGGCAGCAAACCTCAACCATCATTAAAAGTGCTGAAAGATAAACAAGGAAACATACTAACAGAAGGGAAGCATATCTTACATAGATGGAAGGAATACTGCAGTGAGATGTATAATGACCCAAGAAAAACAAAAAACAGAACAATAAACGAATATGAAAAGGAGCCAGAACCCACAAAGGAAGAAGTAAGATACGCAATAGAAAGTTTAAAGAAAGAAAAAGGCCCCAGGCAATGATGTCTTATTACAGAAATGATACACACATGGGGCGAGGCCAGAATCAAGATTTACCACAAACTATGCTGCAAAATATAGGAAAGCGGCACATGGCCGGATGAATGGAAATAAATCATTATATATACCCCTCCCAAAAAAGGCGACCTTCAGATTTGCTCTAACTACCGAACTATATGTGCATGCATCTGAGCTGAAGTCTTCGTGAGTGTATTCGCCGTCACATTGTTTGAAAAATGGCGGCCAATATCAAGCGGCCTAAACGAGGTGGCTCAAAAAGGAAAAGTCACCGGGCGGGTGCTAAACGAACGAGATCGAAAACAGCTAGGCTAGGAATTAAAAACGTGCGTGTTCTGTTTTGGAATGTGGCCAGTGTACACAAGCGTAGACCAGAGATAGAAAAGATGTGTTATGAGGCTGACGTCATTGTATTGCAAGAAACACAGCTAGGTGAAAGTGGTAATATCAGGATAGCCGGATTTCAGTGTTTCTATAACAGGCGACATCTTGGACAGGTAATCTTAGTATGCGAGGGATTTAGTGTATGCGAGGTTGACATGTCCAAGTGGGATAGCGACAATATCCAGTTACAGGCAGTGAGGGTCCAGAGTGTCCAGCACCCAATCATGGTTGTAAATGTGTATGCCTGCAACACGAGCATTGATTCTCAGGTTTGGAGAATCCTAGGGGAGATAATGGAACAGGAAAAGCAGATCCTCTTCTGAGGTGACTTCAATGCGAAAGGTACATCATGGGGCAATAGTGCTTCGAACAAACAGGGAAGAGAGCTTGAGGAGGCCCTGACAGATACAGACTTGGTGTGCCTTAACGATGGCCGTATGACAAGGATGGCAAGCAGGGATGGTGATGATGATAGCGCTATAGATCTGGCATTGGTGTCATCAGCTTCTGTGGCTACCTGCAAATGAGACGTGCTGGGGCATCATGGCAGTGACCACATCCCTGTGGAACAACATGTGTTGTTCTCTTAAAAAATGACAAATGTAAGCAGATAAGGCCAAAGGTAAGATCCTTTAAGTATGATCGCAGAGGAGTGGATGTTGTGAGCAGAATTCGACAAGACAAACGTAAGGCTAAAGTCGTGGGAAATCAGTTGTGGGATAGGCCCCCCTGGTGGAACGAAGAGGTTCAAAGGGCATGGATCGAGAAATGGAAAGCAGTAGCACTATGGCAAAGAGCAAGGAAACGTGTTGCGGCTCAGCCCATGGATGTCGCACAATGGAAGCGGAAGAAAGATATCTCAGTCAAAACATTCAAAGATATTGCAAAGTCAGCAGAGACGTCTTCTTCTTCTTCTTTCGTTCACTTGAAACATGTCTATATCTGTAATTCTGTCTCCTTAATAAAACTCACTGTCTTTTGTAGTTCATACAGTGTCCCATAGAGCTTTGATTCCAGTGTTGTTTCCTCTGGCCAATATGTAAGCCTCAGCGTTTCATGCTCAGAACACTCTTGAAGTATATGTTCGGCACTCTGTGCTGCCTGTCCACATGTACACATGGCCGTGTTGCTAATCTTGAACTTTGTATACATGTTACTGCGGAGTCGGTTGTGTCCCGTTCTGAGACGTAGAATTATAACTTGCTCTGATCTGTTCATAATGTGATAGTCATCTTGTGTTGGCGTTTGTGGCTTTCTTATTGACTTGATCATCTGTTTTTATCTGATGGTAGGTGATTGGTATATCTGGTTGGTCTTCGGCAGCACCTTCCTTAGCCAGTTGGTCTGCTTTTTCATTTCCTGGTATTCCACAGTGTGAGGGTATCCACTGCATGGTTACCCTATACTGGTAAGACAATTCGCTAAGTAGTTTTTTCAAGTCTGTTAGTTTTCCAGACTTGAGAGCTTGAAGCACTGACCTTGCATCTGTCAGGAATACCACAGGCTGTATGCCAGAGTTGGAGTTCAGCAGTTTTTTAGCTACCACACTAATTGCCTTGATTTCTGCATCATAATTATTGCAGAATTTTCCCGTCGGTGTTCTGATTGTATCTCTAGGCTTGTGTGGATATTCTATATATACACCTGCACCTCCATTCCTCACAGCATTCTGTGTTGACCCATCTGTGTACACTCTGACCCATATATCTTGTGGATATTCCTCGTCCAGGAAACTGAGGGTGACTGTCACTCGCTGCACACTGTTCTGTTCGTCCTCTCTTAGTATTCCTTTCACATGGGTCTGAATGTATATTGGCATTCCATGGCTTTCATTCCACGGGGTTTGTTCTGGTACATAACTTAAGGGGCTGTCAACTTCAGGTAGGTCTGTAAGTTGTCTATGGAGTCGTTTAGCTTGATGGATAAAGCTGCTCCTTTTCAGTCGCCCCATTGCTAGATTTTGGAATCTTTCCTTCATTGGATGACTTGGCATACACTGGAACTTTTCTGCTTGAATTATTACTTTTGTGTCTCTGCGTTCGCCAAGTATTTGCATTCTTCCCATTTTCTGCATCTCTGCCTATAGGTGTTGATTTCATTGCTCCCAACATTATTCTAAGTGCCTGGTTTTGCACTTTATCTAGATCTTGTAATGTGGTGTTTGATGCAGGACACCACGCAGCTGAACCATATTCCAGGTGTGGTCTTATGCCTTGCTGATAAACTTTACTAAGTATATTTCCACTGGCTCCCCATGTGGTTCCACTTAGTATTCTCAGGATAGCTAACGTCCTCCTGGCTTTTGTTGAAATGATATGATTAGAAACCTGGGAATTGCAGCAAGAGTAAAGCTACTGCAGGTCTTTACCACAAGTTCGTCCACAGGTAATGCACCACATGCGTGGAGAGAAGCAATAATGATACCACCCCTCAAATCAGGAAAAGATGGCAACACAGTCTCCATCTACAGGCCCATCAGCCTCACAAGCTGTCTATGTAAAACAATTGAGCGCGCTATCAATCTTAGGATGCAGTGGTACATTGAAAGTGAAAACATTCTGGTATCACAGCAAGCAGGTTTCAGACAGTGCTACTCTACTGAAGATCAGGCAACTTACCTCTCCCAAGAGATTGAGAATGCCTTCCAAGAAAATAAACGGGTACTAGCAGCATGAATAGACCTCAGGAACGCATTTGATAAGGTCTGGAAAGAAGGGCTCCTAAGGAAATTGCGAAATTGCAGGGTTAGCTCAAGAATGTATAAATGGGTAAAAGCATACCTGCATAATAGAAGAGCCAGGGTACAATTAGATGGTCGCAAGAGCAAGAAAGTTCTACTGCGTCATAGAGTCCCCCAAGGAGGAGTCCTGTCACCCACACTTTTCTTGGTTTACATCAATGACCTAGTTGCTGAACTACCACACGGGATCAAAGTGGCAATGTATGCTGACGACCTGGTGATCTGGTGCACGGAAGAACATGCAACAGTGGCCACTAAACAAATACAAAGAGCTATCGATGCCCTAACCTTATGGGCAAATAGATGGTGCGTCAGCATTAACACAGATAAGTGCAGCACTACACTCTTTACCCTCTCACCAAAACAAAAAGCTGGTCATATCAGGATAAATGGAGATCTCTTGAAAGAAGACAAACAACCCACATAACTCGGAGTTACTTTTGATGATACGCTGACATGGAAGCAGCACATAAACAAAGCAACAACAAAAGCAGAGGCGTCAAAATGGGATGAATTTTGCCAGGAGATCACAGGCGAAAAGTCACTAAAATTGTTTTGGCGGTTACACAAGTCCATGAATGGTCTGACAAGACGCGTGACTATTGCCGATTTCCAGAGCGACGATACCGTCTGGCAGAAGACGGACGAGACAAAAGGTGCGGCGTTCCTGGCACACTACACCGCACAAATTTGGAGGCATATCAAGAAATCAGGAAAACGATCACAGACACGTGTAAGAACTTGAGCATGGAAAACCATGTGCTAATCACAGTTGAAGAAATCAGGAAGGCACTGAAAAGTACAAAAAATACAGCACCAGGGCCAGATGGCATTAGATACGATGACATTAGTCGAAGAACGGATGAGGAGTTGGGAGAGTTGGCGGACATGTTCAATAATAGCCTTCTAAAGGGCACAGTGAAAGAAGACTGGTTGCACAGCTATTTAGTTCCACTACACAAACCTGGGAAGGACCACACCAGGATACATGGCTACAGAATAATAACTATGCAGAATACGATTGGCAAGCTTGTGGAAAAAAATTGTGGCCCGGAAGGTATCGTGTTATCTTGAAAGAAATAAGTGTTTACCAACATTGTTAGGAGGATATCGTCCAGGAAAGAAGACATGGCAGAATGCAGTCATATTTGCGCAGGATGTTTTTGAGGGGTTCGATTCGCGCATGGAGACATGTGCGGTCGCAATAGACCTTGAGGATGCGTATAATAGGGTGTCCTTGGATATCTTGATGCACCAGCTGTTAAATCTTGCAGTTAATCCTTTTGTCGTGCGTTGGGTTGGCGCCGCCCTGATGCACAGGGTTGTAGTTCTTAAGTGTGGTAACTGGATATCTGCACCAACGGTTATTATCCCTGGTCTGCCACAGGGATCGCCTCTATCTCCTATACTTTTCAATGTATACACAGTACATATCGCTGGCAATCAAATCACAGGTGTTGGCAGAACGATGTCATATGCCGATGATATCCTGGTGTATAGACAGGGCAGAAATCGAGAAGAGTGCGTCGTGGAACTACAGAAGGAGCTGGACAGACTGACAAATTGGTGTCGAAATACGGGAGCAGTGGTTAATCCGTCTAAGGCATTCGTGACGTGGTTTTCCTTGAACAATCACATGGTAAAGACACCCATGCCACAAGTTTCGTTGTCCGGGAAATGTTTAGAAAGAACTAGCACAACGAGATATCTGGGTGTGTTTTTTGACAGTAGCCCGAGTTTCAGGGAACATGTTAACCATATTATCATAAAGGCAGGCAAAGGCTTAGCAGCAATGAAGGTTATGGCTGTTGCGCAGTGTGAGCAGAGATTGTTATATCTTTTGTACGAGGGTTTGGTTGTGGCTGTGGTGGAATATGCACTGGCAATTCTGACTCTTAGTCAAACTCAGATCGAAAGACTGGATAGAGTCCAGAATGCAGCAATGCGTATCATTCTGGGATGCACAAGAGACACATCGACAAGAGCTATGCGGTACCTACTTGACTGCCCAACAGCAGTAAGAAGGTACAAGCGGGTCTCATTCGCGAACAGTGGATTGAGGCCTTGAGAAAGGCGAGCTTGAAAGTTGTTACATTTATTTTCGTGCCGGGACATGTGGGCGTTCGAGGCAATGAAAGAGCGGATCAACTGGCATCGTACGCGATTGTGGCACAGGGCGATGGGGCAATGGATCGCGCTGACATTTTGAACTCCTTAAGAGATATAACACGCGAGAGTGAGACTAATGTGGATGATGATTCCTTTTCAATGGCTGGGATTAAAGATCAGGGATTGAAATGCGGTGTTGCTAGAGGTGAGCACTTTGGAGGGCGCAGAAGAATGATGGTCAACCAGCATAGGATCGATATTGTCAGCAGAAGTGTGATGGAGGATACACTGAAGGAGAGATCGGAGCAACTATGGATGTGTCCAGTTTGCAGTGATGATGATCCGACGACTAACTAACTAACTAACCGAACTATAGCCCTTATAAGTCAAGCAAGTAAAATAATGTTAAACATCATAATTCAAAGAATCAAACAGAAATTAGAGACGGAGATAAACGAAACACAGGCTGGTTTCAGATCGGGCAGAGGAACAAGAGATCACATCCATAACATGGGATTGATCATAGAAAAGTGTAGGGAATTTTCAACTGACCTGCACATGTGTTTCATAGATTACTCAAAAGCGTTCGACTGCGTCCAACACCAGCAACTATGGGAGATAATGAACACCATGGGTTTCCCAAGACATCTGATTCATCTATTAGAGGAACTTTACCAAGATCAAAAGGCTGCAGTGACGTTAGAGGACGATCTCTCAGAGTGGTTTGAGGTACAAAGTGGAGTAAGGCAGGGATGCACACTCTCCCCATATCTGTTCAACATCTACGCAGAAAGTATAATAAGGAACGTGAGAGAAGACATACACAACACTGACTACCACGCTTTAAACATAGGTGGATTCCTAATCCCGAAACTACGCTACGCTACGCAGACGACACAGTGCTTCTTTCAAATTATATAAAGGGATTGGAAGAACTAATCAAGAACACAAAGAAATATAGCGAAGCACAAAATTTGTATTTAAACACGCAGAAAACAAAAATCATGCCAACAGATATAACAACACAACAACCACAAATTAGAATAGACAATACCGAGATAGAATGTGTGGATAAATTTGAATACCTTGGAGCAAACATCAACGATGCATGAGACTGCATGGCAGAAATAAGGAAGAGATTGGCAATGGCATATTTCAAAATAACACGGCTGAAAAACATATGGAACAACAACAAAATAGAAACGAAAGTGCTAATGTTAGGAACTTTTATTTTTCCGGTTGCAACATACGGCTGTGAAACATGGACCCTAAGTAAAACAGCGGCAAAGAAGATCAACGCCTTGGAGCTGAAATGCTACCGAAAGATACTTAGAATATCATGGAAGGATAAAATCAGAAACTCAGATATTATAAACACATTGAAGATTCCAGAGTGTTGGTTACTAAACACAATAACAAAAAGAAAACTACGCCTGTTTGGTCATATAAAGAGACATAACTGTTTAGAGAGACAAATAATGGAGGGAAGAGTACCTGGAAAAAGGAAAATGGCAAACCAAGAAGACGATGGACTGACGACATTAAAGATAACATGAATACATCGCTAGAAAATGCAAGCCACATCGCCCAAGACAGAGAGAGGTTCAGAGAATTCATTGGGAAGACAACGTTCTGGAAGGTATACGTCACATGACACCAGACATATAAAACATATGATAGGGTATAAGATACTAGCCTGGAAATAGATTTAAACATTGAATACTACATTCAATTTTCCTAAATTCACTTTGTTGAACATCCAGTATCCGCTGAAGACGGATGTGTCGGGCCATTGGCGCAAATAAAACGGCGACACAACGCATTTCCTTTCTCTGCACTACATCCTGCTGGAAATCTAGTAGAATAATGGTCCTGCTACAAGAGAATTCAGCGGGAGTTTGAGAATGAACGCTGAAGAAAAAGAACATCGAGTTTGAAGCGACTCGCGAGAGTGCGTAAAGGAGAAGCAAAAAACGTGACCTGCAATGCATATCGTAAGAGGTGAATAAGATTTTCGTGGCAGTGTTGATTATTATATCACATAAAATGTCAAACTTCAGTGTTTAATTTAAATGTCGTGGATCGAACTGCCACGCCATTGCAACCAAGCTATAATCATGACAAAATGCATTTCGTTCTCCAGATTGCATCTTGCTAGTGTGTTTTACGTCATGCTAATGTGTTTTACGTCATGCTAATGTGTTTTACGTCATGCTAATGTGTATTACGTCATACTAATGTGCAGTAGTTTGAGACGAACGCAGAAAAAGAAACTATAAAAATATAAAAATAAAAAAGCTCCATTATGTTCTAAACATCATCTCTTCGTGAAGTGCACAATAATGAAGTGCTATTCATGAAGTGCTATTAATAACGCTAGTGTGGCGTCGATTTCCGTTGCTCATACGTTTTTGAAGCTGCCAATAGAATTCTAAACATTCATCTGTAAACACATCAATTATATCATACTTGTTTGTTTATGTTTGTCGATGATTCTCATCCTTATGACATACATGGGTCTATGTATCGTTATTTCCGTTACAGTAAAGGTGAGGATGGGTCCCACGGTAGCAACCTACCCTCGGGGATGAAGATAACTCTTCATGTACTTAGCCGCACCAACTATTAGGTACGGAGGCCAGTTCCCTTTCTTGCTGACTTTACGTCCCCTAACGCATGTGTCATTTACTCATTTACAGCTGAGTCGACTGGGGGAGTGCTCGTGTCAACCTAGAAATCACAACCCGAAATTTTTTGGTTTGTCATGATGTGGTTTTGAACCAGGCACGCTGTAACCCGGTGATAGTAAGATTATCATCTAGGCTACCACGCTTATTTCCCTTACTTCCATCGATACATGCTTTTTAAGCACACATTTGTGTTTTGTGAAGCTGTCTTTGTTTTTCGTATTTTATTTCGTATTTGTTCTGTGCTTCTTACATCTAATATTATCGGTGTTGCAATGTATATTAATGTAGATATTAGTTGGAACAACTGACAGAATGTATAACTATGGACATTTTTCTTTCCGCCTGTTATTTTCCGTCTGATGTAATTAGCGTTTCCTTGTATATTAAGGTAGGTCTTTTAAAGTGAAAAACTGGGAACATCTATAATAAAATGCAATTATCTTTCACTGCGATATTTTCATCTAATGCAATCAGTTTTTGCATATAAAAGTAGGTCTAATGTTGTAATACTTGGGAAATATACAATAATATAAAATTCTATTTCTCTGCAATTTTTCCATATAATGTAATGAGTTTGTCCATATAAAGGTAGGTCTATTGTTAAAAAAACTGGGAAAATCTACAATGATATGGAATTATAACATCATGAGAAGTCACTAACATTCGCAGGACGTACATCGGCCTCGGACTTACAATGAAGGAAGACAGAAGAGGCAATGGCATATTTCAAAATAACACGGCTGAAAAACATATGGAACAACAACAAAATAGAAACGAAAGTGCTAATGTTAGGAACTTTTATTTTTCCGGTTGCAACATACGGCTGTGAAACATGGACCCTAAGTAAAACAGCGGCAAAGAAGATCAACGCCTTGGAGCTGAAATGCTACCGAAAGATACTTAGAATATCATGGAAGGATAAAATCAGAAACTCAGATATTATAAACACATTGAAGATTCCAGAGTGTTGGTTACTAAACACAATAACAAAAAGAAAACTACGCCTGTTTGGTCATATAAAGAGACATAACTGTTTAGAGAGACAAATAATGGAGGGAAGAGTACCTGGAAAAAGGAAAATGGCAAACCAAGAAGACGATGGACTGACGACATTAAAGATAACATGAATACATCGCTAGAAAATGCAAGCCACATCGCCCAAGACAGAGAGAGGTTCAGAGAATTCATTGGGAAGACAACGTTCTGGAAGGTATACGTCACATGACACCAGACATATAAAACATATGATAGGGTATAAGATACTAGCCTGGAAATAGATTTAAACATTGAATACTACATTCAATTTTCCTAAATTCACTTTGTTGAACATCCAGTATCCGCTGAAGACGGATGTGTCGGGCCATTGGCGCAAATAAAACGGCGACACAACGCATTTCCTTTCTCTGCACTACATCCTGCTGGAAATCTAGTAGAATAATGGTCCTGCTACAAGAGAATTCAGCGGGAGTTTGAGAATGAACGCTGAAGAAAAAGAACATCGAGTTTGAAGCGACTCGCGAGAGTGCGTAAAGGAGAAGCAAAAAACGTGACCTGCAATGCATATCGTAAGAGGTGAATAAGATTTTCGTGGCAGTGTTGATTATTATATCACATAAAATGTCAAACTTCAGTGTTTAATTTAAATGTCGTGGATCGAACTGCCACGCCATTGCAACCAAGCTATAATCATGACAAAATGCATTTCGTTCTCCAGATTGCATCTTGCTAGTGTGTTTTACGTCATGCTAATGTGTTTTACGTCATGCTAATGTGTTTTACGTCATGCTAATGTGTATTACGTCATACTAATGTGCAGTAGTTTGAGACGAACGCAGAAAAAGAAACTATAAAAATATAAAAATAAAAAAGCTCCATTATGTTCTAAACATCATCTCTTCGTGAAGTGCACAATAATGAAGTGCTATTCATGAAGTGCTATTAATAACGCTAGTGTGGCGTCGATTTCCGTTGCTCATACGTTTTTGAAGCTGCCAATAGAATTCTAAACATTCATCTGTAAACACATCAATTATATCATACTTGTTTGTTTATGTTTGTCGATGATTCTCATCCTTATGACATACATGGGTCTATGTATCGTTATTTCCGTTACAGTAAAGGTGAGGATGGGTCCCACGGTAGCAACCTACCCTCGGGGATGAAGATAACTCTTCATGTACTTAGCCGCACCAACTATTAGGTACGGAGGCCAGTTCCCTTTCTTGCTGACTTTACGTCCCCTAACGCATGTGTCATTTACTCATTTACAGCTGAGTCGACTGGGGGAGTGCTCGTGTCAACCTAGAAATCACAACCCGAAATTTTTTGGTTTGTCATGATGTGGTTTTGAACCAGGCACGCTGTAACCCGGTGATAGTAAGATTATCATCTAGGCTACCACGCTTATTTCCCTTACTTCCATCGATACATGCTTTTTAAGCACACATTTGTGTTTTGTGAAGCTGTCTTTGTTTTTCGTATTTTATTTCGTATTTGTTCTGTGCTTCTTACATCTAATATTATCGGTGTTGCAATGTATATTAATGTAGATATTAGTTGGAACAACTGACAGAATGTATAACTATGGACATTTTTCTTTCCGCCTGTTATTTTCCGTCTGATGTAATTAGCGTTTCCTTGTATATTAAGGTAGGTCTTTTAAAGTGAAAAACTGGGAACATCTATAATAAAATGCAATTATCTTTCACTGCGATATTTTCATCTAATGCAATCAGTTTTTGCATATAAAAGTAGGTCTAATGTTGTAATACTTGGGAAATATACAATAATATAAAATTCTCTTTCTCTGCAATTTTTCCATATAATGTAATGAGTTTGTCCATATAAAGGTAGGTCTATTGTTAAAAAAACTGGGAAAATCTACAATGATATGGAATTATAACATCATGAGAAGTCACTAACATTCGCAGGACGTACATCGGCCTCGGACTTACAATGAAGGAAGACAGAATTCCGCGACAAAATAACGCTCAGAAGAATATTTATGAATGAATTGAAATCACAGACATAAATGCACAAGACCTGCAATCCTTGGAAAGTGACTGGCAAGCATGGAGAACTATGTGCCAAACTTAGCAAAAGAGGAACTGACTCACTGATATCAAGAGACCCGTTCCATCGAGGCCTGAATATCGATCGTCAATTAATCCTACGACGCCTTTCAGTAAAAGCAAAGAAAATACAATAAATAGATAAATATAATTTGTCCCTGATCATTAATAAATATAGTACCACTGCTTGTTTTTGTCAAGGAATGAACTTCTTCTTTACTGACGTATGTTCGTGGGCTGCCAGCATGACATTATGTGTATTGGAACATTTGGAACCATTAAGTTTACTTCATTTTATAATTTTTATTTCAATCAGATTATTGCAGGCACGTTCTGCTCATAATTTACAACACAGCTGCGGTCATTCCGTCTTTAAGACAGAACAATCGATTTTGATACATAAAACTCCACGATTTCATGTTTTGTTAATGTTAACATATCAGAAACGATAACTCTAGATGTTCTTTTAAACTTATATTTATATTTGTTATTTCCCCTTGTTCGCTTCCACACTTCATTTGTTCAAACATTACCAGAACACAAGTGGGATACACTGAAACTTTCAAGTGCTAGGCTTCATAATATCATGTCAATATAAGAATTATTTAATGGAAAGTGACATTAGATTTACCCTCTAGGTTTTTCTATATAGGTATATCACTATCATATTTCAACCGTCGATGTTGCTTGGTGTATTCAGGTTATTCGTTCAGTCTCTTTCACTGTATATTAGACGCCATGACAATTCCTGATTTACATTACAGTTAAATTCCTTTCCTAGATAGAAAGGGTTGGGGGGGGGGGGGGGGTATAGGATATATATATATATATGGGGGTATAGGATATATATATATATATATAATATATATATATATATATATATAGGATAGGTATATAAGAGTGTATAGGATATTTCCTTATAGTTAGTGGGATCCAATTTAACTAAGTAGGTCATGATCCTATTTGGTCCCACCACTACTATCTATCTGACGTATGTCTCCACGTGTCTGCTTGAATATAGACAGCTGCGTTACCCCCCCCCCCTCCGGGCAAAGACCTTAGATAATCTGTTGAACAAAGAAAAAATACTCAGCAAAGATAATTCATCCCTACTGTACACACAACTGCTGATTGAGAACTGCTGATTGAGAACTGCTGATTGAGAACTGCTGATTGAGAATTGCTGATGGAGAACTGCTGATTGAGAACTGCTGATGGAACAGGTCGTATTATCGACAACCACTTTAAGTCCCGAGTTGGAAATGCCCCGTACTGGATTGAGAGCGCTTCAGAACGGTAACTGATAAGGGACCAGAACTGACTCAGGAAACATGGGCAAACTACTGAGACGTAAACAAAGTCAAAAAAACTCGGATATCGAAGACATGAATATGACACTGGGTAGCTTGTGCAGAACTGAGAGATCGATAGAAGGATGGATGGATGGATTGGTGGCAGGTCTGTAGGTAGATTAGATGGATTATATGGATTAAATTGGATTGACTTCACTTGGATTGGCGTTGCTTGGAATGGCCTGGTTTGAATTTAGTTAGATAGAAAAACAGACAGACAGACAGACAGATAGGCAAGCAGGCAGGCAGACAGACAGACAAACAGATAGATAGATCGGGTGTGTAAACAAGCATGATTATTTCATTCGTTTGCTAAACTCTTTGAACGGATCTTACCTTTTCGATTTAACATTATCAATATTTCTCAAGTAGATCTTCACAATTATTTCTCATCTTATTAGGTTATCAAGTAGATCTTCACAATTATTTCTCATCTTATTAGGTTATCAAGTAGATCTTCACAATTATTTCTCATCTTTTTAGGTTATCAAGTAGATCTTCACAATTATCTCTCATCTTATTAGGTTATCAAGTAGATCTTCACAATTATTTCTCATCTTATTAGATGGTCTTTATTGTCATCCGTGGCATCCGTCGTCTATTTAGCCAAACTTCAGTCAACAGTTGTGTTGTCAATAGACTGCAGCAAAATTGTGCAACGTATGAGTAAATATTGAACATTATGAACAGTGTTAGATAACAGTTTTTACTTTCAACAACAATAATACACAGGATTGTCGTTTCAACTTCAAGATAAATCTGGACAACAAAGTCTCTCCATGGCACAATGCCAGGGAAGATGAGAGGAGACTATATGTTGATCATTCAGCTTGATCTCTCGCTCTTCTCCCTTCTCTTCTCTCTTCTCTTCTCTCCTCTTCTCTTCTCTTGTCTTCCCTGCTCTACTTACCGTGTTAACTATAAAGGGAAAGTAATAACAATACATTTGGAACACGGCAAGCAGCAGAAACTGCCGGATCAACAGAGTTGTGGTCTATTTGTTCACCCTGTGCCCTCTGGCTTTGTCTGCTCTGCCGCACAATTTGGTTTTAGGTTTCATTTACTGGTCCTGTGATAAGAATTATATTCCCACATATGAGCGAGTTCCTCCGCCCGAAGCCGGTCATACAATGTCGTTCTATGTAATTCTATTATATACACCATTTCTGCAATTTCTAATATTTTTATATTTCTTGTGTATTATTTTCTATCGCCAGATTTGCTTTTTGGAAGCTGTCAGAATATATTTAGCCGGAATCAGTACCGCGAGAGCAAGTACTCTCTTGGTACAACTGAGATAGAGAAACTCGAGAGTGAAATACGCCGGTTGATCAAGGCTGGTTTTACCTGGAAGGACGCTTACACGCAGTGTACACTTCAGAACACCCTGTTAGAGTTCAGCCATGGACGGACGTTTAATAGGAAACTATGTGAGGATGCTTTGATAGCCACAGATTGGACACAAGCAGTTAACAGTCAGATTGCCAAAGTGCTTCTTCAAGTTTTGGAATCGGAAGGTTTGGACCTAGATGATATTGCACTCTCCCAAAATGAGTTGGAGCGAGGTGCCGATCTACTTAATTCCAACAAGCGTGATGAAATCGTTCAAGTTCATAAGTACTTTGATAAATCTACAGGCCAACTGAAACGAGATCCCTACTTTGATTACAACATCTACCAGAATGAAGACAACGATCCGTACTCCACATATGACCCTCGGAGCGTGCTCCCACGAGACGATAATACTGAGGACACGGAACAGTTCTTCGATAACGCTGATCGTATGCCTAACATTGAACCAATGACAGACAATATTCCTGACAACAATGATATAGAAGAATTTCAGAAAGATGTCGAAATGCAAGATGAAAAAGGTAAGCCTCCTGTATAATATATACCAATAATCATTAAAAACGCATCAAACGCATGATCTATTTTCACCCTTGAAATGTTTATTTCAGTGAGAGATTTTCAAACCACGTGACTGTGTACGGGTTATCTTTCATGTTTTCACGTTTTATTGCCATGGTGTATTCCAATTTTGCTTGCTTCATGTGAAAAACATGAAATTGCTGAATTCTGGTCATATTACTAGTCAAATCAAGGTGAAATTTGGCATACACATTTATAAAGTTTTAGGTAGTAAAACGCCATCTTTTGTTTTCATCGAAAGGAAGTGGTTTGGCAGTATGTGGAGGTGTGGTATGGGCGATGCATCAACTTTCGTCACAAGAGCGATGGAAGACTGTTGGTATTTGAGGTGTGGTATGGGCGATGCATCAACTTTCGTCACAAGAGCGATGGAAGACTGTTGGTATTTGAGGTGTGGTATGGGCGATGCATCAACTTTCGTCACAAGAGCGATGGAAGACTGTTGGTATTTGAGGTGTGGTATGGGCGATGCATCAACTTTCGTCACAAGAGCGATGGAAGACTGTTGGTATATGGAGGTGTGGTAGGGTGACCAGAGAAGTTTACAGACATTTTAATTGTGACCAGTCCACTATAGCGAGACTAAATAAGAGATTTGTGACTACAAGTACAACCAATGACCGTCCAAGACCCCGGCCAACCTTAGCTGAAGACCGCCAAATTCAATCGAGCAATCATTGCAGAATGGGATCTCAACCCCAAATATTACTAAACCTATCTAACTCTGTGATTTCATATTTCGTCTTCTGTTCCCATAGTTTTTTTCTAAAATATATGAATTTGTAATAAGACACCTGGTCGATCATTCGAATGAAAACATGATACAATCAAAAATATCAAAGACATACATCTCTAAGTATAGACTGGTGTAATGAACGAGGTCATGTGCAAACAATTTATGCGTCTATGCAACCATAAAAAGAGATGGATCTATTTTGAGTTTTCTATTGATGCCATTAATGCAAGAAAGTATTCCCTGGAACAAAATCAAAGTTTCTCAGTCAAATAGATATGATGATGGTGTTTTCTCAAGCTGAAAATGATGGCATAATAAATGTTATGCTAGACTTGATCTTTCTGTTCTTTACAATTATTAACCATAAGTTATATTTATCTGAATATATTCACGTGGTTAAACAGAAATATTGTGGAGGGATTCATCAAGATCTGTCTCCAGAATATTACTTATGAAATATTACTTATGAAATATTACTTATGAAATATTACTTATGAAATATTACTTATGAAATATTACTTATGAAATATTACTTATGAAATATTACTTATGAAATATTACTTATGAAATATTACTTATGAAATATTACTTATGAAATATTACTTATGAAATATTACTTATGAAATATTACTTATGAAATATTACTTATGAAATATTGCTTATGAAATATTACTTATAAATTACGCGAGGTAAATTTGGGTAAAGAAATGATGGAATTTCAGGCAGATTTCACAAATTAAGCGCTGATGAGAACTTCTTTCCTGCAAGAGTTTAATATGTTTGAACAGTATCAGACGATCTGAGATGTCGTTTAATAGGAATAGATCATCTGTATGTTGGCGAAAGGTATATAAAGAATATATTTTGAATTAATGTGTAGTATTGCATTGATTCCGGGAAGGAATGAATACCCACTCCATCTGCATTACGTAATACCTTCTCTGTGATTACATCACTCAACATAGGTTCCAGGGATACAAATCTAGTGGATGTAATGGCTTCAGACGTCATTTCACTCGATGACGCTAACGCTGTAGTGAATGATGTAAAAATTTACACTGTTAGGATCAGTCATTTGTCATTAAAGGTGAGCTTGGGATTTTTCCTCACGGTGAGATGGGAACCCTGTCAAAGGCTCCAGTGGCGTCTTTACTAATCCTACGAGAAGTCTTACGATGGAGATAAATGTTGTCACGGAAACACTGTCAGGGCTGACGTCACATGACTATTCTCATGTATGCTGAGTGACTCAATGAACGTGATTCACAAATATGAAGCTGGAGCTATCCTTCACCGATGGATGGATGGAGTTATTGTCACAACCTATGAACAGAAACCATTACCTTTATATTCGTACTTAGACATGAGGGTGTTTAGGGTAATGAGCTGACCGATTCACTGGCGAGCATGACCACATGTCAACAAGTACGTTAATGGATAATCAATGATGATGATAACCTGCAGTCATAACTTAGAACTTCTACGTATTATAGTTTCTTGTATAGACTTCTATGTATCATAGTTTCTTGTATAGACTTCTACGTATCATAGTTTCTTGTATAGACTTACTACGTATCATAATTTCTTGTATAGACTTACTACGTATCATAATTTCTTGTATAGACTTCTATGTATCATAGTGTACGCCGACGGATTTCTGTGTGATCTGTAATGAGTCTTCATATCGCTTTCTTTACCTACGTAACGCTTACCATCATTAATCTCCATATATAATAATATCTTTATTAGGCAGCGGTCTTGAACACCCACCACCTTAACTACCCAATAAATCTATGATTACATCCGAATAGTATCAACACCAGGAATACCATTTCTCTCATGAACAATGGTATTCATTATTGTGTAATCCCATCTGATGTTCGTCAATGATTCTAAGACAAATTGTGTGCACGTGATTCAGCCTCCTTACCTATGGTCTGTATACAGCAATGTTGCCAGATAGTGTACATTGAATATAGTCAAAATTTCATAATAAATATTGCTAAAGTTGGCCAAATTCTTAACTGTTCCCACAAATTTTAAATTAACAAAAAATATTAAACAGACACAAACATAAATTATTTCATGGTCACTGTCATTTTAAGATGGCAAATGTTACGAAATGTGACCAAGACATTGCCAAATTTTGGCAACCTTAATATATGTCCATGTTTCACTACAATATAACTGTATTGGAAGTACCATTGTTCTAATACACACAGTTGTGGTTATGGACTGACAACTGACTCCTGAAAATCTCATAGTAGCTAAGTTTCCCGTGCAGATTACGAGAAGCATGCATGTTGATATTTGTGCTATCTTTAGCTTCGTTATGTGCTGCTGGTTCCCATTCTACTACTACCTAGCTTGAAGTGTCATAACAAATGAGGACTGACTAAATGCAGTAGTGATATGTTTCTGAATACAGATTGTATTAAATTAGTAATTTATCGCCTCAATATATAAAGAACCTCAGTGATTTATCGCCTCAATATATAAATAACCTTAGTGATTTATCGCCTCAATATATAAATAACATTAGTGAATTTATCGCCTCAATATATAAATAACCATAGTGATTTATCGCCTCAATATATAAATAACCTTATTGATTTATCGCCTCGATATATAAATAAACTTATTGATTTATCGCCTCGATATATAAATAACCTTAGTGATGTATCGCCTCAATATATAAATAACTTCAGTGATTTATTGCCTCAATATATAAATAACCTTATTGATTTATCGCCTCAATATATAAATAACCTTATTGATTTATCGCCTCGATATATAAATAACCTTAGTGATTTATCGCCTCGATATATAAATAACCTTATTGATGTATCGCCTCGATATATAAATAACCTTATTGATTTATCGCCTCGATATATAAATAACCTTATTGATTTATCGCCTCGATATATAAATAACCTTATTGATTTATCGCCTCGATATATAAATAACCTTATTGATTTATCGCCTCGATATATAAATAACCTTATTGAATTATCGCCTCGATATATAAATAAATAAATCATTTTGTTCATTTATCATTACATAATGTTTCTTGTCCTAATGTCTGTTCTAATGTACGCGTATACTACAACTTGCGTACTTAGTCTCCTCTGTTTACTTCTACAGCTCTTGATGATCCCAGCATGAAAGACATTATTGACAATTTATTTATAAGCTCTGAGGACCAACTCATGTTAGAGAAATTACTTGAAGGTTAGTTGAAGATGTTCGTTACGTATTTTCTATAGGCGTTTATCTTATTTGAGTGGACAATTACTTAGTGATAAGCATCAGGATAGTGGTTATTAGTATTTCCCCAAGTTATTAGTTGTGGAAAAGTGAATTGTCCCCAAATTTAATATGAGTTTATCACTCATGTACCTTGTACCAGGCAGTGGACTCTTGTACCAGGCAGTGGACTCTTGTATCAGTCAGTGGACACTCGCACCTTGTACCAGGCAGTGGACTCTTGTACCAGGCAGTGAACTTATGTACCAGGCAGTGGACTCTTGTACCAGGCAGTGAACTTATGTACCAGGCAATGAACTCTTGTACCAGGCAATGAACTCTTGTACCAGGCAGTGGACACTCGCACCTTGTACCAGGCAGTGGACTCTTGTACCAGGCAGTGAACTTATGTACCAGGCAGTGGACTCTTGAACCAGGCAGTGGACTCTTGAACCAGGCAGTGGACTCTTGAACCAGGCAATGAACTCTTGTACAAGGCAGTGGACACTCGCACCTTGTACAAGGCAGTGAACTTATGTACCAGGCAGTGGATACTCGCACCTTGTACCAGGCAGTGGATACTCGCTCCATGTACCAGGCAGTGAACTTATGTACCAGGCAGTGGACTCTTGTACCAGGCAGTGGACACTCGCACCTTGTACAAGGCAGTGAACTTATGTACCAGGCAGTGGACACTCGCACCTTGTACAAGGCAGTGAACTTATGTACCAGGCAGTGGACACTCGCACCTTGTACACGGCAGTGGACATTCGCACCTTGTACAAGGCAGTGAACTTATGTACCAGGCAATGGACACTCGCACCTTGTACAAGGCAGTGGACACTCGCACCTTGTACAAGGCAGTGAACTTATGTACCAGGCAGTGGACACTCGCACCTTGTACACGGCAGTGGACACTCGCACCTTGTACAAGGCAGTGAACTTATGTACCAGGCAGTGGACACTCGCACCTTGTACCAGGCAGTGAACTTATGTACCAGGCAGTGGACTCTCGCTCCTTGTACCAGGCAGTGAACTTATGTACCAGTTAGTGAACACTCGCACCTTTTACCAGGCAGTGAACTTATGTACCAGTTAGTGGACACTCGCACCTTGTACCAGGCAGTGAACTTATGTACCAGGCAGTGAACTTATGTACCAGGCAGTGGACACTCGCACCTTGTACCAGGCAGTGAACTTATGTACCAGTTAGTGGACACTCGCACCTTTTACCAGGCAGTGAACTTATGTACCAAGCAGTGGACACTCGCACCGTGTTCCAGGCAGTGAACTTATGTACCAGGCAGTGGACACTCGCATCTTGTACCAGGCAGTGAACTTATGTACTAGGCAGTGGACATTGACACCTTGTACAAGGCAGTGAACTTATGTACCAGGCAGTGGACACTCGCACCTTGTACCAGGCAGTGAA
This sequence comes from Meghimatium bilineatum, assembly GCA_034231615.1. Classification (NCBI taxonomy): domain Eukaryota; kingdom Metazoa; phylum Mollusca; class Gastropoda; order Stylommatophora; family Philomycidae; genus Meghimatium; species Meghimatium bilineatum. The sequence goes on from CM067298.1 coordinate 7,492,303, forward strand.
CTTATGCAACAGGCAGTGGACACTCGCACCTTGTACCAGGCAGTGAACTTATGTACCAGGCAGTGGACTCTTGAACCAGACAATGAACTCTTGTACCAGGCAGTGGACACTCGCACCTTGTACAAGGCAGTGAACTTATGTACCAGGCAGTGGACTCTTGAACCAGGTAATGAACTCTTGTACCAGGCAGTGGACACTCGCACCTTGTACAAGGCAGTGAACTTATGTACCAGGCAGTGGACACTCGCACCGTGTTCCAGGCAGTGAACTTATGTACCAGGCAGTGGACACTCGCACCTTGTACCAGGCAGTGAACTTATGTACCAGGCAGTGGACATTGGCACATTGTACAAGGCAGTGAACTTATGTACCAGGCAGTGGACACTCGCACCTTGTACCAGGCAGTGAACTTATGCAACAGGCAGTGGACACTCGCACCTTGTACAAGGCAGTGGACACTCGCACCTTGTACCAGGCAGTTGTGTCTTGTAACGTGTACCAGACAGCGGCCTCTTGTACATTGCACCAGACAGTTGACTTTTGTACCTTGAACCAGGCAATTGACCTTTGTACCTTGTACGAGGTTGTGAATTATTGTACCTTGTACCAGGAAGTGGACTTGTACCTTGTACCAGGCAGTGGACTAGTACCTTGTACCTGGCAGTTGACTATTGCATCAGATCAAGGACCATTGTACCTCCCAAACTACGGAGACAATTCGAATTGGCCAACCACGCGTGACTAATCACGAAGTGACCAACCACGGGTGTCTAACCATAGAGTGGTCAACCACAGGTTACTAACCACGTAGTGATTATCCACGAGTGTCTAACAAGAGCGGCCAACCATGGGTGAGTAATCACGTAGTGGCTAACCGCGGATGTGCAACCACGGAATGACCAACCAGGGGCGACAACCACGGAGTTTCCAACTACAGAGTTTCAAACCACTGGTGTCTAACCACGGACTGGCCAACCACGGGTCACTAAAGGAAGCAATATATTGTAATGTAAGCGATTTGAAATGTACGCGATCTCAGATGAACTAGAGTGGCGTTAAATTGTGAAATGTATGCGGTCTCAGATGGACTAGATTGTCGTTAAATTGACTAGATTGACGTTAAATTTACTAGATTGACGTTAAATTGACTAGAGTGCAGCGTAATGTGTCCTATTCACAGATGAGAGTAAGTTCAACATATCGTTTTTGGATTTGGCGACGTTTTGGAGAATTATTTGCAGGTTGTTCGTCATCACTATGGATTTAGTGGTAGCTTTATTCAAATTTTTGAAGTATTCAGTTTTCACCACTGCTTTTCTCTTCATATTTTCCATTGAAATAATGCTGTGACATATGGAGATTGTGTTTTGAGAGCATTGATTGCTTCTGTGCTCACACATTATTACAAAAATATCACAGCAGGATAATCGGATGTAATCCAGAGAATGGAAATGTGTTGTCGAATTTCATTTGCTTAAATGGCCCGACACATTCGTCTTCAGCGATGAGAATTTGTTTAAATCTCAACATCACAAAGGAAACCCCACTTAAGTGTGACATGTGCTTGTCCTGGTACTATATCTAGATGGCTGTGGCTGATCTCGTGATGTAGTAGCTGGGTTGTGATAACCCGCAACATCTTGAGACGAGACCTCGGCAATATAGACATCTCTACAAAACGTAAACAAGACTTCGTTCGTGACGTAAACAAGACTTCGTTCGTGTCGTTTTTGACTATTTTCCTGAATTTCGTTGGTCACTATTTATATACTTGGAGTCGCATGCCAAGAAAGCAATACCGACCAACGAAACGAATGGAAATAATTAATACACCTTTAAGATTATGTTTACTCTCTGTACACAGGTCCTTATTGAAGCTCCATCATACTTAGCACAAAGCGAGGATCTCTCTAGTGCTGTGGTTACAAAGTGACCATTGACATAAGGACCTTTTGGCTAATCGAAGACAAACTTCTAAAATTACTCATTTCCCTTAGTTGGAAATCTGGACTGCTAAGAAAGAAGTGGCAAACAAATGATCCTAAATATTGTCTAAAACATGTGTTCATGTTTAAACCAACGTTTACTTTTATATTAACATCTACCGGTTTGGGAGCATACATTTATATACGAGCGTAGAACGTGACGGGAGGTACAAATTGTTATTAATGAGATGGCACAACTATGCTTTTGTCAGTATCAATATTTTCTTCAGGAATCAATAAAGAAACACTTCAACATCTTTGAGATAGTATTTCCGTCTGACTAATTCATAAATTCTAAAAATGTTAATGAAATTATGTAGAGAAATGGTTGATCTTAAATTGTTAATCATTTGTCATTAACTATTTCTTTAGCTATTTATTTAACTATTTAAAAAAGGTTTTTTTTCACTATTCCCTGTTATATCTCTCTCCTTAATTTTTGACGATTGAAATGTAAACATTTCGAAATGTAAGCACTATACAAATCACTATATTGAAATGTAAGGAATTTAAATGTAAACAGTTTGAAATGTAAGGAGTTTGAAAGCACTATATTGAAATGTAAATAGTTTGAAGTGTAGGCGGTTTGAAAGCACTATATTGAAATGTAAACGGTTTGAAAGCACTATATTGAAATGTAAGCGGTTTGAAAGCACTATTTTGAAATGTAAATAGTTTGAAGTGTAGGCGGTATAAAGCGCTATATTGAAATGTAAGCGGTTTGAAAGCACTGTATATAAATGTAAGTTCTAGGCAAGGTGACAAAATTTACCGGGATTTCTTCTCTGTAGGAACGATAACTCCTAAGGATCTGGACGCAGGACAACAACAGCGTCTACAGATATTTATTAAAGGTTTGATCCAAGTATTGGAAAAGACGGGAAGAAAGGTGGAACCCATTGATGTCGACGAAGAAGGTATGACTCATTCACTTATCAATCTCACTTATCAATCTCACTTATCAATCTCACTTATCAATCTCACATATCAATCTCACTTATCAATCTCACTTATCAATCTCACTTATTCATCTCACTTATCAATCTCACCTATCAATCTCACTTATCAATCTCACTTATCAATCTCACCTATCAATCTCACTTATCAATCTCACCTATCAATCTCACTTATCAATCTCACTTATCAATCTCACCTATCAATCTCACCTATCAATCTCACTTATCAATCTCACCTATCAATCTTACTTATCAATCTCACTTATCAATCTCATCAATCTCACCTATCAATCTCACCTATCAATCTCAGTTATCAATCTCACTTATCAATCTCACTTATCAATCTCACTTACCAATCTCACTTATCAATCTCACTTATCAATCTCACTTATCAATCTCACTTATCATCTTATTTATCAATCCCACATCAATCTCACTTACCAATCTCTCTTATCAATCTCACTTATCAATCTCACTTATCATCTTATTTATCAATCCCACTTATCAATATCACTTATCAATGTCACTTATCATCTCACTTATCAATGTCACTTATCAATCTCACTTATCAATCTCACTTATCAATCTCACTTACCAATCTCACTTATCAATCTCACTTATCACCTCACTTATCATCTTATTTATCAATCCCACTTATCAATCTCACTTATCAATCTCACTTATCATCTCACTTATCATCTTATTTGTCAATCTCACTTATCATCTCACTTATCACATCACTTATCAATCCCACTTATCAATCTCACTTATCATCTCACTTATCACATCACTTATCAATCCCACTTATCAATCTCACTTATCATCTCACTTATCATCTCACTTATCAATCTCACTTATCATTTCACTTATCAATGCCACTTATCAATCTCACTTATCACCTCACTTATCATCTTATTTATCAATGCCACTTATCAATCTCACTTATCAATCTCACTTATCATCTCACTTATCATCTTATTTGTCAATCTCACTTATCATCTCACTTATCACATCACTTATCAATCCCACTTATCAATCTCACTTATCATCTCACTTATCACATCACTTATCAATCCCACTTATCAATGCCACTTATCATCTCACTTATCAACCTATTCTAATTTCTTCTAATAGGTCTGCTCCCTTCTCCGTCTATTATATTCATTTAGTTGTGCTTCTCCGTCGCACCCGAACTGCATGATTTTTACATTTTAGATAGGATGGGTGATAATCCATGACATTGACAAATATAAGTCTTACTGGCTCATTTAGAATCATCCTCCTTAAACGACACATTAGATTGTTCCCGTTATTTTCATGTGTTATTGTATGTTGACAGCCAATGAAAATCACGGTAAAAGTCTAATGCGTCATTTTAGAGAACGATTCCACATGA